>CM031238.1:691277854-691699039 GCA_018340775.1 Taxus wallichiana var. yunnanensis
TCGAGCTAAAGACTCAATTAAACATTAACAACCCCTAGTTCCTCATGCCTAAGATACACTCAAAGGATTATAGCCAATCTTTATCAACAAAATGACTAGTAAAGTGATTTTAAATTATTTATTTCATTACAGGATTAAGGCTCTTCTCGTAATGAAATTGTAAATGCCACTAAACTATCATAGGGATGAGATCATGTGTGATTCAGAGGGATTTCAAAACAAGA
The DNA here is from genome assembly GCA_018340775.1 of Taxus wallichiana var. yunnanensis. Lineage (NCBI taxonomy): Eukaryota > Viridiplantae > Streptophyta > Pinopsida > Cupressales > Taxaceae > Taxus > Taxus wallichiana. The sequence continues at coordinate 691,278,079 of CM031238.1, forward strand.
TTGCAATAGTAACAAGAAAAACTACTTGCAGACATTCTGAAATGAAGAAGACACAAATTTACCCAAGATTAACACAAATTAATTGAAGTTGATTAGATTCATCAGTAGGGGAAAGTTTCTTTGAACAGTCTCAATATTTTCAATGGCTGTACACTCATCACCAACTTGACATGATCAAATCTAAAACATAAGAGATTAACAGGTTTCTCAGATGTTCTCTCAGGAAGATGGGCCTTCTCAAATTTTCTCATAAAAATTAACACCCGAACCTTTGCAAGAGTATTCTCATTGTATTTATACATTTCACTCGCTCCTTCATCCCAAATTTTCCCCCAAAAATAAGAATATTCGAGGAATCCTTTGCTTGTTACCAATTTCTCTCAGAAAGTTATGTTTAACAAATTTGCACCCGTAGCTTGCAGGTGGACAAATCACGAACTGATCATGTGTCTCTAACCCTCGACTAATCACTAGGATGCCATGCCACAAATTTTTGGTAGTTCTTTTAATCATTCTTTTATTTTTTAATGCGAGAAATCCTTGTTTTAATCATTCTCGGTGGCTCTATATAGCTCGATCTGATAGGTAATCCTTTTCTCCCTCGAGGAAACACCTTGAGAAATGAGTTCCCTCGTATGGATGCCTACATTCCTACCTCTCAGAAATGAGTTTCCATGCATGGATTATCCCACATTACCTATGTTGCGAGTCTAAGTCGGCCAAGTGCAAAGAGGAGCCAATGAAAGCCTCCATGTGTTCCTTAGCGCAACTGCAAAGGTGAAGTAAATAGGCAAGTTCCTAAACAAGCATGGGCCTTCCATGTGCCTTGGGCCCAAGAAAATTTCCTTTCGGCCTTTGAAAAATTCTCAATATAAAAGGATCCAAGGAACCTCTATGTGTTTCACAGCACACTTTTGATATGGTGCCCAAAGGTGGAGACCCTAAACAAGTGCTGCAGCTCACCAAGTGTCTCGATTCACAAAGTTGTTGAAAGAATTTAGGGACCAGTGGAATATTGCACATGCCTAGGGTCCAAGAAAGTTTCCTCGGCCGTTGAAAATTCCAAGCAAGGGCACAGAGTGAGTGGAAAGTTCCATGTGTCTCCATGGCACTCTTTTGATATGGTTCCCAAAAGCAGAGACCCTAAACAAGCACGGGCTCACCACGTGTCCTAGCCCGGAAATTTTTTTGAAAATAGTTTAAGGACTAGCGGAAGGCACCATGTGCCTTGGGTTTGAGAAATTTTCTTCGGTCGTTGAAAAGTCTAAGTATGGGCAGGATCCAGTGAGAAACCTCAAGTGTCCCTTTGGTGCTTCTTCAAAATTAAAGTACAGGCGAGGTCCCCAAACAAGCACGGACCCTCCACGTGTCCCAGGCCTTAGAAATTTGCTTGAAAAGTTTAAGTATAGAGAGGAGCCAGCGGAATCCTCCACGTGTCTCCCTGGCGCAACTACTAAGGTAGGACTCAGAGGCGGATCCTCAAATGTCCTCCACATGTCCATGGTCGACAAATCTGCACCGGCCGCATGAAAAAAATGTCTAAGTCTAGGCAAGGCCAGCGGAAACCTCCACATGTCTCCTTGGCACAATTCCAAAGGTCAAACCAAGAGGTAAATTTTCAGATGAGCGTAGGCCCTCCACGTGGACAAGACTTGAGTTAAAGTGGGCCTTAGAGTTTCAAAATGCCCCACCGAGCCGCATCTAATCAGAAAGGACCACGTAGCTGAAGATGCTGAGATATAAATTGATGGGGAAAACACACCCGTCAAACCGTAAAATGCAAGGAAATCACTATTTGCGCCCATAATTGAATTTTTCTTCAAGGGAAAAGAATTTACAAATAATTTATGGCTCGATATAAATCCATGACCATAGAAAAAGGATTTACAATAACACCCTGGTAAAGATAAAAATTATACGCATCCAATTAGGGAGATAGAAAATACGACGAACTAGGAAGATTGAAGAATTATTTAGAGCAAATGGGGTGAGATCAAATTGAGCACCAACATTGGCTCTGACTCGAGGATGGGCACTCCCAGCAAGTGCCACAAGAACAAATAGCATACCAAGTGCCAAAAATAAACCATTGGGCAATGGAGTCACGAGCCAACCTTCCAGGAACAAATTGAGAAACCAACAAAAATGGCCGCCAAGGACCAGGATGAACTAAAATAGAAAAACATGAAAGTAGAAAGAAACTAAAATACTATACACTATACAATGGTGCATACCTTGATTATGAGAAATCAGTCAAGGAAATGTTTCAAATGTCTTCCATTAACAGGTAATTTAAGCAACTCCTCATCTAGGTCTTTTAAGAAGAAGGTATGTTCACCAATTTGAATGTTAATTAAATAAGGGCCCATCCACAATGCATCAAACTTTCCATATTTTCCCTTATCCTCGTGCCTACTATACCACAATAGCACAAGGTCTCCCACACTAAATTCTCTTGGATTCACCTTCTTATCAAACAACTTCTTCAATTTCTCTCTACGAATTTTACATGCCTTTGATGGGATGCCCTCCTTTCTTCATCTAACTCAACAATCTAATTGATGTGAGCATCGTAGGGGCTAACCTCTTGATCTTACAGTTATTGAATAAATTGAAATGAAGATAATTGCATATGCAAGGGTAGCATGGCTTGAGTTCCATATAACAACTCAAATGGGATTTTTCCAGTAGCTCATTTAATAGTGATTCGATCAGCCTAAACAACAAACTTCAACTGCTCGCCCCACTTCCTTTTGTTCAAATCCAAAGTTCTTCTAATTATCTTCAATAGATTTTTGTTGTTGGAATATATTTTTCCATTTCCTTGGGGATTATAATTGAAAGCATATGTCAAATTTATCCCATATTCGTGACACATAGCCACCAAAGGTTTATCTCGAAAGCTCATGGAATTATCAATAACTATTTTGGCAGGTACCCCAAATCTACAAATGATATAATTCAGGATAAAATCCATGATAATTTGGTGAGTTGCTTTCTTTGTGGGGATTTCCTCCACCCACTTAGTGAAGTAATATGTGGCCACTAATACCCACTTATGGCCTGCACTTGAGGGATTATAAATTTCCCCAATGAAATACATTCCCCATTCCTAAATGGGGCTTCAATTGATATAGGATGCAAAGGAAGAGAGCCTGAAGCTTTCAAAGTATTCCATAAAAGCATTGTCAACTTCACATTTTCCTACCAACACAGTTGTATCTTTGAAAATATTTGTCCCTTAAGATCTTATGAGTTATGAATCTTCCAGCAAAATGCCCCCACAAACTCCTCCATGGAGATCAACAATTATTTTAGGGGCTTCATCTTTAGTAATGCATCTTAAGAGGACTAGCTCGGGGTTCTTCTAAGATAACCCAAAAATCAGTAATGACATATTTTTGGGATGCTAACTTAAGTGCTCTTTTCTTATTCTTGCTCAAATGTTCAGGGCACTATAGATGTTTGAGATCAAAAATTATGTCCTTGTGCCATTCAGAATTTAGCAGTTTTTGAAGGACATTCAGCCTTTCTTCTTCAACTTCATTTACCTCAATTGTCTATAGATTGATCTCGCCATAACGTTTTGTTAGGCCCAAACCTCGACCAATTTTGTGGTTTGGATGTCCATATCATACTCTTGCAAATTGTTTACCGATCGGCATCTCTTGCTTAAAACCTCCATTTATGATAGGATACCTTTCACCATGGTGTGGGAACATAAGCAATCACCTTGGAATTCATAATATATGGTATGAAGACCTTTGATTCTTTTACCAAATAAAATGTATGCTTCTCCATGATAGTATACTTTAGCTCAGCTCCTTGTAATTCCTTACTGAAAAAGGCAATTGGTCTTTCAGCTCCCTCATCATCCTTCTGCAACAACACAGATGTAATAGTAATTTTTGAAGAAAAAGAAAACATGTGGAAATCCTTCTTATAACTGGAGCTACTAAAATAGGGGCATTCTTTAATGCTTATTTGATCCCAACAAAAGCTTGAATAGCTGCTTCTTCCCATTTTATACTTTGATCTTTCTTCAGCATGTTAGTGATTGGGATAGTTAGTTCAAGTAAAGTTGGAGATAAATCTCCTAATAAAATTAATCTGCCGAAAAAAGGATTGGATTCCCTTCTTGGTTCTTGGAATAGGGACTTTGTTGATGGCTTCTACCCTTTCAGGATCAATCAAGACCCCTTCCTTTGACACAATGTGTCCAAGCAACTTTGTTTTTGAACTCCAAAATGACACTTCTTGGGATTTAGTGAAATACCATACTCCCTGCATCTTAACAACATTTTTTCTAAGTGTTATAGGTGGTCACTCCTTTTTCTAGAGAAAACAGTCACATCATCTTGATATACAGCAATGAAATCATTAATATAGCCAAAGAAATCTACATCCATTACTCTTTGGAAAGTGGCTCCAGCATTCATTAGACCAAAAGGCATTCTGACATATACATATGTTCCCCAAGGAGTGGTAAAGGCAGTCTTGATTCACTTTGATTCCTTCACAACTACCTGGTTATATCCAGAAAAACCATCCAAGGTGGATAACAATTCTGAACTAGTAACCAATTATAACATATTGTCCATATTTGGTAGAGGGTAGTTATCCTTCATTGATGCTCTATTCAAGTTTCTAAAGTCCACACACAACCTTATATCTTCATTCTTCTTTCTGATAGGTACCAAGTTTGCAACCCATGATGAGTACCTTGTGGGCTATATGATTCCTCCATCCCTCAAATTTTTCAATTCTTCTTGCATCTTCGGGAAAGGAGTGGATTGATTGGCCTTTGTTTCTACCTAAATGGTTTGGTAGAAGCTTCCAAGGGAATTTTGTGCTAGAAAAGATCCTCTTTGTATGCTTTCAGTTCAGAATAAGACCATGCTAAGCAATCCTAGTATTTCTTCAACAATTGGACATACGATTTGCATTTTTTCCTTGCTTAGATTACTACCTAGAGAGATCTTACGTGGTTTATCCTTCATTCCCTGTGTCATGCTCCTTAGCATCCTCGAGGCTAACATGTGTCTATTGAAAATGCAATCAACATTATCAAAGTTTGATTCAAGTGCTACCAAACCTCTAGGGACTAGTATTAGTCTTCAATTGAATGATGTCTTTGCCAAATAAAGTCTCCTTTCCATCAACCGCACAAACCATTGGTTCCCAATCTATATGTTGATCGTAAAATTCTCCTTGGTTATGTAAAAAACCTTTACTGGGGTGTCGTCTTCAAACACTTGCCGGTGTTTAACATTTTCGAGAATAGATGGCCTAGTTAATATCTCAATATTATACTCACAAGAGGGGATAGAACGCAATTTTCAAATCTAGACCCGAATATGCCCAATTTGTCTCTGCTAGAGTATTGTACTTCCTATCATGATGTATTATTTTGAAGAAGTCAAACATTTCAATGAAATCCTAGATGCGCATGCTTATCTTGATTCATTCTCTAGATTTTTTACATACAATTTTCTAACCTTCTTGACAATTAGCTCTTAATCTCCTTTAACAATGATGTCTCTAACACCATATTTCCAAGTAATTCTCAAAGGCAATAATAGTGCTTCATATTCTACAATATTGTTAGTGCAATAAAAGTTGAGTTTAAAAGAACAAACAAACTCTTCCGGCCCGGAGATATAAAACAATACCAGCACCATTTCAAAATTTAGAGCAAGCCCATCAAATAATAAAGTCCAAGGAGAGCCTCCTTGTTTAAGAAACTTGCATTGATCAATTTTGTGCTCTTTACCATCAGCAAATCCAAAAAATTTATTAGCATCAATTTCAATGTATAACACTTCATAGGAAACATTATTGGGATCTTCAATGAGGTGTATCATCCTCTTTTCACTATGTAACTTTACAAGGCTTCCTTAATAGATATATAGACATATCCATTTACACACTCCCACCCACACTAGCAGCCCATTTTCTTAATAATAGAATTCCCCATTTTGCAAGGCAATCAATAATAACAACATCTAGTTTTGAGTTTTGCCTGGGTATGCTGCAAGTTGCACTATCAAACCCTTGAAACATACAAACATTGACAACTCTCTAGAATCCATGGTAGTGCACTTCCCATAAGCTGATGTTACTTTGATATCTAATTCATTCATGACCTCAAGAGGCATAACATTGCATGATGATCAAGAATCAAATATAAAAATGTGTAACAACATGTCCCCAATAATCAGAGTAGTGAAAAAAGGATCTACATTCAACTGGGACTCAACCAAGGATGTTCCAAAATATACTTCAGGTGTCTCACCTAGTTCTTCCAGACTTGGGGTTTTTCCAACTCTGCAATGGTAGGAGGAGTCTCAACATTGTTTACATTTCTACCTTGGGTAATATTTTCTTCTTTCAATCCCAAATACTCAAAGGCTCTTTTCTTGTGCTTAGGAATCCTAAGCAGCTCAACAATTGGAACATAAATCTTGATCTGACTCAAGACTTGGGCAATGTCATAAGGAATATATTTTGGAAAGGCAACATTTGGAGGAATATCTTGACAAACTCATCGACAAAGAAAGGGTTTTTCATGGTCTCGAGCATGGGCAAGGATACCGGTTCTATTTGGGGAAACAAGGCATTTTTCGGATGTATCTTTCTTTGGAGTTTCTTTTGGGATATTGGTAAGAACTGGATTTTTGGTATGGTTTGAGGCCATTCCCCTTTCACAACTTTACTCCTAGTGTTATATTCTTTTTCTTTGGTAACCACAACATTCATTAACAACTACCTATCCTCCTTAGAGGGAATTCCTCCATCATAATTTTTAATCATTAATGCCCTTAAGTATTCAAAATAATTACTAGGCAATTTAAAATCTTGTACCTTTTATATTTAAAATGTATGAGAGGGTAGAAGGGTAATACCCATTGAATGTAATCCTAGAAATCTCTAGTAGTTCGAGCCGATTAATTCGATTGAAGTTTCTCCTTGTTGTGAACTTGTAAAGAAATCCATCATGCATACATCATCATCATCATCATCATCGATTCCTCAACTTATTTGTCTTCATCACATGGGGAATTGGGAAACAAACATCTGTCACACCATTCCATATCATGGACCTCTTTACAAGATAGCAACTTTGGCAGCTAAAGGATCAAGCACCAATCTATTTTCGGGGTTAGGGCTGTTTATTTCCTGATCCCACAGGCCCTTTACCCCTATCATTTGATTTATGATCACCTCTAGGATGATTTACAAATATTTCTTGACCTTGTGGCTTATGTTGGCCTTGGGAACCTTGTCCAATTCCTTTCTCTACCCTGGCAAGTTTATAAGATATTTCCTTGATAGCTCCGGCCAATGTTTTCACAACTTCTTCTAAATCCACGAGTTTCTTGACCGAGTCTTCTCTGGATTGATCAGCTTGATACCTTCCCTCTTAATGGCTTACCAACTACCTTGATGTTATTTTCAATCTATAAAGCCATTGTGAAGGCCTGCCTCAATGTTCCGGGTTCTTGTCCCTTAAATAATAAGAAACCTTTTTGTCAAAATCATCAGAGTATTTTATTAAACAAGAAACATCACTTGGCCTCATGATTACAGTAGCCTACTTAGGGTCTTATTGAACCGAGTATTGAATTCATGAATAGACTCATTAGGATTCTTCTTGATATTTTAAAATTTTGATAAAAGAAACCTAGGCTCTGTTTTATCTCCATAGTACAATCTAAAAGCATTCTTCATTTTTGTCCATGAATGGAGTTGTTTGGCAAATATTTATACCGATCCACGTGCATCCTCCTCAAGAGTATGATTAAACAATTTTATGTACACATCCTCAAATTTTATCTCCAAGTATTCCATCATATTGACAAAAATCTTTGAGTGTTGATCACCAATAATAGCATTATTTCCTTGAAATTTAGGCAGTCTATTTCTAACATCTTGGGGCACAACATTTGGATATCCAGCCATACCTCTGAAATCTATAGACCAAAAGTGTTCACAACAAACGAGAGGTTTGGGTGGGGGTTGGGCCATATTGTTTTGGGGAGGTGATCTTATAGGAGAAACAAAATGATGGGGAGTGAGGGGTCTGTGGGGCATAGGAATGTAATTCTCAGAATGAATGTTCTCTAAAAATCTGTTTCTTGGAAGATCCTATCAGCTTTGGAAAGCATAGGTACAGAATGAGACTCAAAATTTTCAAATAAAAATGAAGGACCCTCTTCAGTTGGAGAATTTAGATCCATAAAAAGAATACCCGATTCAGAAACACTTGAGGAAGTATGGTAATCTTCAATGACAGGATGATCAATTTCCACAATTGATAACTCCTTTCTTGATTTTTGATCTCCAACAACTTTCCAGATTCTTCTTCCTTGTAATTTGTCTTTCCCAGTTCTTGAAACAACTTTCTAGTAGGGTATTTAGTGAAGAAAGATCTTCTTCCTTCTAGCTTTGTAAAGATTAGTGATAAATTTCAATTGACAGAGGTTAAGACACTAGCATTTATCAAAAATTAATTCAACATGGAGTCGCCACTAAGGATTTTCATCTTATTTGTGAAAATGACCTAAAATTTATCTCATCAAATGTCTATCAACACTAAACTCATGCAAAGATTCATAGATCTGAACTTCCTCTACCCATATTTAACATTGATGATGTGAACATAGTGCAAAAAACCAACGAAACTTGAAATATTACATGAAGAACTCATAACTTCACACAATTCTTAAAAATCTCAACACGAGATGACGTTTAAACAACACATTTGCACTTAGATCACATAATAAACATTACCATGGTCTATATGTGTACAAATTTATTCAAATAGTCCCCAGCGAAGTGGTGCCAATCTGGTGTTGGTATCCAAATTGATTCTCCCTTGGAAACCGAGCATCATCACAAATTTAGCAAAACACTGAGAGATAGAAAGATCATATTATGAGTCATTTTATAGCTGAGGAGAGGATTCGTCTAACTCTTTGACACTCAGACATCGGAGAAATGGATAGTAACTTCATTAAGGAATTGATCTATCCTCACTACTTTAGGTCGTGTTTTTCAACCAGGGTGAGAGGACCAATTTTGTAACCTCTTTTGGTGAAGTAGAATGAAGATATCCTTCTTTACACAAATTTGATAGGAATCCTTGAGAAACTATGATCAATGCACCACAAATTAACTCTCACAAGTTTTCACTTCTAAAGAATGGTGATATTTCCTAAAAAATGTTTAAGGTTACTAAAGACATTATGGAATCATAATTGCTTCTGCATATTTTGGTAGTACAATTTGTTCATTTGTGGATACATAGCGCAAATAAGGGTACTTCGAGGTAGGATTCCTAGTCATTTGAAATTTATTGGTGGGAAGTTAATTGGGATAAAGTTGATTATACCAAATCTTTGAGAACCTTCACAACATTTGAAAAACTAAATGACATAATACTTGAATAGCTAAAATATTCCTTCAATCGGATGGTGTGCTTCAATGGAGGCCCGTATTTGCACGGTTTCACACAATATTTTAGAATTCAACACGAAGGCTCGAGCTAAAGACTCAATTAAACATTAACAACCCCTAGTTTCTCACGCCTAAGATACACTCAAAGGCTTACAACCAATCTTTATCAACAAAATGATAGTAAAGTGGTTTTAAATTGTTTATTTCATTACAGGATGAAGGATCTTCTTGTAATGAAATTGCAAATTCCACTAAACTACCACAAGAATGAGATCCTATGTGATAAGGAGGGATTTCAAGAAAACATTGCAATAGGAACAAGAAAAACTACTTGCAGACATTCGAAATGAAGCTAGACACAAATTTTCCCAAGATTAACACAAATTAATTCAAAGTTGATTAGATTCATCAGTAGGGGAAAGTTTCTTTGAACAGTCTTAGAGCTTGTCAATGGTTGTACACTGCAACCAACTTGACATGATCAAATCTAAAACATAAGAGATTAATAGGTTTCTCAGATGGTCTCTCAGGAAGATGGGCTTTCTCAAATTTTCTCATAAAAATTAACATCGACCCTTTTAAGAGGATTCTCATTGCATTTATACATTTCACTCACTCCATCCCAAATTTCCCACCAAAAAGAGAATATTTGAGGAATCCTTTGCTTGTTACCAATTTGTCCCTAGAAAGTGATGTTTAACAAATTTGCACCCGTAGTTGCGTGTGGACAAATCATAATTGATTACGTGTCTCATACCCTCGACTAATGACTAGGATGCCATGCCATAACTTTTTGACAATTCTTTTAATCATCCTTTTATTTTGTCATGCAAGAAATCCCTATTTTAATCATTCTCTGGTGGCTCTATATAGTTGGATCTGACAGGAAATCCTTTTCACCCTCGAGGTAACAACTTGAGAAATGAGTGCCCTCATATGGATGCCTTTATTTGTGCCTCTCATAAATGAGTTTCCATGCATGGATTATCCCACATTACCTACGTTGTGAGTTTGATTCGGCCAAGTGCAAAGAGGAGCCAGCGGAAGCCTCCACATGTTTCCTTGGTGCAATTGCAAAGGTGAAGTACAAAGGCAAGTTCCCAAACAAGCGTGGGCCTTCCACATGCCCTAGGCCCAAGAAAATTTCCTTTTGGCCTTTAAAAAGTCTCAGTATAAAAGGAGCTAGCCACATGTCTCACTAGCACACTTTTGATATGGTGCCCAAAGGCGGAGACCCTAAACAAGCGCGGGCTCACCACATGTCTCAGTCTGGAAAAGTTGTTGAAATAATTTAGGGACTAATAGAAGGTTCCACATGCCTAGGGTTTGAGAAAGTTTCCTCGGCCATTGAAAATTCCAAGCAAGGGTAGAGTGAGTAGAAAATTCCACGTGTCTCCATGGTGCTCTTTTGATATGGTTCCATGAAGCGGAGACCTAAACAAGTGTGGGCTCGCCACGTGTCTTAGCTCGGAATTTTCTATGAAAATAATTTAAGGACCAGTGGAAGGTGCCATGTGCCTTGGGTTTGAGAAAGTTTCTTCGGTCATTGAAAAAGTCTAAGTATGGGTAGGATCCAGTGAGAAACCTCCAAGTGTCCCTTCGGTGCTTCTTCAAAATTAAAGTACGGGTGAGGTCCCCAAACAAGCATGGGTCATCCATGTGTCCTAGGCCTTAGAAAGTTACTTGAAAAGTTTAAGTATAGAGAGGAGCCAGTAGAATCCTCAACATGTCTCACTGGCACAACCGCTAAGGTAGGACTCAGAGGTAGATCCTCAAATGAGCACCGACCCTCCACGTGTCCATGGTTGAAAAAGTTACACCGGTGTATGAAACAAAATGTCTAAGTGCAGGCGCAGGGCAGTGAAACCCCATGCGTCTCCTTGGCGCATGTCAAAGGTCAAACCAAGAGGTAAATTTTCAAATGAGCACAGGCCCTCCATATTGATAAGACTTGAGTTGAAGCGGGCCTTAGAGTTTCAAAATTCCCCACCGAGCCGCATCCAATAAAAAAGGACTGCGTAGTGAAGATGCTAAGATATAAATTGATGGGGAAAACACACCCATCAAACCGTAAAATGTAGGGAAATCACCATTTGCGCCCAGAATTGAATTTTTCTTCAAGGACAAATAATTTGCACATAATTCATGGCTCAACAACAATCCATGACCATAGAGAAGGATTTACAATAACACCCTGGTAAAGATAAAACTTGTATGCATCCATTCAGGGAGATAGAAAATATGACGAACTAGGTAGATTACATAATTCTTTAGAGCAAATGGGGTGAGATCAAAGTGAGCGCCAACACATCCCATATAAACTCAAATGGTAGAATAATGTGTTCACATGTGATCTCATATTATTTTTTGAAATGGTGCATATGAGGAATCGTTGGAGGATGAGGAAATACTTTAATGCCCAAATAGTACAATCTAACATCTCTCAAGTCTTTGTAAATGTGAAGATGAACTTTTATGTCACTCAATATCCTCACGAAGAGTAGATCATACAAAGAAATATGATCTCACACAACGTGATCTTGGTGATGGTAAAATTATTGCTCTATATCTAATAAAATGGATAACAATTAAAGGAGTAGTATGGTTGAGGGAAATAATTCCCTATAAGTGTGTATGATTGCCTATGCTAAAGTGACCCATAGAAATGAATATTGAGTAACCAAAACCACCTTCTTAAATGATCTATTAATAATTGTGGATAGATCTAATGTCGATGTTATAATAGGTGCAACAACAAGTGCATTAGATACAAAATGCAAGTTAAAATATTATTATTAATATTCTAAATGTAAATAATTAGTAACAGTTGGTAGACTAGGCTCACTGGAAGTGAATCTAACATGTTAATCTATTTTTTTCAATGTGAGAATATTTCTTGCAATGAATATTTAGGTCATTTTTGTGGGAAATGAGTTAGATAAATAGGGGTTTTAGTAAAATCAATCATGTCTCTCAAAAGTGCACAAAATATAGAAAATAACATTGTATTTTTTTATTGCATGTTAGTAATTTCTTATATGTGATTGTATGAAGGTATTTGCATGAATCATTTACAATGTATCAAGAAAAAATCAATTCCAAGATAATTAGCTTAATGAGGCACACTACGTATCAACCCTTCCCTTGATATATAACTATTTGGTATTTACAATGTTTCCCAATTTATAGTGTTTTGGCTCAAATAAAAATATCAAATATGCACCACATTGTCTATATTTGAAATAAAAATAGCACCAAATTGAATAAGGAAAAAATTTATGAATAATGCATATATAGATTGTCTTCTACTTAGTATTTTGTAATAATTCTTAAAATGATATTCTTGAGATAGTATGGACCTAATCTAAGGTAGCATAATCATGTAGAGTCTAAAAGAATGAATTTAAAATAAGTATTTAAATTCCTTGAGGGGATCAAATATTACATCATTTAAGTGGCTAAAAAAATGTGCCGAAAACAAGAACTGTACAAGTAATCAAGTGAAAATTTTAAAATGTGGAAAAAAATATAGTGAAAATATGATTCCACCAATGTGTCTATATTAAAAAATAAAGATGAAAAAGTCAACATCGCAGCCCTTTGAGATTAACATTTATGTTCATGTGAGGTTTGTAGAATAAAATAAAGTGTAAAATATTACATACAAGGCCCATCGGGGATGAAACTATCCTTCGGGTTGTCGTATGAACTTACTACTAACTACTTATTAGACTATTGTTAGTATCATACATTCCAACCAGTGCACATGCTAGATTCTTCATTTTCTCAACTTCATCACATGGAGGATATTCATCGGGAAATAATGAATCCTCTTGTTCATTTTGTGTGTCCTTAGTAAGTTTCATGCAGAGTGCGTTGCCTCTAATAATATTTGTGGCTTTGATAATCACATCATAATCCATGATTTTGGTTACCCACTAGCTCTTTCCTAGCTGATTTATGCTCCCATGATGAAGTCTCTTACATGAAAGCGTGAAACTAACACCTTAAAATGATTTTTGTTAAGCATAATCTTGATTTTCTTGAGAGCACGTGTAGTGCCCGTTTAAACAACCATTGAGACTAAAGAAGCAACCTAGGGTTAGCTAGAAAATTATGGGATAATTTTTTATTTTATTTTGCAAGACATTAGTTTTCACTAATAGGTTCTAGAACAAACTTGTTTACTAATACAAAAGTTTCCTTTATTAACTTATAACAAGTTTACAAGGTTCAAATTTTAGGGTTAGATGTTCTAGTTAGATTCAGGGAGTAATCTTACCCCATACCTGCTCTCTAACAGGCTCAAAACTTCAACTAGATTTTTCTCATATTCAACACTTTCAAAATTTCCCTAAACCATTCCCAATGGATAGGAAATTTTCTCACCTTTCCAGTGATATAAGGAATTCCTCCTAACTCCTTATAGAACTCAAGTTATGAGTGGGCGGAGTTTGGGGACCAAATTTTCCCCAAGGGGGACACGTGGCAAGAGGAGGAGGAGTGCACCTTGGGCGGGTTGGCGGGTTGCGGGTGGCATTGGAAAATTTTCCAAACACGGGCTCAAAGACAAAATGTGCTCTGCAGACCCCGTGGGTCCCCAGGGGACACGTGTCAGGTCCTAGCGCAAGGCGAAAAAGGGGAAAGGAAAGGGCGGGGTGGTGAGACCAATTTGGTGCTTTGTGCCAACGAAGGGAAAAAAGGAAAAGAAGTGTGCGCAGTCCGCACACCCTTTGGAAGACAAAGGAAAAAAAAGGGGAAACGGAGTTGCAGGTGGTGGAAGGAAAATTGGAAATTTTCCAAAGCCAAAACACAAAACAAAAGGGAGAAGGAAGGTCCACCCTCCCGCTTCCACCCCCAAGGTGCCATGTGGCACGCTTTCATTGGCGCGGGCTGGCGGGGTCAACATGAATTTTTTTCCCAAATTTAAAAAAAAAAAAAACTACGGGTTTAAAAAGAACCTGTGCCTCCACCGTAGCCACAAGGGGACACATGGTGCCCTCTGATTGGCTGTGGGCCGGTGGAGGGAAAAGTGAAAATTTTCCAAAAATTTTCAAAAAGTTTAAGGGGTAAAATTTATCCGCGCCTCCGCCTTAGCCCCTGGAGGACATGTGGTAGCCTTTGATTGGCTGTAGGCCGGCGGAGGGAAAAGTGAAAATTTTCTTGAGCCCAAAATTTTGAAAATTTTCTAAGGGCAATTTTGATGGGAATTTTTGGGTTGTGGGCCTAGGGAAAATTTTCCCAAATTTTCCTGCCAAGGCACAAAACTTCAAAGTGTCATAACTTGAGCTAGAAAGCTTAGTTTTGGGAAAACAAGGAATTTTCAGAAAGCTTTGATGCCCTCTTTGCATATAAACCATAAAAGTTTCTTTTTGATGAATTTTAAAGGGTAAATTTTGTACAAAATGATCTGTAGGCCTTTATTTGGCAAACTGGCAATTTCCAACTTATAATTTTGATAAAATTAGAACTCCTCCTTCACTCAACATGTCAAAAAGACATGGAGGATCAGTCTAGGGAGGGTTTAGAGTGTTTTAGGGAAGTTAATTTATCCAATTTGTTCAAGGTTGCATTTTTCCAGCAATAGACGGAAAAATGACTGTGCAAGCTCTGAATTGAAATTCATTAAGTTTTGGAGATTCATTCTTGACAGTTTATAGTGAATTTGAGTTCCTTACGTTGTACTAAGTGTCTAATTTTAATGTTTCATAACTTATTGTTTAGTAAGTATGAAGCTGTTCATTTTTATTAAAATGTGAATTGTCGAGGATGAGTATAGTACGATGTTGTTTCTTCAAATTGGAACCTCCATTTTGTCATTTAAATGTGCATATGATTCCTAACTTAGTCAAATACATTGCTTATTAAATCATCCATCCAATTCTAAATGAAACTACATCTCTGATTTCAGTTTTAATATACATTTTGCAAGGAAAATAACATTGACTTTCATTCCATATGCATTCTTCTTTCAACATTCCAAACAGAGGTTTCTCATTGCAAGTAAAACTCATATTTCCAATGGAGAAGATAGCATATGAACAAGGTAAAACACTTTTGAGAAAGGAATGCAATCCTTCATTGATCTTCAATACAATTTTACAACTTTCCTTTCTATTTGATTTCAAATACAATACATACAATAACAACACTATTTCTTATTCCTTTTCAAAACAGAGATATCATTCTTGGACAAAGAAAACAATTCCAGTATACAATCCAATTTTGAAACTACTTCAATCTTTTATTCATAATTCAATGACACTTTTACAACTTAACACTCTTCCAATTCGATTACAAAATACAAATTACAATGCTTATAATATCCTTTACATTTCTTTCCAAAAACATAAAACAAGTGTAATTCTTCTTTACATTCCTCAATACAACTACAACTTCCATTAACAATGCAATGCTTCACATTACAACATTTATACATTCATCCACTCGAAGTGGGAGAAGTTACATTGAATTACTAAAAGGAAATGACTGTCAAACTATGAAATTCCTTCTCCAAACAACAACATACTTGTTTCTTCTTCTTTTCAACTTTGATCAAAACAAGGAAGGGGAAAAGGCAACGCTCTCCACCTAACCAAGACATCCAATGAGAAAGGAGAAGCCATCCTTTCCTCATTGGCCCCGAGCCCCAACCATATTGAAATAAATTATGAACATAAACACATGGCAATAAGGTTTCTTCCACAACACACAAACATTCTTCACATTGCATACAAACAATAAAATGCACATTTTAAAACAAGACAACAGTTCCCAATTTGCATTTGAAACAATTCATACAACACATAGGATCAAACAAGCCAACAAGAGCAAGAACTATGGGGAACTCCTTATGCCTCCCAATTTGGAATTGGGCATCCACCAAAATGCATACCAAAAATAAACATATCAACCCCATAAACCTTATATCTCCCAATCCCTCCTTATACCCCCAAGAGTAAGAAGTGCAAGCAGTTTTTTTTTCCAAGGTGGATCCCAAACCAAAACTCCCTCCATAATAAAACAATGCCATTGGAAATCCCTTATGCCCCCATATGAAATCCCCATAGCCTTCTCCTACACCATGCCCTAAGCATTCTACCCAACCAGCCAAGAATGCAAACACAAACACCATTTAAACATGCATGCAAGAGAAGGAAAAACAATTAAAACACAACTCAAGATCCTACCTCTCCATACTGAAGTTTGTTCCAAGCTCACAAGCTTTCCAAGATGCCAAATACAATCCAAATCATCAAGGTTCAAGCAAGCAAAATACTCCAAGCTCTTCCTCAAACAAGCTCAAAAGAAACATCACCAAAAGTGTGCCCCCAAGAGGAAATGGACAAAGTTTCAACAACCATCAACAAGCAATTAGTTTCACTTTTATAGGAGAGGGAAGAAAGGAGGATGATGTGGATCCATGTGGGATGCCACATCATTCTTCCTCAACCCCAAAAGGAAAATTCAATATCCTTCACTAAAACACAATAAATAAAAAGACACAAATGACTTACACACTCCAAAATGCCCATACTCCAAAAGGACCAAATTTAAAACATGTAAGGGAAGTGCAATTAAAACTTACATATTGTCACTTAAAAATGCATTATAAATGCCTACATTTAACCTCCAAACCATAGGCATGGTTGGTGGATCATTTTAAGAGGTGTGGGACAAGTTTAACTTGTCCCACAAGCCTCCAAATTTGGCCTCCAAGGTCAAATTCGAATTTCATAAAAGATGGAGTGCTTGACCTTCCAAAATCTGCCTTACAAGACTCTTACATATTTCTTACACATTCTTACATGTTAACTTACACACTCTTCCAACATTATTATTTAAACTCAACAACTTTATTAATTACATTCCATGTCCCAATTAAATTTAAATAAAATTTAACTATATGATCTCTCACATTAATCTACCACATTTAAATTAATTAAAAGAAGGAACACATTACAAATAAAATACATACAACAATAATTCAAAAAGGAACACATAAATAAAACACTTATCCCATGGTCACAATAATGGAAATCCCCCCCATGGGAAATCCTAACATAACACAACACACAAACTCATAACACAGTTGCCATGGTGACCTTGTTGAATTCACCTGGAATTTTAATATGGTTAGTCTCAGTCCCCGACATTGTTGTGATTTTTAACCTGCAAAATGTAAATACCTCCTTCAGCCTCGTGGCCATATCAGAACATCCAAAATGATATAAACAACATTTCAAGATCATCTAAACACATGAATCACAACAATATCAAGAATTCAACATTATCATTTTTAATTCATAAATCAACTATATCATCATCAAGAATCTACCATACTAGGTCTACTCCAAATATCAAGTGTCACAAGTCCAAATCAATATCCATAATATGTCCCTATCAAATAGTATATCATCAACCACATATAGAAAATGTCTCTAGTAATCATCATGTATAATAACTGAATCCAGATCAATAAAAATCCATGATCTAACCATCATACTAAAACAAAACATAATAGTGTCCATAATATGATCAATAGTATCAAAATCAGTATCTAAAAGTGTCAAAGGGAAGTGGGCACTACAACACGCATGATAGTAAAGCCATGTTTCTCTATGTGACTATATTTAAATTCATAATCCTTCAATTTTTGACTATAGAAAGCTATTAATTGATTTAGTCCTTGTTCATTTTCTTGTGTCAAGACAACAACAACACTAAGCATCAGTTCCATAAGCATAAAGGATGAAATCCTTGGAGTAATATGAATTAACAAGTTTTGAGTTGCAAAAATTTATTCTTTTATTTTTTTGAAACTTTCTATTCCTTTTTTTGTCCATTTGAAGATTGTGTCCTTCTTGAGCATAAGGGTGATGGGCCTAACCAATCCTACAAAGTTAGGAATGAATCTCCTTACAAATTTGATCTTTCCTAGGAATTATTGCAAGGACTTCTTGTGTAACTTGACAAGGACAGAGAGGAGGGCTGAGATACACTCCAGATTAATGGCAATACCATCTTTTGAGACCCCATGGCCCAAAATATTTCCTTACGCCACAACAAAGTTGTGATTTTTGGGGTTAAGAGATACCCAAAATTCATTGTTAGTGTAGGATATTATTAATCTTTTTATTTATTTATCAAGATAATTATTACACTTGTGTTACCCTTTGCGCTTGTTGCGTTAGCTTGCTTAGGTGTACTAGTTGTGTGGAGTTAGCTTACTAGTTGTGTTGAGTTAGCTTCTTAGTTATGTGGAGTTAGCTTACTAGTCTTTTGGAGTTAACTTAACTACCAATATTAGTTAGTGGGAGTTCTTCACCACTAATTTAGGTAGTATTTGCACTTCCCTCCTCTTATATGTACATCTTTCTTATTGAGTAATTCAAGTCATTGTATTGTAATGTATTGAGAATTATGGATTATGATGGATTTCCATATATGGTATTTTAGCTCTACTATTTTACAAAGCTAATGTGGTTTGTTATTATCATCTAAGATCGTGGCTTGGAACAATCTTCTTATCATTCCTTTCATGGTATTAGAGAAATAGATGATGTAGACATCTATTTATAAGTTTTTCTTTACAAGAAAGGGTTTATTATTTTCATGTATTTGGAATTTGTTAGCAATTTTCTGCAGCATGAATTTTTATGCAAAATGAAGTGTGACATTGGATTTTAAAGGTTCCAAAACCCTAGAATCAACAAAGTAAACTCGACCATGTTATGAGACACTCAAATTTGGGTACATTATTTTATCCATTGGATATAAGCGTGTACCTTTTGGATGCATTATTTTATCCTCTAGATATTTCGGTTTTGGATGTAGTTTTTTATCCACTGGACATGGATCTGTACCCTCTGGGTGCATTCTTTTATCCATTGGATATAAGTGTGTACCTTCCAGATGCATTCTTTTACCCTCTAGATATTTTAGTTTTGGATGTAGTCTTTTATCCCCTTGACGCTTGATTTGTACCTCTCGAGTGCATTCTTTTATTTGTTGGATATAAGTGTGTACCTTCCATATGCATTCATTTACCCTATGGATATTTTTGTTTTGGATGCAGTCTTTTATCCACTGGATGTAGATTTGTACCCTTTGGGTGCATTCTTTTATCCATTAGATATAAGTATGTACCTTCCAGATGCATTCTTTTACCCTCTGGATATTTCTATTTTGGATGTAGTCTTGAGGGTGTTGTGATCACTTGTGAACGTAATTTCTATTGATTTTGACATCCTTAAATTTTGGGTGTTGCATTCTTGTATCTATGAGTGTAGACATTTATATCTCTCTTTTTGTTGAGATATTTTAGATCTGTATTTGTTATTCTTTTTTAGCATGTTGACAGTCTCTCTTGTGGAGGAGCTATTCTAGTGAAGCCGGTGTTAGTTTGTCGGTGTTCAAGTAGTTGATTCTGACAACTCATACAAATTTGTGGTATCACTCTACTCATTCGGTAGTATGGGAGGGAGTGGTGTTGATCTTGCTTCTTCGAGTTTCATGTCCTTACCTTATTACCTTGTATTTTCTTGGATCGTGGAACTCATATTTATTTTAATCTCGTGTCCTTTCCTTGTTGCCTTGGTTGTTCTTGGATCGTGGAACACCTATTTGTAGTGATTGATCAAATTATGTTTGGTGTTTTTTTGAATTTTTGACATCACTCATGTGAGTCTCCTTGCATGGAGCTATTATGGTGAATCCCAATGTCAGTTGTTTTTGAGTTATATGATCGATCGGTGGATTCGGACCACGACGCACCACACTTCTTGAGCATTGTACGAGTTTCTAGATCCGAGCTTCGAGGATATCTTACGAGGGACTTTTCTCTCTCTACTTTGTTATTACTAGTTTTGGGTACCTTGCGGTGTCTAATTTTCCTAGTTTATTACATGGGTACCTCATTAGGACTTGTTGTTGGGACCCACCTTCTTTTTGCCCACCTAAGCTATTCTTATGGGAGGGTGTTAGTGTAGGTTATTATTAATCCTTTTATTTATTTGTTACGATAATTCTTACACTTGTGTTATCCCTACGCTTGTTGGGTTAGCTTTTTTAGGTTTACTAGTTGTGTGGAGTTAGCTTATTAGTTGTGTTGAGTTAGCTTCTCGGTTATGTGGAGTTAGCTTACTAGTATTTTTGAGTTAAATTAACTACCTAAGATCGGTTAGTGGTAGTTATTCACCACCGATTTAGGTAGTAGTTGCACTTCCCTCCTCCTATATATACATCTTTCTTATGGAGTAATTCAAGTCATCGTATTATAATGTATTGAGCATTATGGATTATGATGGATTTCCATATATGGTATTTTATCTCTTCTATTTTTCAAATCTAATGTGGTGTGTTATTATAAATGCGAGATGTGGCTTGAAAAACCTTCTTATTGTTCCTTTAAAATTCTCTTTATCTCTCAAATCTTGTCTAATAATGCATCATGTGATCTATGCTCTGGTTTAAGAAGACAATTATTTCATCCAAGTAAACTAGGATGAATTCATTGATATATCCTTTGAAGGAAATGTCCATGGCTCTCTAAAATTTCACCCTGCATTTGAAAAACCAAAAGGCATTTTCTCGATAGGTGTATGTTCCCCATTTGGTTATAAATGTTGTTTTGAACTGATCCTCTTCCTTCCCCATGATCTGATTGAAGCAGAGAACCCATCTAGCATGGGAAATCTTTTGGATCAACCAATGTTTTTAGAATCTACTCCATAAAAGGAAAATGATAGTGATCCTTCAAATATGCCTTGTTCAAATCTCGAAATCAACGAAAAAATTTAATTTTATCGTTCTTCTTATTCACTAAAACAAGATTCGTCACCCAAGTAGAGTACTTGATAGGAAAATTTATTTTTTCCTCATTGAGTTTGAATAACTTCTTTTTCATGAGGGGCTCTATCTTAGGATTGATGGGAATTTGTTTTTATCTGATGGGCTTGATTTTGGGATCATGGTCAATAGAGTGTTAAGAACCACATGGATCAATTCCTTTAAGGTTTCCATACTCCCATGAGAAGATTTCAACATGTTTTTGACACATAGAGATGAAAGCCTATATTTTATCTTGTGTGCAGCCTTTATTGAGAAGCAAATCTTTTCCATGGGAAATAGTGACTGGAAGGTAGTCTTCTTTTGCTACATGCATGTATTTTTCTTCTTCCTTGAACTCATCATCAAGAATGAAGATATGCTCTTAAGAGACCATCCCTTTAGGTAAACTTTTTTGTTTTTAAATTGAATCAGTTGGTCACCATAACTATCATGCAATTCATCTTGCATGTTTGAAGAAAATTTGGCTTGATCTAAATGAACTTGACAATCTATGCATCACCTTCAAAAACTTTCCATCTGGTTTCATTATCCGGAATGAATGGTCTAGCCACCATCTTGGTGTCTATGAATTTCCTTGGAAAAAATCCTCAACCCGTGAGAATTGTGAACAAATGGATCCCATCGATCCACTTCTCTTTTCAATCTCCTTAACATCACATGAAAGTTAAGATCTTCAAATCTCTCTAAGAGGTCCCAAAATCTATATTTATAAGATTTCAAAAGATTATTATTTGTTTTGCACTTGTTTGTGACTTAGTGGATAACCAACTCGGTGTCCCCAAATATTTGCAATGCCTTGATATGCATTTTTAAGTAATAAGAAGTCCATACACTAATCTTCATATTCGCTACATTATTGGAGCATGAAAATTACAACATGTTCATGAAGAAGAAATTCTCATCCTTAGGGGAGATGAGAACAACAATGCATCTCGTGTCATTTCTATTTCTATAACCATCAAAATACATTTCCCATAGTCTAGAAGCATAATCATTTTATTGATTAAGTGGGATAGGAAATGCACACTCTTCTTCAAGGATGCAATAAGTACAAAGACCACTCTCAACGGTTGTATCATAGGGATCAAACTCATAATTATCCTTAGCCAATTCATATAACAATAGATTAGGTTTAGACGGAGGAATAGGATGCTCTTTTGAAATTGAATTTTTTTCTTAGCCTTCTTAGATCAAAAAAAAATTATAAGATAAGGTAAAAAGAGGGATTGGATCCCAAAGGCCAAAACAAAAGAGGAATAGAAACCCATGAAGAGGAAAGAAATAGAAAATTCCAAGAAAGGATTTAAACATGCTTAACTCTTACATTGAAGATCAGGACTTTGAACCAAAGAGAGAGAAAATAAAGAGAAAGAAAAACTAGCTGCAAAATAGTAGAAGTTCACTAAAAGTCTTCCAATGATCTAGAAATAGCTAACTAATATTTAGGAGATCCTTCACTGCTACCATCATGACTGTCTTTGATCTCAAACCCCTTAGCTTCCTTAACATTAATATTTCCTCCATCTTCTCCTCGAAGCTAATAATGTGCAAGTTAAATTTCCTTATTTTAGTTCCCTCCTTCATCCTTCCAATCTGTCACTCAACATTTTGACTGGTACTCCAGTTCTAGAACATTATGTTTGGACTTCACCGAACAAAGATAGTTTTCTTGAAGCATTAATGACATCCAACATAGTTTCCCTTTGACCAACATTGGTTTCCTCCATCGCCTGAATCACACCCTCTAAGTATTGAACCTTTCTACTCAAATCCTTGAAATCCTTTAGATTACCATCCCAATTCCTTTTTCTCGAGGTGCTCACTTCCCCACAACCTTCCTCGCCCTTCTCTTTACTAGAATCCTCCCCCACATTTTTTCATTTCCCGACCTTCATATTTATAAGGTATTCCATGAGAGTGAGGTCATCCTCTTCAGCCTTATCTTTCAAAGAATAGTTGAGTAGGTTTCCCATCAAGTTGGATTAGGAAATTGGCTTAAACAGGATGGGTCATATGACTCAAAATGATAATAAAATATAGTCTCAAATTATATGATAAACCCCATACCATATCTTGTTATTAGTAAAATATGATAGTAATTTGAAGAAAAGTAGCCACACACCTTATTTGTGAAATATCTTGATAGGAAATGGAAAACAATGGAGGTAAGTAAATGATTGACACATCTTGAGTTATGGTAAGGATTAGACATGCATGAAGAGTTAAATCAAGATATCTTATGATTATTAGATTGTCATGGTTAATCCATAAAGTTGCAATACTCCTTTAGATATAGGGTTGTACTTAAGACCCAGGACATCAACATTTTTCTTAGGCATGAAGAAAGTACTAGCCCCTAAGTCAATCATACATTTGTGAACAAGATGTTTGCTTACTATCAAGGACATATAAAAGGGTGGGGTTTTTACAACCTTAATTACTTTCTTCTCCTCTTCTTGACATAAGTTGACAACATTATGGGGTGTATGGATAACCTGGATCAACACGTGGGAGTTTCACCGAGAGATTCATGCAATATCTCATAGTGAGATGGAATGGCCAGGGCATCCCACATTGTGATGTTTAAATTTTTCTTCTTCATTTAGTCCACAATGTTGAATGAAAGTCCCATGTACTTATGAATTTAAAGCACAACAACATCATTTCATAATTATTCGGAGTGAAGGCGGGGACCTTATCTTGCAAAGAGGATTGACATACCAAATGATGGGTTCATGCGACTTCTATTGGAATGTTGTGTGGAACCTCGTGTCTAGGAACTTATGCACTAGAACTATTATGTTGATGAGTTGCATCTCTTTGCTTCTAAGGATTAGTCTGAATTATAAAAGGCAAGGGTTGTATATTGTCTTCCAACATTCTCTTCTTGTACCTTGTGTTGTCAATAACAAGAACGTGTGGTTTATTTGAGTTTTCCATATCTTGGTTTATTGCACAGAAGTCCTCAACCCCAAATAACATAAGGTTGGTCTCAGGTAAAAAACTTTTGGAACTCCTTCATTTCCTAATATGTGTGGGCTAGTGGAAGACTCAGAGCTTGAATAATTTTGAATCATGAAGGCTTACGCATGCAAGGAATTTATGTAAATATACTAACTGTATGGAAATTTCCAAGGAAATCACCATTCCATCTCATGGACTATGTTATTCTGAACTGGGACTAGTGTTTTGCTTGCGTTGGGCTCTAAAAGGGGTTGTGCAGGGGAAATTGTATGTAAAGGGAGGTGCACATTAGCATGCCATCTATCATTTTTCCAGTTCTACCCATATCTTTGATTTGGATATTTATTTCTAAAAGGTTGATGGCTTTTATTGAACCCTTAATTATAGTTGCTTATAAATGTTTGTGCCTATTTATTTTCTAAGGAATTAACTTTATTGGACAAATTTCTAATTAAGGATTTTTTTCTTCATCCTCCTTTTGCTGTTGGGAGAGTATGATGTGGAGGAAATGGGTTGGTAACTCTTCTCAAGAATGGGGAAATAGAAGGCTAAAGTGCTCAAGGAATTTCAAGAAACAAGGGCATAGGTAGTCTAGGGGATATCTTACCAACTTGAACAAGACAATTTTCTACCCTAATGGCTATAGGATAGGAATAAGGAAGTTGTGCAACACCCATAGACTATATCATCACTACAATGTTATAATTTAGTTTGCTTAAGAAGTAAATAAAATAACCTTAAGGAGTTGGTCTTAGGAGGGATATAATTCTTTCCCATGTCTTCTAAAATTTAAAGTTGAAATCAGCCATGAGCTCATTAGGAGTTCTCTTGATCATTGTGAGTTGTTATAATAAGGATATATTATTAACTTTCTCCTCAAACTGATTGCAAAGTGTGGTTCCAAGTCTATCAAAATTAGTAATAGAGTCAGATCTTAATCTTCTATGCCATTGAAGTGTTTTTCCTTTGAATGAAGAATAAAGCATCATTACAGAAACATCATCTTCTGTAACTAGATGAATAGAACACACATTTTCTATGTCTTGAATATGATCATCGGGGTAACTTGATTCTCACCAATAAAAAATGGAATACTCTTGAGTGTAACCATTGGTATATCATGTTGTGGAGGAAGATCTAAAGGAATATTGTCGTTGAAGATTATAAAGGGAAGATTTATATGTGCCATTGCTAGAAAGGGTCTAAATACCCTGGTAGAGCACACCGAAGGTCTTCTAAGAGGTGTGGAAGATGGAGATGTGTGCATAGTGGTTATGTTATTTATTCTTCTTGCATACAACTAAATATATTCAAAGGATTATTCAACTGCTACGCTTTGTCTAGTATGTATCCTTCTCATGAAATAGGCACGTGGATTGCTAAAATCAATATATTTGGCTGTTGGGAGTCACCAAATATGTTGAAATAAGCCTCTAAAGGCTATAAATCACCAAGTAACACACCATAAATTTTAAATAATTAAATTTAATTTCTCAATACTAGTCCCACTGGTGTGCTAAAAACTATTAGAGATCAAAATTACACCCGTCCTATAGTCTTTTGTTACCCAAACAAGAGATAGGCATGTTGACACTTCACTCAGTAAAATATGAATGCTCACGTGAAGAGCACACGACTACCAATTCCCTCTTTTATTATGCTTAACAAAAGTTAGCATGCATTTTCATCATATTAATAACCATTAATCCATTCATGCATAGATCATCATTCTAACCATATCAATTTGGAAACACATATAATAAGGAAACACTTAATCCACATAAACAATAACTAATATCAGTTACACTATTAGATCACTATACTTAGATCCATAAAATACCATTATCCAACCACAAGTATCCATTATAACCAAAATTCATTACATAATAGAATTTTAATACATAAAAATCATTACAATAGTGCACAAAACTATAATGCAATTACAAACCCTACAACATAACCCTACTTGTACACTATGGTCTGCACTTTCTTCTAATCACCCCAAAAAAATGACATAAAATAGATATATGTATAGGGTGGGAATTTACCTTCACCACCCACGCACTCTCCTAATAATGGGTGTGCTCACAAAAATTTATGTGTGCATTACATTCTTAAAAATAGCCATGTGTATAGATAGTGCATGCTTTTACATTCTTTGTTAATAATAGATTAATCCTAAATATTATCCTTGCTGTAATATTATTACTAGCTTGATCCACATGTGGTTCCCCTCTTTTACGGAATGTTCTTTTCCTTTCTTGGATGCCGAGTCATCACACTTTTACCTAGTTTTGGATCTTTACTTGGGCAACATTCCAACTCTATTTTTCTATTTTTAGCTTGTGTTCTAGAAATTTGGCTAAGTCCCTAACTTCATCTACTCATACGCAAACCTCCACACAATGTTCCATTCCACATGCACATGTATTTTCATACACCCCCTTGTGCGTGGATTCAAACCTCTACATGTGGCTATTAGTTAGCCATTTTTTCCACTCAACATTATGCCACACTAAATACATTACCTATCCTCGGTAATGTTCTCACCAAACTTAAATTAAATAAATAAGAACATTAGAAATAATAAATAATGTGAATCTCTTGGTGTTCTCACAATCGCTTAGTCTTTGGGATGACTCAAGTAACTCTAGGAACTTTGTGCTTATAATAATTTCTAGTTTATCTCACTCTACAAGTTACTTAGTAATTGTATCTGGTACCATTCCTCATCCTCAACTATGGGCTTTGCCTTTCCTTTACCATTGTTCTTAGGTGATGTGGTGGTATATTTATTAGTGCCATTGTTTAACTACTATCTCAACTTTAAGTTTTTCTAAGACTACGGTATGCCCTAGGTATCACATTACTTACTTATGCGACGATCGTTCATACCTCCAATCAATCTTTCAACTTATTGCCTTTTCTCGCTTACTCATGTTCTCTCTTTGAACATGTGTGCCCTAGATCTGAACTAGAACTTGTGTGAATTTTTCTTCTCAAACCCTAGCTTGAGGAATGAAAACCCTAACCCATTAAATAACCAATTCCATGCCTTTCCCATGCTCTAAACTTCTACTTGAAGGAGCTTCACAACTAGTAATGTGCTTTCTCAACTTGGGTTGCTTGATTCTTAGAATTCTCATAGAAATTTGCACAAGGTCGCAAAATTGGAACTTTAAATTGCCTTTAGGGGCTCAAACACTTCAATATGCAAGGTAAGAATGAACTCACTCCCACCCACTTTTATAGATTTTCAAATATTTTATGCATTTATTATGCCTCACCTACCACTATCTTGCATCTTTAAATCTACTTTTTCTATGCTTTATTCTACTTTCTTCCATGCATAGGAGTCATAACCTTCTTGCGCACTTACTACTTCTAGGCCTCGGACATCCTTGTGCACAATTCCCTACACCACACTTTTTCCTATGCACCAAATACGAAGTATCCCATCCTATTGATACCTACCTTGTGTGGTCTTCAATCTGATAAATTTTTATCATTATCATTACCCTTAGTGTTAGGAAACAAGGGATAAAATATGCATAACAATCCTACAAAAATCACAATAGTAGAAACTAATATGCAAGAAAAATATCACATATCTAAAATAAAAGTGCATAAAATAAAAGAACACAACACAAAGATAATATTTAATGTGGTTCATCCAATTTGGGCTACATCTAGTAAGAATCACTTGTTTATATTTTATTACAAGCCACCTATTTCTCTCAATACAATACCTAGATCTATTTGGATATTTGATCAACAATCTCTCCTATGATTAATTAAAATAGGAAATTATATCTTTCTATTTTAGTTGATCTAAACACGTACAACAATGAAATGATTGATGTAAACTGAAATATGAATGCTAAATAATTTTATTTGATATTTAAATGAAATGAAATAATTGAAATAAGATTGATATAGTACTAACATGATAATGACTTACCTTGCTTTGATCCGGGACTAAACATGATGATGTGTGGATGGAGTAGAGTATGATGGCACAACCTAAGAAATTACGGTAGATGAGGATTTATCTAGATCGGGGCACATGGGGAGGATCAACGTGCTTTGTGGGTACCCTAGTCTATAGTATGGGGACTCAGTGCAGTAAAACAACTCAAGATTGAATCTAGAAGTGTCACTCGATATTTATAATGTCTAGATCTCCGTCGCATGATTGTCAAAGTAACTTTTTGATGACACCGTAAAACCTACAATAAATATTCACTTGCAAAACCCCATACAAAGAATTAAACGCCTAAAAATAAAGATGCATATGAATGGGTACGATTTTCCTTAGCGGCCACAAAGGTTGACTTATAATCGAGTGTTTCACTACATCTTAGATCCAATGTAGTTCTGAATGATTTGTGTGTGTAATTGTATTCCTAAGGTTCCGTAGGGTTGATGACGAGAGATATCGTGCAATAGCTAGATGTAATGTAAAATGGTGGATGGAGTAGAATAGACTTACCTTTGTACATAGTGTGTGTGATACAATGATGCCCCAAATGTAGTCGCATGCCCTCGTAGATATCTAGCCCTTAGTGGTAGATAGTTTGCCCATAATATAGTAGGTATGTTGTCTTTATATAAGGATCTCTTGCTCAAATTTTTACACTAGTGATCCGATGTGACTACTAGTACCTAGGGGGATGAGAGGAAAATTGTATAGAATGACCTCAAAACTTTAAATTAGACCCAAGTTCTATGAGGTCGAGATCACCCTAATCCTTCCATAGGCACCTAGTTAAAGACTAGATATGACAAATGACCAAACAATGACACCTACCACTCCACGAGATATGAATAGAAATGTGCAAATAATTGGCAAATGTGCAAGATAAATGATAATGATGACCAAATATCTAACGATAGGACTAAGGTATGTTTCATTAGTGAATAATTTTCTTATGCAACATCCATACTTAATAATAACATACATGTTTGGTGGCATAATTTAAGTATTAAGTGTGTTATTTTGTGACTACATTTGCCCCCACTTTATGTTGGTGAGTGGAAACCTCGGTAACATATATTAGATAGAGATGTGTACCTGAGAGAAGTGCAGAGAAGCCCATGTTGTAGTAGAACATGCATATGTGGTAGTAAAAATGTGCCGGAAGAACCATATAATGTGTCGAACCATAGATCAACATGTTGATCCATACAACGTAGAAAAAGAATGTTGTGATGAAGTGTACTAAATGAGAGTGATGATTGTAATGTTGGATGATTTATGATTTTGAATGCATATGATGACAATGAGATGGGGTATGGATTGATTAGTTCCCTAACTAATTTTGTATATAAGAAAAATTGATTGGAGGATTTGTGCATCCTGTCACAAGAGGAATAGTGTAGGGAGAAAAGTGTGTTATTCTCCAAGCTCTAACTACAACATCAAGATCAATCCACTTCATGCAGATAGACTCAAATCAAACATTTTTTTATTTTTGGATCCAAATAATTTTGATCAAATAGTTGACCCATATAGGAGTGGCATAGGAAAGGCACTATTTCCCCCACTCCATAGGTGTTGCCATATTATGATGGCTTTAAGTTAGGTCATTTACAAGCAAATGTGAAATGTATGATGGATTCATAGTTAGGTCATACGGAAGAAAACACCAAATGGATGGAATAAATTCCCAAGTTAGGTTATCGGGAAAGTAATGGATATAATCTCCCAAGTTAAGTCATATGGGAGGCAAATTTTGTTATATTGTATGTTATGTTTTATATGATTTCAATTGTTAGATATTTGAATGTGTTAATTAATTGATTGATTGATTGGTTGATTGGTTACTCGTAGAGATATTTTACACTAGTTTCCCCCATGTTAGGTCATTAGGGGGAGTCGATAAAGATTGTTGAATGATTGTATGGAAATATTTTAACTCTTGTAGTCCCAGGTTAGGTCATTAGGGGAAAGTGATGAAATGTTATATATAAAAAATTGTTCATTTCTTGCCCCCAAGTTAGGTCATTAGGGGGAATCGATAGTGAAATATTGTGTAGTGTATTAATAAAGTTTTGAAATTTTCAAATTGGAAATGTTCATTTCAATTCATGGTGATATAAGGGGAATTTTAATATGACCCCAATTTGTATTCCCCATTTCGGAGAAATGGTAAGTGATGATAAGAACACACGCTAAGCTGAAAGTAAGCCCGAAATAGATAGAAAGTGTTAAAAGATTCCAAAATGTGTATATATTAGATGAAATACAATATCATGGGGAAATAACACATGCATAAAGTGTATAATACGATGGTAGGTGAAGTTATAAAAATAATTCTGCAAAGCGGGGTGTAAATCGGAGTAGAATTGCTCAAGATATGGAAAAAATCATGTGGTGTGTATTAGTTGCAAGCATAAGCGTGAAATAATGACTATAGTAAAGTGGGTGATGAAAAGTAACTATAAATAGTAAGGTGAAAAAGTGTTTAGTCACTTCATTTGTCTTTTGTGTGATTTTGATATTGATCTCGAGTAAGTAAGGATGTAAGTGAGAGTAGCACAACCTAAGTTTGAGAGGAGGGGGTGGCGTTAGCATCACGTATGACCATGGAGTTAGTAAGTATGTTATTTTTCAAAAACTAGATGGTGTAGTATTCGTTTTTGTTGATTTTTATAAATTTGAGGTTTTAAAATTTATCGGCATTTTAGACCTAGACAATAGCGGTGAGGGTGTTAGTGACTCCAGGGACGGGAGCACCTAGTCGGGCACTAGTGTCCCGCTCCAGGCACCCTAGTTTTGCATTTGGACATCCTAGTCTAGAATGTGAGTTTATAATGGTGAATCATATTTCTAGTGTATAATAATTTGTTAAGCGTGTGTTTTCAATTTTTATAGTGTTCTAATGTCGTGTTTGTTGTCATTTTGTGATGTGCGGAGGGATATCCACTCAAGGGATTTTTGACATATGAGTAATTTTCTTGAATTGGGTCTATATAATTGGGATGTTATGGTCATTGAGAAGATGGCATGGATGGAGGATGTGCCCATAATATCTATATTGAATGCACTACGAGAGATGGTTTTGTATATATCTTTCCCCTTGGGTAGATATTTTTGCGAAAGAATATAGAAATCAAAGAAGCTCAAATCCTCGAAAAGTTACGCCATATTGGCGCACAGAAATGGTGCATGACATAGAGTGTCGACACAGAAAAATTTGTGCCTTGGCACATAGAAATGGCGCATGACATAGAGTGTCGACACAGAAAAAGTTGCACCTTGGCGCATAGAAATGGCGCATGACACGGAGTGTCGACACGAGAAAAAATGCACCTTGGCGCACGAAATGGCGCATGACACGGAGTGTTGACACGAGAAAAAAAGTTGTAGCCTTGGTGCATAGAAATGGTGCATGACACGAGTGTCGACATAGAAAAATTTGTGCCTTGGTGCACATAAGAGGATGTCGACACACATGTGCCAAGGCGCATCTAGGCACAACATTAGTTTATACCATGCAGATATTGATGGCCATAACTTTTCTGGGAGCTGATTATAACGTTGGACTTTTTGGAAAGTTACGAGGAACAAATTCTTAAAAATGAAAATATAGTTCGCCACTTTTGGGTTCATTTGGGTTCTCACCTACCATCATTATGAGATGAGTTAAGTGCATTACGGAGGTGGTTGGGGCATTTGAATTCCTCTCTTGTCCCTCTCTTTTTCCTCCTATAAATTGTAAGGATAAAGGTTGGACATTTTTGTTTTGCAGAGGTGACTTGTGGAGTTACTTCCCATTTCGTAATGGATTTCTTGGCATTTTGCATGTGGTTGAAAATTATGCATAGTATGATTTTTCTTGTTCATTTGCATCCTGGGAATTTGGCTATCAGTGCATGATGCATTACATTTTAATGGATGTTATGGCAATCATGTGTGTTCTTCATTCCTCGGTGCATCAACTTTGTAGTTTAGGAATGATGGCAAGTTGGATAGGTTTTTAGGATGTGCATCCCAGAGGAATAGGACCGGCCTTCATCAGGAGAGCTTTCCATTTTTGCAAGGTCCCACACTTGGGAAAAGCTCCATGTTATTGATCGCACCGAGAGTCTTAACCCATCGAGAGATTCGGGAAGATGTGCGCGATGTCGCCATCATTTGAAGATACGTGTACATTTTAGCCTACGGGAGATCACTATTACTTTGGAGGATGTGTATAGCTTATTGTGATTTCCAATTATTGAGAGAGAGTATATGTGATGATGTTAGAGGATATGGAGAGACAGATGCTGCATTTGTTAAATGGTATTTTACGGGGACTCTAGTACCTACCGAGGCCGATATCGGTCTGGATATTATCTTATAATGCGGGGTTACGCATTTTCATAAGTTCATAGCTATTGTGATTTATTCGTCTATAGAAGTGGAGGGAGGAGGTGTAGGAATCTTGTTAAAGATGCATGATATATACCAGCGGATAGAGGGGGGTACTAGATACACGTTGGCACGGTGTGTTTTTGTCCACCTATATAGAGATCTATATTGATTTACTCATGATGAGCATAGTGGTGGGATAGGAGCCACTACACTATTACATGTATGGGATTATAGTCATATAGCCATATTGAGACCAATTAAAGGTCCACAAGGACAGTGGGCTAGGCCAAAGATATATGTGAGGAGATGGATTAATATATGTGGGCATAGGATGGACACAAATACCTACAAGGCACTGATAGATAGGATGGTGCCGAGGTAATTACATGGAGGCCATACCACGACTATGGGGGATGGCTCGAGGATGTTGTAGATTTGTGGTGTATTTGTAGGACTATGTGGTTGGAGGATCGATTTCCAGGCATGGTGAGATTTTTAGGTAGAGAGAGTATCCGATAGTTTGGTATGGCTCAAGACGTGCCCCCAAAGCCATATATATGGTTAAGATTTATCGAGCACCTAGGAGGTTTGTGGCTAGACTAGGGCCCACAATAGAGCAGCTAGTACCTCCTAAGACAAGATGAGGTAGATGTGACAATAGAGCCGATAGACTCGAGATGATGCAAACTACACAAAGGACTACCATGCACAATGGTCAACACATCGGTGGGTGTTGTTGTTCCAATTATTTATAGGTCTAGTAGGGTTATGGCATGGAGGAGGAAGAGATGGGGAATCTTGTTTCCCGATGATGTAGCGACATTTGTAACTAAGCATGAGTATTTTTATAGAAGCGTGTTGTGTACTTTTTGTTGGGCTATGTTTTAACGATGGTTATCTAATGCATTGTGTTATTTTTTTTGTAGGCGATGCTTATTGGTCCTTGATAGTAGATACTTCCATCCACACATTGACATGGAACGTGCTAACAAATGTACTTGGTGAAGGTATATTTGAGTTAGTAGATGATATAGTGAGTGATCATGCACATTTATTTGAGCTAGTGGTCATAATAACATGCGACGTGCATAGTGTTGCTAGGTAAGAAGGACAAGGCACGTGAGGAGACTCGATGAGAAAGATAGATGGTGGGTGGTGGTCACTTGGAATAGGATTTTTTATATGATATGTGGATTTTTAGTGTCAATTTTTCAATCACTCTACTGAGATATTACCTTATTCTAGAGGTAGGTGAGAGATATTGAGGCCATGAACAATGACATCATTTTGGTGGTGAGGCATCTAGTTTGAGAGCTCTCATGATGCTTGAGAATGATATTGATTATGATATTTGACTTGTACTAATGTATATGATGTGGGGTAATTTCCCCAGGTGATGAAACATTTTTTAATGATGATTTTATTTGATATATATGTGGACACATGTTATTTATATTTGATGATCTTATTTTGATGTCTATAGATGTCATGATGTGATTGATGATGTATGATTTTATGTTTTATTATTATAATGTATGTAATGTGTTATATATTATTCATGTTTGATTTATGTAGGCTCAAATTATAATGTTGATAATGGTAGACAAAATGTGTAATGTGAATAATGATAGATAACAAATGTAATGTGATTGGTGAGTTAAATGAAATGAAATTTGTAACACATAATTAATGTAATGTCGATAGTAAAAAAATGTATAATTGTAAAACTAATGTGTTGTGACGTGATCATAAAATATTAGTATAATAAAACTAGGGGGAAGTTTAGCAATTTCCCCATAAAATAGATGAATAGGCTCATTTAGTTGAGAC
The DNA here is from genome assembly GCA_018340775.1 of Taxus wallichiana var. yunnanensis. Taxonomy (NCBI): domain Eukaryota; kingdom Viridiplantae; phylum Streptophyta; class Pinopsida; order Cupressales; family Taxaceae; genus Taxus; species Taxus wallichiana. The sequence continues at coordinate 691,312,544 of CM031238.1, forward strand.
CCCCAACGATCGAGGATGAGTTGTGTAAGCAAGAGTGCGTCATCGTAAAATGATCACATGTACTTAGATGAGATGAAAAATCATGTGATGAGAGGTTCTTAGAACAAGTCCCTCAACAATCATGTAAGAAGCATAAGAACAAAAGTGCATCATCAGGGGGTAAGGTGATAAGAATCACCTACCAAAGCGAGGAAGTGTGGAACGGTGCACACATGTGGGATGGAAGAAGTGTGTGAATATGTGCCAAATTGAATTTCATATGGATCTGTAGTAGGATGCACGAATATAGAGGGTCATGGAATCTAATGTGAAGGAGCATTGTGATGTGTTAGATTATGTGAATGTGATGGATTCGATGAATACGATGGATGATGTGTGTGGAGAACGCATGAATAACATATGACGGTGATTGATGAACTATGACTTGAGTACTTGATGGAGAAGAGCACTCAATCGAAGTATATACTTGGTGACGAGGTAGAGGAGAGATGGACCACTCATGTGAAAGATAGCCAAAGGAGATGGTGTCATTTTCCTCTAAATTTTACAATCTATCATGAAGAAGCGGGATTATCATTGTCCCTATGGCCATTTAAGTGATGATAATTATAGTATTGTTGATCACACTGACATTGTAAATGATGATGTGGATGGTTCTTGTTGGAAGGTAAGAAAATGAGATGTTTATCAAGTAAAGCACACATCACATCATATGGTTAAGAATGATGAGAGAAAATAAATTTCTCTCACAACATAGGTGGAAAAGAAGGAGGAGTAGCCTATCAAAAGGAGGAGAAGTATGTAATGGTGGTGGAGTAGGTTGAGCATTTTTTCTTTTCTTGTGAGGCAAAGGTGGAGACTATGCAAGATGGTCAGCCAAATTCAATGGAGGACTAGATGATATAATAGAAGTAGATGTATGTGGAGGGTCAATGACATTTGTTGAAATAAGATCTTTCTCAAGGTCTAGGACTTTTTAGGATAGAATAATAAATGACTCACATGTATCATACTATAATATTTGTTTGAGTGCAGGAATCAAACCACGACATAAAATGAATTGCTTCTCAAGGTCTATAGGTTGGAAATACTAGCTGATGCATGCAAGCATTAAATTATAAGATATAATCCTTAATAAATTTTGATGAGCCTTGATGTAAAGTAGGTAGGTGGTCATAAGTAACCCTAGAGCCATTATTGAGGATGAAACGATGGAGGAAAGCATCCTCCATGTCATAGTAAGTACTAATAGACCCAAAGGGAAGATGAGTGTACCATTGCAATTTCTCATTAGTAAGACTATTGAAAGCCTTAAGTAATAGCCTATCATTAGAATAAGAGGTCATAACCATGTGGTAATGTAGAAGATGAGCATGAGGATCATCAATACCATCAAAGCAAGTGAATGTAGGCATGATAAATTCCTTAGGGAATGTCAAATTATGAATTTATTTGGGAATAGGGTTACCATGTAATGAGTTGTTATCAATAGAAGCATAGTAAGCCCTACTTTCTAGAGTAAGATATTGAACCTGAGATTGTAATTGACCTAAGACATGTATCTATAGTTCTCCCAACTAGAGAGAGTCACATGAGAGAGATGATATCCTGGGAAGGAATAGTGGAAGATGGCAATAATGTATTAAGAGGTTGTAATTTTCCATTATGAGTGATCATAGGAATATCTAGAGATGATAAAGGAGATTCCGATGCTAAAGGAACACTAGTAGTAGGTGCCAAAGAAGCTATAGTAGATGATATAGATGGAATATCCATAGTAGTGGTAGGACTAGCATCGGAAACATCCCTAATAGGTGAGGTGACTGATGGAGATACATCTATATGAGAAGATGAACTAATGGGTGTAGATGATGTAATAAGAGGAGATGAAACAATAGGAGAAGAAGTGATAGATGGAGGTGACTCATGCATAGTGTTAGATACAATATCAAGAGAAGGTAATGATGGAATAGGAGATTCACACTCGGCAGTATGAAAAGAAGGATAATCGTGGCTATTAACCACCTCATCAGATAAAGACTCATAAATGAGAATGTCACTAAGGATACTATCAATAGGATCATCAACATAGTTTAAAAGAGGATGCAAACTAGCATGAGATGTATCATTTGAAGAAATATTAGAAGTAGGAGAATCATGAGATGAAACTATAGAGATATTCTAATTAGAAGAAGAATCAACATGCACATGTGAATGATGATCAATACTAAGAATATAATCAATAAGATAATCGTCCAAAATTTCCTTAGAAATATCATAAAAAGGATCACTAGTAGCCATATAGCATGGTGTACAATGAGTTAAGGTTATCAAATCCTCAACAATACTAATATAAATGGGATAATATTCAAACTAGGTAGGCACATATTGTTGACCATCTAGAAGCTATTATTTGATATGAGTTGGCATAGGAGTAGGATTACCATAGAGAGTCATGAGCTCAGTGATGAAACCTCATCATAGATAGGGTTAACACTGAAATGAGACATGATGGGTGAAGAAGATGAACTATCCTTATCCATTAGGGTTTGAAATAGATCCTAGGGAAAAATATTATAAAGTATGGGTTCACCAAAATGATTAACTAAAATAGGAAATTATAACTATCTATTTAAGTTAATATAAATAAGTACAATAATGTAATGATTGATGTAAACTAAAATATGAATGCTAACTAATTTTATTTGATATTTAAATGAAATGAAATAATTGAAATAGGAGGGATAAGGTACTAACCTAAAAATGACTTACCTTACTATGATCCAGAACTTAATCGGATGATGTGTGGATGGAGTAGAGTATGATGGCACAACCCAGGAAATTTTAGCGAGATGCGTATTTAGCTAGACTAGGGCACCTAGGGGAGGATTAGGGCACTTGTGAGTGCCCTACTGTAGTGTCTTTGCTCTAGTCTACGAGAAAATATCAACACCTGAATATGGAATTGTTGTTAGATCTTCACAATTTCTTTATCTTTGTCTCATGACCATTGCAATAAATTCCTTAATTACGTTGTAAAACCTGCAATGAAGATTCACCTGAAAAACTCCATACAAATCATAAAACCCTGAAAAAAATAAAGATGCATATGAAGGGGTCATATTATCCTTAGCAGCCATAAAGGTGGACTTACAACTATGTTTTTCACTAAATTTCAGACCCAATGTAGTTTTTGTGATTTGTGTGCCTAGGGTGGCCTAGTGTCAATGACATAGAGATAGCAGGAAATAGCTAGATGTAAGGAAAAATGTTGGATGGAATAGAATAGATAGTTCACCCATAAGATAGTAAGTATATTATGTTTATATAGGGATATCTTGTTCAAATTTTAACTCTAATCACCCAACACACTTACTAGTACCTAGGGAAATGAGAGGGAAAATTATAAAGATCAACCTCAAAACTCTAAATTAGACCCAAGTGCTACGTGGAAAAGGGCACCCAAAATTAAGGCCCAGGGTGCCCATGGGCACCCTTATCTACCCTAGGTGCCCTAGTCAAACACTAGAGATGAAAAATGACTAGACAATGACACCGAGACTCCCTGAGAGATGACTAGAATTTGTGAAAACAACTAACAATTGTGCAAGAAAAATAACAATGATGAGCAACTAACTAATGACATGAATAGGGGATGGGTCATTAGTGAATACTTTTCTTATGCAAGATCCATACATAAATTCAACATACTTGGCGATATAATTTTAATAGTAAGTGCATGGTTTTTGACTACATAACGAATTCACATTTGAACTCACACACATCTATAAAGATACGTCTCCCCTACCATATGCACAAAAGAACATGAATAGGAAACTACTTAAGCAATTTTACAATACCATGGGAACTAAAACTTTGGGCCAAAACCACCCCATAAACCTATGGGAAAAATTACCACACATATGAGAAGAAAATGTTTTCGAGGTATCAAGCACTTCTTTTGAGGCAAAAAAATTTCTTGGGGATTGTGCCTCCGCACCCAACTTGAGGCTCAACCCAGACTTCAAACCCCAAAGTGAGAAAAATATGGAGAGTGTATATTACTTTTGATGTACGAGGCTTCAACACTTTCACACATGAAAATAAGCTTCACAACATAACACTTCGTACCATCAACACCTTTTTCCTTTCGCTCATACTCACATTTTAAACAGAATCCCACTTCTCTACTACTACGTACACATTTTCAATACCATTCTCACACATGCACACCTGGTTCACCCCACACTAAAAAATGTGTGGTCCTCTACGTATTATCTCAATAGATAGTAATCAGCTTCCTACACACAAGTTTCCTTATTACAACAAAAAATAATGGAAATCTAATCTAAGCGGTAATATTTCCTTATTACAAACATCAAGAATCTTGTTTATATTAGGGATTCAACATACTCCTATTGAAGTAATAAACAAAAATCGTTTCATATAGTGCATGTAATTTACGTGCACCTGAGTCAAGTATATTGGTCACTACAAAGAGTCACAACCAATGCACCTTAAAATTCCCTCGTTGGCATGAAAACTTGGAGTCATATAGAAGTAGCATCTTCCCAATTGTACAATACTTTCTCTTAATTTTCCTATCATACCAATCCTTCTATCATACCTTCTCAATTTTATAGCTCTAATGTATAATGTTATGCCACTCATCTAGTTGCATTAATTTTTCAATTTGTTCTTTGATATCATTTTCCTCTAACAAACCACCTACATGAAGAATACGTAGGGATGGTAATAATAATGTTATAGGTAGTGCCTCCTTTGTTCCAAACACTAACTGAAAGGGTGTGGCCTAGTTCATCCTTTTATATGTAGTCATGTAAGCCCAAAGTACCAATGATACTTTATCATCCCAATCCTTCCTTCCAACATCAGAAATCATTGTAAGAGTCTATTCCAAAATCACGTTGAAATCTTCTAAAATGCCATTAGCTTGATGGTGATAATGGATAGTTTTATGGTGAACCACTATAAACTTTGGTAACAGAATTCTAATTGTCTCATTCAAGAAATGAGTTCCTCTATCACTAGTCAAGCTTAATGGAAAAATATACGTATTAATTATATTCTCCCAAAGGAACCTTGCGCTCTGCTAATAGAATTTTGATTTTCTCATTCAAGAAATGAGTTCCTCTATCATTGGTCAAACATAATAGATAATTGTACCTACTAATGATATTCTCCAAAAGGAACCTTGTGGTTGTAGCTACGGTATAATTTGTTATAGGCGTAACCTATGCCCACCTTGTTTAATAGTATATACATGTGATTATGTAACGTACTCCAATCCTATGTGTGGGTGGTGAAATATTTACTACAAACTTAACAACCCACTTCTCAAAAGGTTACGCACTCACTATAGGTCACAAAGGTATCTCATCTCTAATTTTGGGCTTACCAAGTTCTGACAATGATCACACACTTTAACATAAGCCTTTACATCCTTTTACAATGTCTCCCACCATAAACCAACTAGAAGGATCTTGTGTGCAGTTAAATCACCTATATTTATTCCTCCTGCAATACCTCCATGAGCTTATTTCATAATTACATCACACTCATGCTTCAAAACACACTTGTATAAGACCTCATCTCTTCCCATTTTATATAAGTCTCCACAATAAGTTGATAAGGTACAACCTAAATAGTAATTTGCTTCTTCTCTAATGTCTTCATCCCTTTGGGAAAAAGTACGGTATGTAAAAATACTACTATATCCTCTATATATATATATTAGTGTGTGATTAAACTTGAATAATAGTTCTTGAGGTATAGTATCTTTAATACTCTACATGGCTTCTCCAAATTTAATCCACGATAAATGATCGGGCCATGAATTTATCTCTCCTGGATTTATAACAACTATGAAATCGAACTCTTGAAAAATAAGTATCCACCTACAAATGTTCCCTTGTAAAACAAACATTAGCTAAGTACTTAAATTCCATATGGTTTGTATAGAAAATAAACCATGTGTCCAATAAGAATTGTCAAAATTTATGAAGCACATAGATAATAGAAAATACCTCGGACACTGTTGTATTATAATTCTACTATGTTTGTGTCAACTTCCTTCTTGCAAATCATATGGGATGATCCACATTACCCTCTCTGATTGTTCCAATGCAATGCCAATTACCATACCAGAAGCATCAACATGTACATGGAAAGGTTTGTTCCATGAAGGAAAGTGCAAGATTGGTGCAGTGGTAAGCTTCTCCTTTAATGTTTCAAATGCCTATTATTGTGTCACCCCAATAAAATTTTCCTTTGGCTTTGAGAAATTCCTCCAGGGTGCAAAAATCTATTCATAGCCCTTTATGAATTTTCTATAATAACCAGTATGCCCCAAAAATCCATGCACTTCACTTTTGTTGTTAGGTTCTTCCAATCCCAAAATCACTACAATCTTAGTTGGGTCTACCAATAATCCATCTTAGTAATTGATGTGACCAAGAAAAGTTCAAAAGGCGTAACAATGATACACTTCTTAATTTTAAGACAGATACTTAACTTCTTTCATCTCTCAAACATGAGCCTTATATTACCATAGTGATACTTAACCAACCCATAAAAAGTCCAAAAATCAATCTACACCTATAGAAACTTATGAATGAATTCATGAAAATATTACATGACTATGCGTAAAAATCTTTGTTAGCACATTCTTCAATCAAAATGCATCACTCTATATGCAAAAAATCCCCATTCGGTGGATAAGGTAGTATTTTTCATGATCCTTGCACACAATGTGCACCTAATGATATCTTGAGAACCCATCATTGAAGGAATAAATCTCATGCCATATAACTCCCTCAAGTATCTCTTTTATGAATGGTGTAGGAAAAGGATCTATGACACATGAGGCATTAAGTTCTCTATAATCTACACAAATCCTAATCCACCCATCTTTCTTAATATTGATTACCATGGGGCTAACCCACTTAGATTCTTCAATTGGCTCAATGATTCTAGAGTTAAGCATCTTGTCAATTTCTTATTTCACCTTCACGCAGAGTTTGGGTTCATCCTAGAGGTCCTCTTCCAAACCGGACACGCACCTTCTTTTAGCTTAATATTCATCTCTCTCGATGAGGGGTATACTCCTTTTAACTCATGATAGCCCTAGGAAATAAGTCTTGAAATTCATGCAATAGCTAAATGATCTTCGCTACCTCCTATTCAAACCATTTTTCTTTAATTATGGCTTAGTAAGCACATATTTAGTATTAATATTTACCTTTTTTGTCTTCAGGAGAGGAGCATTGTGCATTCCTTTTCATCTTTAGTATCCATTACCTCACACACACCCTCTATATGGTTAATATCCAAGTTCTCTACCTCTTCATCATCAATCAAGTAGACTATCTTCCCTTTTTTTCTCTTTCTCTTTCTCTTTCTCTTTCAAGGGACAACTGAGTTACATCTCATCTATCTCCAATGTATCCATGTGAGGCTTGGGATTAGGCTCTCCAAGTAACCAAAGCATGATCTCTTCTTATTTCATGCTATCCCCCAATGTGATGCACTTCATAATATGAAAATCCTCATGTACTGGAGGTTTATTAGAAGAATAATCAAAAGTATGAACCATACTTTTAGTCATATCTTGCACACTTGCAATCTCTTGCTTGAGCTCATTGTGCACATACCATGCACATGCACATCCACGTAAAGTGGAATAAAATTTATGTACCCATAGTGATGGTGGTAAATCCTTATGACCTTGTATCCATTGCCTTATATAGTTATGAACGTTTAACAAAATTAGAGTCTTCCCATCATACTCATAGATAAGTGTATGCACATTATTTGTAGTAAACCTTGTTGAGAAGGTGATTCTCACTTTTTTCTAGCCTAACAAGTTATCTCTATGTGTTTCCCACCAATGCATTTTTGTTCCATCCAACATATAAACCATTATATTCCTTCGATCACCTTCATTATTCCACTTCTCCTCCATGGCACACAAGAAAGATTTAGGTTTTTCTTCACCAGTATACCTAGGTAACTAAGTTTTCCCCATGCGTAGCTTGATCATCATAGTTACCTTCCCTTCATCTTGTGTTTAACCATCTCATACATTCCATGGGATTAGTTATCACAAGAAACACTAGTAGTGTCACTAATCAAGTGAGAATCTTCCCACTAAATTACACCTTCCTTGGATGGTTCCATACCCTTAAGGTTGCTCAATGTCCATGTATAAATTTTATTCAACTATTCTTCACTCACCAAACTTGGTATAGGGTGCAAATTTTTTCTCATAACACCAAGGACATCCAAGAAATCTTTGGACATTTATCTACCTCAACTAGCTCGAATGCTCAACATCTACAGTAAACTTGGCCCCTTGAATGGTAATTAAAACATTGTTAAAAACCCCAATATGCATGGATCTCATCTTGTTCTCCATATACAACACATTAGAAGATGGTTGCAATGATGGTCTTCGCATCTTATTCCATGTACCCAAAGTCAGGACATTCACCTCAGTTCCTATATCAATCAAAATGTTATCCAATCATCAATCATTGCTTCTAATGTAATTTCTTTGTCATACTCATGGTTATGTGGTAAAAAATCGCATGGAGGATTTGTCTCTCATGCTCAACTCTTGCGCACGTAACACCTTCTCATGCACTTGTTCCTTCAAGCATTTTATCTCTCCTTACAGACTCTCTGATGACCCTCATAGTCTCTTTGTAGACCTCCTTCTTATAAGTGACATATGGATACTTTACATGTAGAACTTCTTCCCTCCATATGAGTGGTTTGGCTTTAATAGGTTAGCAAGCACACCCTTCTTCTGCAGGTGACCAATAAGAGTTGTAACTCAAGATCAGGCATCTTCTTTGGCATCCATTGATCACTCTTTGTGCGCTATACCTTGATCATCCCCAGCGCATTTTTCCTTCTTCTTATTCTTACACATATGCTCATAAATATCAGAATAATCCTCAACCTTATGTTGTTTTCCACAATATGCACATACCAAATTCTAGGGACATTCACTTTGATAATGATCTGGGGACCCACAAATGTAACACATCCCACACGTTAATATTTCTCTACCACCATGGCCTTTACTCATATATCCTCCTCAAAATCCACCTTCACCACTATTCCCTTTAGTTGGTTGAGCTTTCTGCTTTGAGAAGTACTTGCTATATGTTAGGATTTCATATTATTAGTACTCACATTATTATAAAAGTTAGATTATAATTATGTGATGTAATTGAGTTAGTATTACAACTCATATTGTTATAATATATTGTTTCAACAATATATTATTATAGAGTTTTGTTGTACCCATAAAATTATAAATGGGTAAGTTGTTTGTTGACTTCCTATTTTCTAGGAAGTAGTTCTTCTATTATATTGGCTATATATTAGCCAAACATGTTGTGCAAATATATAGAAATATAATATTATTGTGTGTTATTTCCTGTGTAAATCTGTTGTTGCACTTACATTTGGCATCAAAGCAGGTCATGGGAGGAGTAATGGTCTACTAATATGTGAAGGGGCATTTTTTAAATTCCTTTCTTGCCCCGATCCATTAAATCCTCTGAGAAAAGCATTTATTTATGTGTTGAAATTCTACATTGGGTTGGTGTTGATATTAGAAGTTTTTCTTTCCATATAGATAGTGGTCTTCTATCTACACTCAAGATTCTCCAACTAGTTACATTTCATATTATGTTGATACTACAGATGTACTTATCTGCGTTCAATTCTAAGGAATAGCTGAAAATATTATATTCAGCACTTAAAAGCTTAACCAACAAGAAAGATTTTGGATTTATTCGATCTGGTCATTCCTCCTAGAGATTAGTTTGTGTTTATCATATTGGTTGTTTTGAACTGTTCCTACATATCACATATGGATTACAGTAGTATCATAGGGTTGTTTTAATGATGGACATTGCCTAAAGTGTGGTGGAAATTCAGCCATACTTTCCTAGCATTCTGTGATCTCAACGTAAGAATTTGAGCTAGATCAACAAAACATCTTTTACATTGTATCATAATTTGTAATCTCGTATTTGGTTCATGTCTTACACTTCCGGACATATCATATTCATCTTGATATTAAAAATCTATTTTCGGTGGATCCATAATTTGGCCAGTCCTTTGGAAAATTATAATCAGTCATTCAATTGCCAAAGACATGGATTTGAATGCAAGAAGAAGCGCATTGAAATTTTTTGATTGGTCTGTAAACTCGATTTAACATGCTTGAAACATGGAGAATATTTTCTAATTATTTCCCGTAGTTGACGTGGAATCCAACCTTCTTTATATACATGCTTCTGCTGCGTCTGAGGACCTGTGTCCCATGACATCAATCTGCAATTAGATTGGTATAGCCGAGGATAAAAATACTACGCCTTGTGCCAACGGGTCAATGGTATTAGTGATCTATTTTTAGTCATTCCATATTCATGTATAACGGATTCATCCACCTCATTAGTAAGTCATTTTATTAATTTTTAAGTAGTCACCTGAATAGTCAGTTTATTGTTCCATTATTTAGTAGTTGTGAAAGGGTCTTTATTATTTTGGTATGGTCGGTCCAAATAAACCTTGAGGGTCACATCTATATAAAAATAGGTTATTTTAAGATATTTTTTATTATCTAGTCAAAAGAGTTAAATTGTAAAAATATCATCATTATTGTCAAAGTCCATTATCAAGTTATTGTCAAGTCTTTTCTCAAAAGTCAAATATTGTACAAAAATAAAAAAACTCTACTGGACGCATTTTTGGTGGAATCCGACGTCTAGTTGAGGTATGTAAAAATGAGTTTCCTAAAAAAATCCCATTGAACTAGCAAGCATGATACTTTGGAGGATGGAGGCACATGAGGTGGAGTTCATTCAATAACCTCTGTCATTCACCAATGATGGGGCTGCACAAAGATGTGGTGATAGTGTGTGTGTTTTGCTTTTTATTTCAGAGTTGCAGTTGATTTCAGTTGTGTGTAGCATGAATCTTTTCAAAGTGTTCTGTTATGGCTTGAATAAGTGAAATGTTCACATTGAGGGGGAACATGGTCTCAATGTTCCATTTTCTCTTTTCATATTTGTTATCAGTGAGCAGTGTGTTTCTATATAATTCCTGAAGGAAAATCATAGTGGGACAGATGAAAGCACAAGGAAAAGCAAACATCATGATATTGAGGTTGTTTGTTGTGCTATAAAACCATCCCTGTTGAGGTTGTTGGATGTCCTATAAAAAAATCCATGTTGTGGTTGTTGGTTGTCCTATAAAACCATCCATGTTGAGGTTGTTGGTTGTCCTGAAAAACCATCTAGATCATGAGCACACATGGGTGGCATGCTGCAGAAGGAAGTGTAATTGTTTTCTCCCATGTTTGCACTAAGGGGGAATGTTAGGATTTAATATTATTAGTGCTCACATTATTATAAAAGTTAGATTATAATTATGTGATGTAATTGAGTTGGTATTACAACTCATATTGTTATAATATATTGTTTCAACAATATATTATTATAGAGTTTTGTTGTACCCATAAAATTATAAACGGGTAAGTTGTTTGTTGACTTCCTATTTTCTAGGAAGTAGTTCTTCTATTGTATTGGCTATCTATTAGCCAAACATGTTGTGCAAAAATATAGAAATATAATATTATTGTGTGTTATTTCTGTGTAAATCATTTGTTGCACTTACATTGTGGTTTGCCTTAATCCAATCTCACATGCCTCATGAATTTGATCTATCACCAAAAATCCTTTATATCATGAGTATGCACATCACAAATATTTTAGTAAATGGATACATTCTTCATCATTGCACGTTGCAAGTGTGGAAAATTTCAGACATCATAATTCTTGTGGGAAATATCACAATATTATAATAATGTGAGTATAGTCCTACTTAGGAAGCTATCCTTCATATGTTCCTCAACTTCATAGTCAATACACCACAAACCACTACGTTTCTCGTGTCTTGAATTGGAAAAGAGATTCTATGATTGCTTAGCCATAGTTGTTATCTATGACTTAAGAAAAGGGATCACTCCAGTATTAGCAATCCACGACTACTTCAACATGTAGAACATCTTCCACAATCTTACATAGATTGTACATGTCTTATGAGATAGGGCTCTTTGAAATAGAGTCAAAAATCCTCCAATGAACCATAATGCATGCTGACTTAGATGAATATCATAAGACAATTTAGACAATAGAGTCTTAAAACATGCATCATACTCTCTTACACTTTCAAATAAAATCTTCTTAATATATTGGAGCATGATGATACTCTTCTTTTCAAATCTGCGGGATATGAAATTCAGCCAAAAACATGGTGTGTAATGCATCATAATCCATCATAGTCTTGTGTGGATCATACCGTATGTACCAACCATGTGTTCTCCTTTGTAGTGTAGTGTATTGACTTGCCTTTTGATCCTATGCTATAATACCCTTTGCTCTTCATAGTAACTCACACTTTATTCACATGCTCAACAACATCCTCCACTCTATACTTTAGTAAGTGTAGAGACATCTCAAGGAAGATTTGAGGTGTCTACTATTACGGTTGTTGAGGTGGTGTCTGCGAGATTGGGTCAAAGCTGGTTATTATGGGTTTGGACCCTTCCCTAGATTAGGACTAGACCCAGATCTAGAACCCCCACTAGGATTTCATCCTTGTAGTGGCTATCCTAAACCTCCTAAGCCTCCTAAGCCTCCTACACCACGTACTATGGCCTATGGTACTGTGGAAAAACTCCCTTGTGTTCGAGTTGTTATACTAAACTAGATACCAATTTTTTGCACTGTAGTAACACCTATCAAACTTTTTCCAACATTTTGTGTGCCAATACTCTTTCCATTCTAACACTAGTGAACAATCCTCCAAGTACACTTCCAAAAACTTGTGTATGTTTCATTACAATGGGCTTTTTCCTAGTCGATGTGATTCATGGGCTAACACAAAATTATACCTACATGTATTTCTTTTTCCACTTACGATACTACATGCCTACCTTCACTACTATGCCCTTCAATAACTACCTCTAGATCTGTAACACCTTATGCAAGGGCTAGGTAGCTAGGTTGGGTTAGATTTGGACCCATGGCTATTACTCTCTCCTCTAGTGCGCTATCATCGGAAGGCTAATGGGGTATCTCTAATGCACTTTCATAATTTTAGGAGGACATGATGGTGAAAATCCTTATCCTATATGAGGGTCTCAACACCTTTGCAATCCATCATTCTTCTTGACAACAACACTACCTCAATTTCCCTCTCTCACACTTCATTATACTTGATATTTCTCTCTTCTCTCATCCTTTCCTCCAACATGGATGTTTCCAACCTTCTCCACACTTACTCCTACCCCTGCATGTGGTGGGGATTTAGCTATCCATATGTAATCTTTCCAATCCCAATTCTATCATCAAGATCTTGATAGCTAGAGGTATCACATGTAAGTGAGATGTTTTGGGCTCATGTAAGAAATTAAAATATGCTTCCTCTAGACAAGAGTACATGGAAATTTTACACTCCATAGTATAATTTCATAACACGCCTTCCCACCAACGATTTACTGACTCTACGGTCCACATATCGGTCATATCAAAGAGAGTGTGGTGGTCTTCCTTTATAAAAACTTTTTGCCTAGGGTGGTAAATTTTTTTGATGTGTAAGTTGTCAACCACTAGTACAACTCTACTGGAAAAAAGTTGAAGAACGTCTCATATAGGTAGTCATAAATATTATCTTCCACCCATTTTCATGCATTAATGTATAGTCCAGGTGATATACCTTTGTGAAAACTTATATTTCTCATATTCTACTCAACTCATAATACTCTCCAAAGATAGTCAATATGTCATCTATATGCAACATCCTGGACAAAAAAATGATAAGAGGTCCTAACAACATAACCAAAATGTAGTCTTTTTGTAACCCAAACTAGAGCTAGGAACGCTAGCACTTCACTCATGCAAACCTAAATTCTCACATGAAATGTGAAGAGCTACCAGTCCCTCCTTTGTTATGCTTGATAGGAAGCTAGCATGCATGCTCATCATATTAATTATCATTAATCCATTCATGCACGAGATCATCGTTCTAACCATAGTAATTTGGCAACACATATAATAAGGAAACACTTAATCCATGTAAACAATAAATAATATCTATGAACAACCATTATCCATCCACTACTAACCATTATAACTAGAATTCATTACATATGTAAGATGAATACATATGAGTCATTATAATTATGCACGGGACTCTATACAATTACAAACCCTAACACATAACAATGTTTGTATACCGCGATCTGTAATTTCTTCTAATCACCCCACCTAGAATAATGACATACTGAGAGATATATATATAGGGGTGGGACTTTCCTTCACCACACATGGCTGTCATAAATAATAGACGTGCGCACAAAAATAACTTTGTATGCATTACATTCTTAAAAATATCCATATGTATAAATCTTTCATACTTTTACATTGTCTACTAATAATAGATTATCCAAAATATAGACCTTTCTCTAATCTTATTATTAGCGTGATCCATGTGTGGTTCTTTTCTTTTCTTGCATGTTCTTTTACTTTATTTTTCTCCAATTCATCACATTTTTAGATCTAAAGCTGGATATTTAATTGGTCGACACTCTAACTCCACTTTTCTATTTTTATCTTGTATTCTAAAAAATAGTGTAGTCCTTGACTTCATCTGTTTATGCATGAACGTTTGCACCTTTGTTAAATTCTGCATGCATGTGCCTCTTTAATCACCCCTTGTGCACAACTTCAAACCTCCATGCATGGCTAGTACTTATCCATTTTTCCCATTAAACACGTCCTATATTAGGATGGATTGGGGCTTTGAGGTAACATGAGACGGTCTCAAAGTTATGGGACTTGTATTTGAGATAGACCTCGGAGAAGGTCAACTTCTTCTACCCATTTCTACGAAGGGAAATGTAACTACCTATGGTACTCTATGATTCCAAGAGACTAGTGCGAGAAGGATATGAATGGAGAGTTAACCAAAACTAATGGGATGTGATAACACCATAAATAGGGGGATGAACACTCTTTTAATTGAAAATAAGGAAACACACACATGGAGGGAAGACAACCATGTTATTATATTGAAACATCACTCACACACTCATTTCCATAAAGCACAATAGAAAATAAACCTCAAGGGACAAAAATTATGCACAAAAGACAAACAAACAAAGGGATAGGCAAGAAGATGCGATAAAATGCCAACTAGAGGTGAGAGGATAACCACAAAATGAGATTTTATTTCTTCCAAATAATGCACGGCGATTCTGATGATGAAAGAGGCAAGTACCCACATGCAATGAACTAGATCTAAGGTATGCAACTCAAAAATTTCAAGGAACAATGCTCTTATCAAATGGAGAGGGTCTAACCTTTTACTGATGAGTAATGTTCAACATTATATAGAAGAAATGGGAAAAGGAAAAGAGATGGAAACTCGGGTTTTCAAATCCAACCACTAAAAATGAGTAATAAATTTTTGTAAATGTTCATGTAGTACTATCATATTTGCCTCCCATGTCAAACTTAGCTTGTTTAAGAAGGAAGGATACCAAATTTGATTAAATAAAAATGATTGAGTCGAATAAATATATGCATTAATGGCACGAGTCAAGTTTCCCCATTTCACCTACCAAAAACCACCAAAAATATGATTTTAAAATCCCAGTATGTATCCTACATCGAAAATTTCTAATAAGACCAAGAGAACATGAAGCTGAGTTCTATAACAGAAGTTACGGTCATTTGTAGTTCATAATACAAGATGATCAAGCAAGAATCTTGTCACGATCTAGTCAACTAAAGGATCCAGTTGATTGTCGGTTTGTTTTGTATTTTCTAACTGTTGGGTTTTTAAAATGATCCTTATAACAAACCACGATCGAGGGGATAGAAATTCCCTCCCTTTTAATGGGAGAGGTTCCCTTATTGAAAGCAAACCGCAAACTTATATACAAATGTACAACTTCCAAAGTGTGGATTCTTGATCCTTTGAAACATTTTATGTCTAAAGATCATCAATGCGGAAGGATGGAAGAATTAAGGAGATGAGGAAGGAAGAACATAAAAATACCTTCAAGAGATATAGATGTAGAGTATCACCTTATACGTATTTAATTAGGAAGATGCATAATAGAATCATTCACTTTCATAACCAATTATAATTCTAAAGACACAAAGTTTATTATCATAAAAGATTGATGATTCCCAAGTTTCAGGAACAAAAAGAAGAAAAGCAAAAGAAGAAAGGGGAAAGAACTTTTGTATTGATTACTTCGAATCTATTACTTTTTCAGAGTACCAGGATCCAACCCGAACAACAACATGGAGAAGTCATTAAATAGTTTCAAAGAACGGTTACATTGGTTACAAAAATGATGAAAAATAATTCAAGAAACTAATGTCTGAGTTTCTCCAATGCCTCAGTCATTTCCATGTCTAGAAACAAAACTAGATGCATTGAATCCCAGTCGTCCACCCTATCTTTGCAAACTTTAAATTTGAACCATCCACGTGGGAGAGATTTAAAATGAAGCAGACCTGAGGATGTCTTTTATATTTTGTGCCTTTTGGAGAAATGGCATTTTGGAACATTTTGGCCCGATCACCCACTTTTGATATGGTCTTGACACGTGGCGAGCTGGCACTCATTTAGAACATGCCTCTAGATTTTGCCTTTGAAGTTGTGTCAGGCCAACATGTGGAGAGCTCCGCCGGTTCTTTTATACTTGGCGATTCGGGCCTACATCCCACTTGAATTTTTTTGACCTCTAGATACATGGAGAGCTAGTGTTCATTTGAGTTTCTACTTTGGATATGCCTCCTAAAATTGAACCAAGCTAAAGTGTGGCTCCTTCTGCTGGTCTTGGAATTTTCAACGGCCAACTCTATCTCTACATTGACTCTGACCACATGGTGATCGGTGCTCATTTGGAAACCAACATTTTGGTTTCACTTCTACGAAAAATGTGCCGATGAGGCACGTGGGTCCGTCCGATGAATCTTCCATACTTAGCTGATTTGGGCTTGTTTCATTTTCATTTTTTGGAACACATGGAAAGCCTGTGCTTATTTGAGGATTGTCCCTTGGGCCCTACCCTTGGAGTTGTGGTGATGAGTAACTTAGCCTTTGTTTGAATGTGTGGAGGCTTATTGTTGCTTGAAACATGGCCA
This sequence comes from Taxus wallichiana var. yunnanensis, assembly GCA_018340775.1. Taxonomy (NCBI): domain Eukaryota; kingdom Viridiplantae; phylum Streptophyta; class Pinopsida; order Cupressales; family Taxaceae; genus Taxus; species Taxus wallichiana. The sequence continues at coordinate 691,329,811 of CM031238.1, forward strand.
TGCCGCATCCAATCAGAGATATCCATGTACTACCCATGGATGTTGAGGCAAAACATTGATGAGGAGGATACCCTGTCATTCCCAACTGTGGGAAGAAATAAATAGAAGAGGAAAAAACTCCACTGTATGCCTAAATTTCTAATTGTTCTCCATGGAATAGAAAATGGAAAACAATACCAGGCTTGACATGATCCAATACTCTAAGGTACCGACTCAAAATTTTTTGAAATTTGACTTCAAAAAAAAGGGAATTTTGAGGATGACAACAACTGGCTCTTTCTGGGGATGACTTGATAGAGGAACAAGGCAAGATCAAGAACCATAGGAAAACTCAGGGAAAGTAGACCAATGCCTTATCCATTGGTAAAATAGATTCAAAGGAAAACCAACACAATAGAAAAAACACAAGAAAACAAAAAAAACAAAAAGGAGGAACAAAAACAAAACTCAAAAGAATGACCCAAAACCAAAACACTGCACAAAATATATAGAAGGACCTCCTAGTCACCTAGGACTTGAAAAACTTTAGATACTACCCACTATAAGGAAGTGGGAGAGGATAACCATCCAGATAATCCAAATAGAATGAATTTTCTCCAATAAAATGTCTAATTTTAAAAGGACCAAGCCAAAGGGAATCAAACTTACCATGGCTTCCTCAAGGTTCATGCCTTTTTCCCACAGTAGAACAATGTATCCTACTTGAAAATATCTCGAGTCGGCTTTCTTGTCAAATAGATCTTTCACCTTCGATTGATGATCTGATATCCTATCAAAAACCTGCAACCTATCTTCATCCAGCTTCTGGAGGTACATGATCTTCTTGTCCAAGGAATTGGCAAAAATGGAATCTTCAATAGCGCTCATTAAGTGCAAGGCTAGTAATTCCATTATCACAGTAATCGAGCTTCAACACCATACACCACTTAAAAGGAGACATCTCAATTGCTCTTTTGGGTGTAATTCTATCTTCCCAGAGAGCATCATAGAGTTTATTTTTCCAATTCCTATAAGAGTCATTGACAAGCTTCGAATGATGGTTACCATATTCTTATTTGTTTATTCTACTTGTCCATTCCCTTGGGGATAGTATTCTAAAGAGTGAGCAAGAGGAAATTCCATATCCAGTAGTAGAAATCCATCATCTCAAAAGAAGAAAAAATTGAGGCATTATCAATCACAATTATCTTTGGTACTCCAAATGTTATCAATATGTTCTCCTTAATGATATTACACACTACCTCGAAGTAGTGCTTTTGACTAGGATGGCCTATACCCACTTAGTGAAGTATTCGTAGTAGTTAGCACATGAGTATGCCAAACAGTAGAGGATGGGTTGAGATTTCCAATGAAATTCAATCCCCACTTTGTTGAAAGGGATCATCAATCACTACTAGCTTTAGTGACAAAGAATCCAACTTAGGTCTCCCAACAAAAAAATCGACATGCTTCACATTTACCTACCCATTTGGGAGCATCTACGAACAATGTAGGACAATAATACCCAACACAAAGGATTTTTGAGTAGTGACATCAGAATAGAAGTCACCTCCACAAGCCTAATCATGAAAAGTGGAGAACAACTTCTTTTGTTGCTCTTTGTCCACACACTTCAAGAATCTTCGATTCTATGCCTCGTTTGAACAAAGCATTCTTCCATAACACATACTATGAAGACATTAGCTTTATAGCTCACTTCTCCTTAGCACTCAAGTGATATGGACACTCTCATAGGTAAGAAAATGTGCATATATCGTATACCATTCATCCATTGAGGCGAAGAAAAGGACACTAGTGACATCAATCTGCTTCATTTTACAATGTTGCATCAACTCCTTTGGAAATAAGTTCACACAAGCCTTTACCCCAGAATAGCTTAGTTGACTTGATATCTAGGTCATATTCTTGACCTTTACTACCCAATTACCTCTCTTAGTTCCAAACTCTTCTGTTGTGTAAGAATGGATTTGATGGTTGTGTCAGGAACAAACACAACAGAGTGAGAATTAAGAATATAAAAATGAAATTGCTTGATAGCTTTGACCACTGCAAAAGCATGTTCTCCATCATAGTATATTTCAACTCATGATCTTTTAGAAAATAGCTCATGAAGGAAATAGGAAGCTCATGATCCTCAGAATTCTTCTAAGTCAGCACATTAGCCAAGGTAAACTCTGTAGAATAGTAATATATGATAAAGTCCTTATTGAAATCAGAACATGCCAAGATGGGGGTCTTAGCAATGAATTACTTAATACCTTCAAATGCCTCCTTACCCTCAGAAGGCCAACCAAAATGTTGATTTAATTTCATCATTTGAGCAATGCCCATGGTCAACTCTACAAAATCAGGGATGAATCTCCTCAGGAAATTAATCTTACCAAAGAAAGAGTGAACACCTTTTTACTTGTGGGAAGAGGAATCTGCTAGATTTCTTGAACTCTTTCTAGATCTATCTTGATTCCTTCTTTGGAGACAATGTGCCCCAAAAACTTGCCTTCAGTGACACAAAATATAGACTTCTTTGGATTAAGAGAGACTCCATGCTCTCTACACTTCTGGAGGACTGATTCAAGATGTTAAAAGTGATCTGCCCTTGTTTTGGAGAAAACAGTCAAATCATCGAGGTACACAACCACACACCATCCCATCAAATTGCCAAAATCCAAGTCCATTTCCCTCTAAAAGGTGGCTCCAGCATTGATAAGACCAAAAGGCATTCTCTTGTAAGAAAAGGTGCCCCAAGGAGTAGTGAAGGAAGTGTTGTGTTGATCTTGGGTACTGACCTACACTTGATTATATCTAGAGAACCCATCCAACATATACAACATCTCAGAGCCTATAACAACTTGCAAAACTTGATCCATCATGGGGAGAGGATAGTTGTCCTTTAGACAAGCATGATTCAAATTCTTAAAATCCACACAGATGTGAATCTCACCATTCTTCTTCCTGAAAGGAACAATGTTGGCAATCCACATTGAATGGTGTATAGGAAAGATGATTTTTCCTTTAGCAACTTCTGAATCTCCTAGAAAATAGTGCCAGAAACCTTGGGATTATATTTCCTTTGTTTCTTCTTGAACAGTTTGATCCCAAGTTTTAGAGGGATAAAGTTTTATATCTCCTTTGGTTGGAAAGCCTTGAGATCATCATATTAATAGGATAGGACATCACCATACCTTTAAATCAGATTTATTTCCTTATTCTTCTCCTGCAGAGTGCAACATTTCCCAATGTTCACCATCTTTGGTTCATCAAGAATCCTAATATGCACTTCTTAACACTCAAAAAGCTGTCGAACTCCTTGGGAATTTTTAGACTTGATGTACCTATCATGCTTATCAAACAGGTCTTCCAAACTCACCAGCCCTTTCAGAATCTTGTTACCTTTCAATTTTATGCAACCATCTTGATTCGTCTCTTCCTTGATATTTCCTTCATTATAAGATACAAACTCTCTAGGAAAGGTCTCACTTCCTTCAAAATACAGCTGGTCAAAATTATCCCTAAGCTCCAAGAAAGAGAGCAAAAGTTGATCATCGTTGAAAACATGCTAGTTATTTTCATTATCTGGTACACTAGGCCTATGAATCATTTCAATGGTAAATTTCTCCTGAGAGAAATCTAGATGAGGAATTAGTAAAGATCCTGAGACAGCTAGAGATTCAACTCTAGTGTTCCTTTCTCTTGGCACAACTTCAATGGAGAAAGCGTCAAGGAACTCAATGGAATCCCAAACAAGATTTTTATAATGTTTCAATATCCTATTCTTGACTTGTAAAAGATCTCTGACATGTTTCACAATAAGCTCTACATCACCATGAGCACAAAGATTCTTCACTCCCATCTCTTTTTCCATGTTTAATCCTAGTATGAGTGCCTCATATTCAACTGTATTTTTGAAACATAGCTTGAAGGAGAAAGGATGAATGTTCCCTTTTGGAGATGTCAACACCACTCCTGCTCAAGAACAGCTAAAGAGCAGCTTCCATCAAACTCTAGAGTCCAAATGCCATTGGGGTCATGAATAACTCCCTTGGGAATCCTTTCCTCATCTTGTGACATAATCATGTAGTTCCCATGCCTTACATCCTCATAGAGTATCTGTGCTTTTGGGTCATCATTATTTTGCACAATGTACTCAGTCTATTTCTCAGGCAACAACTTCTTCATTTTTCCATTGACTAGGATCAAAGCATGTGACTAGTCCATTTGAATCTCACCTCCTACCTCCCTACAGAAATTTCTACTTAGCAACATCCCATAAGAGGGAGGAATATCAGCTACCAAAATGGTGGCTAAGACCCTTTTCTCTAGAAAAGTAGAAAAACTACTTGTGCATATTTAATTCTACCAACCAAAGGAACCTTCCTACTTTCCATGGAATAACAGGAACTAAAGGCACATGTTAGGGTTAGACCCAGAGCATGAGCTACCTTTGTAGGCATTACATTATCTGATGCTCTTGAATCTATAACACAATTACTGAGTTTATGGCCAACTATGAGAAGGGTCACATAAAATGGTTCAATTTTCTCATTAGGAGAAGTGACATGCCACAAGGCTTGATTGAGGTGAGGAAGAGGGGGTGGGAAAAAGGCCTTTAGAAGTACTGGATGAGACTTTGGATTTGGAATTTACAAATTTTACCATTTTAGCAAAATCTTGTAGGATGAGTTTGGTAAAACTATGTCTCGAAATTTGGATTTTAGTATTTTTAGATGATCAATAATATCAAAAGATCTAGAGGTAGATGGGGAATCATTTCAAAGAAATTGGGAAAATCTTGATCTATTAGTTTTAGGATCTAAAGGAGAAGGAGTTTTGGAAACAAAAGTAGAAGGAGGATTATAATTACTCACCTTTTTGTGGAGGTAGTGGGAATGGGAGCTCCTCTTCTTGCAATCACTGGAATAGTTGTAGGAAGCTCCTTAGACTTCTTGGTAGGCTGCACCACTTTCTCTTTTCTATTTGTTTGCTTCCGAGTCATAACAACATATGACTCACTATTCATATCTGCCACTCTTTCCTCATATTCATCTTCATCATCCATACCTTCAGTGGTGAGGAAATGAACTTGAGACCCGCCAAGATCCTCCAGTTCTTCAACTTCTTCTTCTGGTTCTTCATATAATTCATTACACTCCTCATCATCAGGTTCTTCAACTTCACAAGTTGCATTGACTAGAACCTTGATGGGTGGGCCTTCAATAGCCAATTTAGTCTAAGAGGAAGGCAGGTGGTTCCTGGGCTGAAAATTCTTCCTTGGAACATCTTGATAGGGAGTATGCTAAGCCAACTATTTCTTGAGAGAAATGAGATCATTTGCAAGCTTCGTACTAGCGATTAGAATTGGTTCTAGGGGAAGAGGAAGAGGAAGAAGCTTTAGATTTGGAGGATTCTCTTTTCATTTTACTAGACATGATCAAATCATCCTCAACACTGATAGCCAAATGTTGATCAACATCCAAAGTTACAAGGTTAGCTCTCCTTAGTGCATAACTCACTTTAGGAAACTAGGCATTGAGGAAGAAGCACTTTTGGATTTGATCCACTGGACAAGTGTTCTGTGGAATTTTATTAATTAGCTTGTTGAATTTAGCCAAAAACTCCCTCATGGGCTCAAATGGATCCTTCTTGATATGAGAAATTTTTGCTAATAGAGCATGGACATCTTTAGCAGGTTTGAAACATTGCTCAAACTGAGTTGTTCATAGTATTCCAATTAGTGATAGACCCAATAGGAAGATGGTAGAACCAATCAGCAACATTTTCCTACAATGTCTCCACAAAAATCCTAACAGAGACATCTTCATGTTCAACTCCAAGAATCCCACATGCAACAATGAAGGATGTAATGTGTTCATTTGGATGAACCTTCCCATCACCTTAGAACTTGGGAAAAATTTTCCTGTTACCCTTAGGCAACTCATGCAATGGCTGAGGAAGAGCAAGAGGCCCAACCTATTTTCCCCAAGGAAAAGGAATTGAAATATTTGGAAAATTTAACTAAAGGGAATTGAAACACCAGCAAGAATCAAAGCACAAAGATTAGGACTGAGATGTTCCTGAGGAACACTATCTTTGGAATTTCTGTCTTTAGTAGGAGGTGTGTTGGTAGAACGAGTCCCTTTATTCCTTCTTACTGGAAGAGAGAGGTTTTGTTGTTCCAAAAGTTGAAAATGGGAATCCTCAACCCCAAGAGATTTCCTCCCACGTGTATACCATAGAGTCACCAAACCAACAATGATCTTGAAGTTTTTCTTTTAGAAAGGGATCCATTTGAAATGAAATCCCCAACGGAGTCGCCAAAAACTATTGGTTTTTAAAATGATCCTTTTAACAAACCATAGTTAGGGGACAGAAAGTCCCTCCTCTTTAATGGGAGAGGTTCCCTTATTGAAAGCAAGCAACAAACTTATATACAAATGTACAACTTTCAAAGTGTGGATTCCTGATCCTTTGAAACATTTTGTCTAAAGATCATCAATGCGAAAGGATGGAAGAATTAAGGAGATGAGGAAGGAAGAACATAACAATACCTTCAAGAGATATAGATGGCAGAGTATCACCTTATATGTATTGAACTAGGGAGATGTAGAATAGAATCATTCACTTTCATAACCAATATAATTCCAAAGACACAAAGTTCCAGAAATCATATAAACAAGAACACAAAGTTTCTTATCATAAAAGATTGATGATTCCCAAGTTTTAGACATGGAAAGAAGAAAAGAAGAGGAAGAAAGGGGAAAGAACTTCGTATTGATTACTTTGAATATATTACTTTTCATAGTACCAAGATCCAACCCGAACAATAACATGGAGAATTCATTAAATAGTTTCAAAGAATGGTTACATTGGTTACAAAAATGATGAAAATTGATTCGAAACTGATGTCTGAGTTTCTCCAATGCCTCGGTCGTTTCCATGTCTGGAAGCAAAACTAGATGCATTGAATCACAGCCATCCACCCTGCCTTTGCAAACTTTAAATTCGAACCGTCCACATGGGAGAGATTTAAACTGAAGTGGGCCTGCGGATGCCTTTTACATTTTGTGCCTTTTGGAGAAATGGAATTTTGGAACATTTTTGCCCGCTCACCCACTTTTGATATGGTCTTGACACATGGCGAGTGACACTCATTTGGAACCTGCCTCTAGATTTTGCCTTTGAAGTTCCATCAGGACGACACGTGGAGAGCTCCGTTGGTTCTTTTATACTTAGCCAATTTGGGCCTACTTACCACTTGAATTTTTTTGACCTCTAGACACATGGAGAGTTGGCACTCATTTGAGTTTCTACTTTGGAAATTCCTCCTGAAATTGTGCTAAGTTGATGCGTGGCTCCTTCCATCGGTCTTGGAATTTTCAATGGCCAACTTTGTCTCTCCATTGACTCTAACCACATGGTGATCCGATGCTCATTTGGAAACCACCTTTTTGTTTCACTTCTAAAATTATGCCAATGAGGCACGTGGCATCGTCTCTTCGAACCTTCCATACTTAGAGGATTTGGGATTGTTTCATTTTCATTTTGGACCTACGACACGTGGAAAGCCTACACCTATTTGAGGACTGTCCCTTAGGTCCCTGCCCTTGGAGTTGCATCGATGAGGTACGTGGCACTATTTGGATGCGTGGAGGCTTCGCTGTTGCTTGAAACATGGCCATGCTACATCTAATCGAGTTGTCCATGTACTACTCATGGATCTTTGAGGAAAACATTGATGAGGAGGATACACTGTCATTCCCGACTACGAGAAGAAATAAACAAAAGAGGAAAAAACTCCACTTGTATACCTGAATTTCTAATTGTTCTCCATGGAATAGAAAATGGAAAAAATACCAGAGCTTGACGCAATCCAATACTCCAAGGTACTGACTCAAAAATTTCAAAGTTTGACTTAAAAAAGGTAATTTTGAGGACGAAAACACTACCACATGTCAACATTCATTTGACATGAGGATTAGGCACACAACTAATATGTTCTTATAGGATGTGTGTTGTGCACTTCCTCTAAAAATTGAACATGTGGCACTTAATTATTGGTGTAAAATATTTCACTTGGTGTGCGTGCACAAGAGAAAGAGGCATGAGAAGGAATAATGCAGAGGTCTCGTGAGCTCAGTATAAGAATGTGCACGAGGAGTGGGAAGAAAATTATATATCTCGTAAAGGTATCCAAACATGTGCAGAAGATGGGGAGCATAAGATAAGGGTAGAAGGAGTAATTACAAAGGGATATGCATGATGCAAAAAGTGAAAGACAAGTGAGTGCATGTGAGGAAGTGTGTGAGACTCGGAAGGGAGGGTATGGATGGGGAAAGCATGCCAGGAATTATAAAAATTCAAATCAATTTTTAGGGCATGCGTGAGGAGTGCGTAATGACTATTATCGCCAAATCACTACACCCCGAATGGCCATAAAATGAACATGACATTTGATGTGATTTGGTAACATGGGATCACCTCTCAAGATGTGGGACTCGGGCTCGAGGTGAAACTCCGGAGAAGACCAACTTCCTCTTCTTTAAATAAGCACTACACTAATCCTAACACAAGAAAATTGGCTAACTAGACTTATGCTAACATTTCAAGGGATTATGGAGAGAGACTTGCAAGGAAATGAAACCTAAACTAGAAGTGGTGATGTACCAAGAAAGAGTTTTACTAGAATCAGGAAGGGTTAATTTGAAGAGGGTGTGTGAACCTCAAGTCAACTTCACCTACTGTAACTTAGAGAGGGTAGAGAATACCATAGACTAGGAAGCACATGTTCCCTTTGTTAAACTCAATAAGAAAAACAAGTTATTAGTCTTCCAGTGAAGAAGGATGAACTTGAGAAGGGTGAACAAGCACCATAACTCAGCTACATGCAATACTCCACCACTTGATAAGCACAATGAACTCCAAAACTTGCAAAAGAAACCCTAGTTGCATAGTTCACCTGCAAACATGAGAGAGGCAAATAGAAGCAACAAAATCATGAAAGGACATATAACTGATCACAAAACATAATTTCCATTACTTCAAGCACTTGCACAGTGCATCATTACATCGGGAAAAGGCATAGGCTGCCATTACAATTTGAGAAGAAAGGCTTGAGAGCCTACAAATTCACAACATCTCAGCTTGTGAAGAGAGGGGAAGCTTAGAAAGAATGTCTAAACCCTTTTGAATAAGCACCCCTTTACAATTTATAACACTTTGAATTGTTTGAGAGAAAGAAGGAAGAAACCCTAGAATCTAGGCATAATGTAGGAAACCATTAATCACTTTTGTTGGCCATGTTTGCTCATTAATCACACCTCCACCTTTCGAGGCACCACTCAAGGAACGAAGAAAACCTGAATTTTTTTATGAAAAACTTCCAAAAATTCATATTCTAATGGTTTCATGGCATATCTCTCCTTCTCTCGATTCCAACAATTGTAATTTTATGAAAAAGCGAAAACTCGGGAGGAATTTGTGGTCTTCGAGTGAAATTCACTTTTTGGGTATTTTAGCTCCATTGACTCTTTGATAATTTTTCATGATGCTACATAAATTCAAAACTGAATTCACCTCCATTTAATTAAAATATAATATTTTAATAATTCTCTGTGAAAGAACCTTGTATCTTTAGGACCCACTAGTTTTGTTCTACATTTGGGGAAGGGTCTTAGTGATAACTCAACATATGGTTTGCTAGCATTACCGACCAAGCTCCTTGTTAATTTCCACCGAGTGGATGTAATAGCTCCATGTTTTTCTAGTCTTCCACATCAACTCGTCTTACCTCCTTTCAACTGTCATTCCACTACTTGACTCAATTTGCATTGGATAGTTGAACTCCTTAATGAGTTATATGCCACGTCTCATCTCACCAACCAAGTAACTTATCCATTAAACTATCACTGCCACATACACCAAAATGCATGCATTTGACTTGACATGACTTGTACATAGCTCCACATGTTACATCGACTACCACCCTGATGATTTGTATTAGCGATTATGATTATATATCCATGAGCTCCAAAAAATGAAGACCGAGTTTCACATAGTTCCCTAGGCTAGCTCCATGAATTACTCCTCCTTGTAACCATATAACTCACATTGAACGAGTCCCTTGCACTTTAAACTAAACCAATCACCAAATGATTTGGTGAAATCCTTGCAAATCAATGATGACTCGGTCGACCTGAGCTCGCACTCACAATGAATCCAAAAATTTCACAACTTCCGACTCTCGAAAACCCAAAACTCTAAATTTTGGAGTTTTGGGGTTTTAGGCTTCATAAGTATCCAACTCGCTCAAAAAATTTTTGATCCTAAAAATTCCCAAATTCCAAAATGGTTAACCCCAAAACATGACTCGAAAGATAATGTCAAAAGAACATGTAACTCAAACCGCCTTGTTCTATGCAATTTCCAAACTCAAACATAGATCTCAAACCGAACTTGCTTCTTTTGATGTCAATTTCCCAACTATGAAAATATTTCTACCTCTCCATTATGACTCAATCCACTGAAGTCTACACTAATCCATCTACCTCAAGCTCCTTGAGATATCCACCTTAGTAATGTCGTTCAACCACATACTTATGCTAATGTACCGAGTTGTGCATTACTTATATCGGCTTGACAAGACCACTTCTCACAAACTCCACATTTACGTCCTGCGATGATCCCGTGTAGGCTCTTATGCCTAAAGCTCCAAGGGTAAGATGAATCTTCCTTAGAGCAGGCTCGAACACTCAATTTTCAACGTGTCCCTCCATTATCTAGCTCGACTTACATACTTTTGTTATGCCCTTGGCCTAGCTCGTTAAGTCGAGCCATTCAATGTTAAAACAATAATTTATGAGCTCCTTCTCTACATCCTCAATCCTCCTACATGTCTGGCCTATGTGCCAAGATTTCATCCATCTATAGTCTTCATGCATGGCCCGAGCTCTTAATGAACCATCGCAAGGCTATGTTTGAGCCTCATTGAACCCCAATGCTTTTACATCAAAATGAATGCGTAAAGCTCGATCCTATATAATAGCGACTCAACTTGCCATATACCTGTGCCTTAGCTCATTCTCCTCTAAAGCCTCAAAAACATGACTTGTGAGATCAACACTTCACCCCAAGCATTTCAATGCTCGAGCTCATTACATGAATACTTATGACTCAGCTCGACCTGAGCCAATGCTGAGTTAATATGAGGAGTTTGAATGTGAGCTCAACCGATCAATCATGACCTTGTGGCCCATTTGTGCTATGAAGGATTATCAGGGAAGAGCTCAATGCGTTGGGCTCTCAATTGGCTCAAGCCATTAACCATGGTGACACCCTACCTCGAGCTCCATTAACACCTCACCTCTCAAATCGTGAGTGAGTTCTTCAATTTTCCTCTCCCATGGAGTATTAGGGCCAAGCTCCTAATGTTCAAACATGGAATCCATTTCTTCACCTCCAAACTCGTTAATGCATGTATTGGCCTCTAGCTTCTACCATCTAATCCACCTAAGATCCTTCAAGTTTGGCCTCGAGTGTTTCCTTCTATGGATATTTCCGAGGTGAGCTCGTTTTAGATCCACCGAGCTCCTCCCATTTTATCCATCAAGCCATACTAGCTCTCCACTACTTTTCTAGCTCGCCATCCTCCATGAATGATGTTGAGCTCTCCTTGTTGCTACTTTTCCAGTCCCACAATGCACACATCCGATGCTATTTTTTGATTTCTTGCCCACATGTCAACTAGCCTTGCTCCAAAGTTGATCTATTAGGGACTCGATTTTCTTAATCACCATGAACTCAGTTCCTCTTTGTAGATTTACCCTGATCGCACCTTGTCTTTGTCATGGCTAAACAATGTATCCCAAGCTATCCCTAATCTGCTCAAGCCGAGAATTATTTCACCATACCTCTGTCATCCTACACTCACTACAATGAGCTCTTTGTCAAATATTTGATCCTCCACATCGCCACTTTGTATTCTCCTAAACATCTTATCGAGCTTCCAATATACCATCCAACTATCCCCACTACAATGTTGAGATCAATCTTCTGCAACCTTGTCCTGAGCTCAAATATTACCAAGACCAAGCCATCTACATTAGCATTCAAGATCACCCATCAATCATAGGTCTAATTCATCATGTTAGTGAGTTGAACCAACCATTGCTTTGAGCACAACTCAAACAGAGAACACTTCCAAGCTCACCCTTTAATGACTCACCCAAGTCATTGTTGTTCATTCTAAATAGCTTCATGTCGAGCTAAGAATATAGACTTGGCTTTACCAAGCATATTTCCCATGATTAGCCAATATCTTGACTCGGTTCCATTCTCTACTAACCGAAATGAGCTCCACTTGAGCAACTATACATCCATCTGACGAGCCCGAGTCACCATGATGTTGATTGAGCTCCTTTGCAAATTTGTGCATTCACCGACTTGAGGAACTCATCGAGCTCCACTCTGCATGGTTCCCATATGTAGATTTAACAATGAAATAAGATTGGTGAGATATTTCTCTACGCAACTCCCACTAACACATGCCTACCGTCTCACCGAGAAGCTCAATGAGTTTCTTTTAGCTCGGGCTCATATGTGGCTTGTGTTGACAAATTTTTAAGTCTTGCATTGACCCTTCTTAAACTTTTGAACCTTTCTATGAAAAAGTGGACCATGGAAGTGTGATAAGACACCTGAACATTTGTATGTCACTTTTAACCATGTTTTGCTCGAGTTGGCTAAGTGTGGCCCTTCACAGAAAGTTATTTGTTTCGAGCAAAACTCGAGCTTCGGGACTAGGGAAACTTGACATTATCCCGATAACCTCAAAATCTATACAAAAGAATTTTGGTCTCTAGGTATTATCCTATTGTCCATTTTTTCCCAAGGGTGGGGGCAAAAATGGATAACAATGACCAAGGAAAAAAAGTGAATGTGCAAGGAATGTGTGTAGAGAGGAAATGAAATGAGATAGAATAATAAAGAAGATAAGAAAAATCACGCAGAAGGAAGTGAAGGAGAGAGAAATTATAAGGAAGAAACATTTAGAGCATGCAAGGGTGTGAGAAAATAACTTCATCCATGAAAATGTGCCAAGATATAAAATCAAAAGTGTGCACAACCGAAAACTTTGAACTCGGAGCCAAAATGGAACTACAAGTTGTCAAAATAACTAGAGGAGTTATTTTAAACAACAAAATCATGTAAGTATTAAAGAAAATTGTATTATATTTATAAAAATAGATGAAGATGAAGATATAAGAGTAAGATTCATCTCAAGAGATGATGTGGGTGACAAGGAAGAAGAAAAACTAGGAATAATTGAAGGAAAATGAAAGAATGGGCTCTAATTATTTAACAAATTGATAATGGAGAAGAAAGGATTATCAAGTATATGTTAAAGTTCAAAATATCAAAATTTAAAATGAGGACAATTAAAGGTATTTTGTCACTTAGTAATTTTTAGTTAGATTTGTTGAAGAGGTTGCAGAGTTCACAAAAAAAAAGATAAATGTGAAACAATGCATTCAAGATTAGAGTTTGAGATAGTCATAATTGACTAGATAAAAATAAGCTAGAATGGTACATCAATGGACCATGGTGGGTGATTAAAGATGATATTATAGTATAATTTCATGTGTAAATAAAGGAAGAGGCATACCAATATACCTTGAGAGTAGGATAGAAGATGGATTAAAATTTGGTTTTATAGACGCAAAGGAAAACTCAGATTGGAAGAGAATAGATTACATGTGAGAAATAGAATGAGGAAGGTGCATGAATTGAGAATGATATAAAGATAGAGGAAGAACCAATTTTGGAAAGGGATATCTATCATCACATGTTTTTATTTTATCAAGATTGGAAGTCACAATTTGGAGTGTCCACATGCACACAAAGAACATCAATAAATAAATGGTGGAAATACACATGTCACATAATATAGTAGAATATATGTAATTATTATCCAATAAGAAAAATTCTTATTTAGGAAACTTAATTCATATTCTAAGAGTAATGTGGCTTCAATTACAAATCCATGGAACACAAAAATTAATTTGATAGAGTGTACTATGTATCTCACATTCTCATATAATCTGATAGATTGTATTTCAAGTAACCTTTATCGTCCATACTTGGTCTATAAAACTGAATTACGATTATCCCTTGGTGGTTAGTAAAGTGATTTGTATTCTTCATTATTGGGCACAAATTTTCTCTCTATTTGTCCTTATCTCTTTTTAATAATATAATTGGAAGGGTATGAACAAATGGTCTTTCTTGCTAATTTCTAGAGATCTTCCCTTTTAAGTGCAAGGATTATTGGTGGACCTCTCTAACATGGTTTTGTGAATATTTCACATGCTTTGTTTATGTTGGGGATGCGAATTTTAAATTTTTATATTTGTATAAGTGTGACTCCTTCATTTGAATGGTTTGATTGTTCAATGTGAATTTTTATGTCCTCTTACAAGTACCTAGTTTTATTTTCACAACTTCTTTCATTTTCCTATCTACATTTTGAACTTCACATATTAAGTTACATATATATCTCTTAGAGTCGGGATTGAATTCTATTTTTGATTGGCGCATTTCTTACTTTTCATTTTGTGTTTTATAATCTTGAACTCCAACTCCTTTGAAATATTAGATTACAACTAATTAGTAGTAGATCACATTGATGTCCAGTTTATTTGCAAAGTGAACAGGAGCAAAAGGAACCATCCTTCTTTAGAGATTGACCTTAAAGGTGTCATTTCCCACACTTTGAAGGTCATTTCATGTTTCATTGAGGTGTTGAGCTCAATATTAGTAGTGTATGCATGATAAAGAAACTAATTCTAATCAATAGAAACTAACACAAAATAGTCTCAATAACAAAGCTAATCTAATAAACATCATGATAATTCCATTGAAAGGAAAAACTTAATTAATACATCTAATATTAAAAAAAATGAAATGCAAACCATCATTTTATGTTTTTAATAGGATTGTATATTGTAGATCCTCCTTTAATGAGCCGAACGTTTCTACATGTGATTAAAGGAAATTCTCCATGGAAGAGGAAGAGATCTCACCAATATGGCTTAATTGCCATGTATGGTTCTTCTCTTACTACTCTTTTCAAGTAGAAGATGGAAATGGTTGTTTGATTAATAATATTTTCAAGATTTGAGTTCTCTTATCATATGTTAATATCTTACAAGGACATGGTGTAGATTTGGATAAGGTGTATTAGGTTCTTTATATAGATTTCTAGTTTTGGAGAACAGTGCAACCTAGTGAATATGGGATAAAGGGATTGTAGAATTAGAAAGGGATAAGTTTGATTAGAATATTAATAGAGTATTTGAAACTCATGGGAGCTGGAGATTATTTAATTAATCAACTATGATTAATTAGTAGGCGATGATAAGCTCAAAAAACCGTTTGGAGGTGATTTAGAAGGAAATTAATAGAATTTGAAGGGTTTGAAAGGGGATTTAACAAATAAGATGGTTTATTAATTATATATAAAATTAAAAGGCTTAATTAATTAACAATAGTTAATTAATTAATTAAAAGAGGATTATAACTAAATAAGTTTTGTTAATTGGCATCCAGGATGAAGGAAGGCTAGTTAATTAACGAGTGTCGTTAATTGGTCAAAATAAAGGGAATGTTGGCTAATTAGAAAGAAAGAAATAATTATAATGAAATGATGGAAAAGAGGATTAATAGTACAATTTTAGTATTAAAATTTGCATAGTCGGATCTATGTGTCTACATTTTCCCCTCTTGATGTGGTGTAGCGCATGAAATGATACCACTTCAAAGATAATAGACAATTATAGAAAATTAAATTTAGTAAGGGTAGAAGAAAAATTAGTAGAATGGATGATGTTTCCCCCTTGAGTGTTGATGGGGTGAGATAAGATTTTGATTGATCCACGAAAATAAGAAGGAAAAACCACAAGAGAAGTATAAGACACTGCAATGAACAAGATTTGAACCAAGCACCTGGTAGGCCATTGTTCAAATTGATTGATTAGAAAATAAATCTTTGTTTTGACATATGGAAGAAATAAGGGAGGAATTGGGATAAATATGATCACTCTCACCCAAAATTTTGTGGGAGAAAAGGTTAATAGCAATGGAAGGGGATTCAAAGTGGGCCTGGTTGGCCATTGTTAGAATCGAGAAAAAGAGGAGGATCCTGTGCCTCAAGTGGAAGAAGAAAGGGAGGGGGGAAGAATTAGAAAATGATAGGTAGAAATTTAGTTAGAATGGAAACAAGAAGATACATGGAGAATGAGAAGATTGCAACATAGCCGACAAACCATCTAGCTCAAAAGTAATTGTTTATTTGATATAAGCATACAAAAAAGTGTAAAATGACATAAAGAGCCATAATACTAATTTTTGTTCATTCTTAAAGGATTGACTCAAATAAAAATACATAAAGCAATGTATTACAAGAAAGTAAACAATAAAACCAAAAACAAACAAACATACTCAAACAAACAATGTTCAATAAAGTTTTGCCAATGATTTTGTTATCTAGCTTTAGTTCCCAAAGTTTTGAGTTATACAAAAATGGTTAAGAATGATGCCCTAAGAAAGGATACATGCAAGGGGAATACACAGAGGACATATAATTCTTAAGAAAAAGCAACACGCACTATGAAATTTCCCAAGAAATAATATATGTAAGGGAAGAAAAACATAGCAAGAAAACCAACTTTGTTAATGAAGGAAGATCAAAAAGATCTGCATGTTGTGTGCTAGAACAAACAAGCATTAAAGGAATATGTTTTGTTTAGGATATTTTTTGAGTTTGAGGATGTTGCATTTTTGAATGTTTATTATTTTTGATGCTTTACCAATTTTTGGATTTTTAAATGTTTTACCAATTTTTTTTGGATTTTAGAGGTTTTACCATTTTGGGATTCTTTTAGGATTTTGTGAATTTTTAGGGTTTTTGAAAGTTTTCCAAAGCTATGTATAGGAAAACAAATATTGAAAGATTCCCTCAGCGAGAGGTGATAATATACTGGGGAAATACCACACATATATAAGAATAGAATCTGTCATATCAAGGCCAAGATGGATAGATCAAACGTGATGATGAACTCAAACCAATCAAGTACTAGGAAGGAATGAGCCTACCACTAGTGCAAGTTGGATAAAAACATAAGATAGAAAAGAAGTAGAAGATTTTTATTGAAATGGGGAAAAAGTTTCCATCCAAAAATGGTAAAAAGGAAATATTATACACGTGGATGTTCTAAAAAAGAAGAAGAAAAGCGTGAATACTATGGAAGGATATGGAAAATGTAGCTAGAAGATATGCAATGAAAAATTGATTAGCTAAAGCAAAAATTGTGAGAAAAAAGAAGGACTAAATCAAGAGTCTAAATAAGTTCTAAACAACACCTCGTAACATACTAATCTTGTTGCTCATCAAGATCCAATATGCGCACATGGAAATCAATTACCTCTTGAAGTGTATATTTGATAGGCAACAAGTGAGGAAAAACTAGTCAATGTATAGGAATGATTGATTTCGAAATTTGATTAGTGAATGGAGGGTGGAATGAGATTTTTACATTAATCCACTCCCATTTAGGTGTCTATATCCCCGAAAGAGATGTATTTTATTCAATTCGCAACATTACACTACTTCAAGCCAGCCGTCATAGCCCTAATAGAGATACTAGAAATGCCACTAGCAAGAATTTATTTCTTTGCTTTGATTTTTTACTCTTTTTATTAACATTTTTGCCTTCTAAAAATTATTTCAACTCTCTCAATTATTTTTATAAGGGGTTAAGAACCACCGATGGATTGATAGAAGGATGTGGAAATGATTTTAATGAATAAATTGGCTAGTGTCAATAATTACACCTAAAAGGTCTTCACAACAAGTTTATTAAAATGTGTGACAATGAGAGGATCCCTAAGAGGTCAGTTGTTCTTTAACTTACTAAGGTTATGAAAGACCAAGGTCAAATGGATACAATAGAGATATATGTCGCATAAAGAGTATGAATATACTAAAAAGATCATCGAACGAAGGAACATGGTGAGAGAATTGTAGAGGAATACAATGAAAGGAACGAAAGAACATCCATGTATATGTAATACATGATTGCAATGTTTAATATTTGTACCTTTAATTTTTCTAATGTTTTAAAATTTTTCTTTTTATGGATTTTTGAATATTTTTTTATGGTTTTGCAAAGGGATAAATTGTGAAGGGAGAAGATAATGAAGATGAATGATTGGGAAGTTGGGACTAAAAATGTCACTCCATGTGATAGGATTAAACAATGATGTTTGTGGTTTATTTTATAAGGGAGGCTAGGAATATTTTCTTAGCAAGAGTGATATTATTTCCAATCTCGATGATCGTGGTGATATCAGACTTGATAAGTGATTGCGACTTATCCTTGAACATGGATTTTGTATGTGGGAGCTTGAGTTACCTATATATTAATGTTTGCACTTTACACCATACTTTTCATTTACATTTATGTGTATTTTTTAATCACATTTACAAATTATATTTGTGAGTTTTGGATTTTCTTTGATCTTTAGAGCTCTTCGGATTTTTTTATCTTGAGGAAGAAATTGTTGGTGTTTCCTACAAGCTAATGTGTGATTTTTTGATTTGTAGAAGTGGGTGAAGAAAGTGTGTGGTTGGGATTAATGATAGGAATGGTCGGGATGATGGTGGGCTTGATATAATATTTGATAGAAGGATGATATGATGAACAAAGAGGATATGGTCTGAGGATTGCATAGAATGGGCTACAAGAAAGTGAGAAAAAGATAGAAGATGAAGGGCTACGAGGATGTGGACCAAGGATGGAAGAGAATGGTCTACCAAGAGGTGAGTCATAGATAGAAGATTAATGACTACTAAGAGGTTTCCCAATGATATAAGATAATGGGATACTAGGATCTAGACTAATGATGGAAGAGAATGGGATATTAGGATGTGGTTTGAGGATAAAAGATAATGAGCTACTAGGATGTGGCCCAAGTATAGAAGATAATGGGCTACCAGGTTTCTTGGGTTTTTAAAATGATCCTTTTAACAAACCAAAGTCGTGGGACAAAAATCCCTCCTCTTTAATGGGAGAGGTTGTTGTTGGTTACTAAAATATGCACCCGCATCTTAGATATGGAAGGAGACAGGGTATTTGAGACCACAATGGAACCGTCCCCAAGTTTCAGGACCTTAGGCACTTGGGATAGATCTTAGGAGAAGGCCTATTCCTCTCCTTACCTCTAACACTACTGCTACTCCTAATGATAAAAGGAAATCCTATACTAAACATGTCAAGGGACAAAGGATAGAAGGATATGTAGAAAGAGGAAATCCTAAGATAAGAAAGGTTGAGCTTATGTGTTGACTGTGGTGCCTATTGTCCACCCTTTTCTCCCGCACCTATGTTTCCTTTTCTACCCTCTTCTCCACACCTCGTTTCCTTTTGAAACCTTGGAGAAACTCCTTGGTTGCTCAAATGTGCACCCATGTCTCAGATTCAAAAGGATTTGAGGTGTCTAAGACCATAATGGAACCATCCCCAAGTTGTGGGACCTTTGTGCTTGGGAAGGATCTCTAGAGAATGCCAATTCCTCTACCTACTTCTAATGCTATCTGCTACTCCTAATGCTGAAATAAAATCATATACTAAACATGCCAAGGACCAGGATAGAAGGATATGCAGAAAGGGGAAATCCTAAGCTAAGGAAGGTGATAGTGCTAGAGAGAAAGGGTCGATCTCTCTCCATAGATGGAGAAGGAAACAAAGGTGCGGGAGAAGAGGGAAGACAACATGTGCCACAAGTCAACATATAAGCTCATCCTTCTAGTGCATGCAACACATGAACATGGGGACTACAAGTGTAAGAGTATGCATAGCATGCCGAGAATGTAAAAAAGAGAGGCGAGATACAATGAAAACGAGAAAGGGAAGACAAGAGTTCCACAAAACATGATTTTATTGCTTAAGGGATGCACAATCATTTACATCCACGATAAGAGGTGAGAATACATTGCAGAGACCATGTCAAGGTCTAAGACCCATGGGAAGTTGCCACCATTTTGGCATGGTGCCATTACAAAAAGAGGGATCCTTTTTTACAATATAGAACTCTGTTATTTATAGAAGAAGAAGGAGAGAAGAGAAGGAGAAAGAGAGGGAAACTCATATTTAAATCTTCAACCACCAACAACTAGTGATAAATTCCTGTAAATCCACCTGTAATTCTATCAGATGCACTTCCCCATGTTTTTTTGGCATGTGGAATAAGGAAGAGGAAAGATTTGATGAAATCTAGTAGTTGAGGTTGATTGGATGTGTATTGATGAGCTGAGAGATGTTTCCTTGTTTTTTACCTACTAAATCCCACCTATATTTGAATTTGAATAGTCCAACGTGTAGTTAGTGTCACCAATCTCTCGACAATCCTAGGCACGTGCCAATCTAATTTTTGTAGTAAAAATATGGTTGTTTAAAGATTCGGCACCGTGGGAGTACAATATTTAAAGAATCTACCCATACCGAGTCCACGTGGCAGCCTTGCGCACCTTTGAGATTCAGCCCCTACCTTTGCTCTTGAAATAGCATTGGATTGACACATGGCATCTTGGCACTTGTTTGGGAATGCCCCAAATTTTACTCTTGAAATAACACCGTGTTGAACACTTGGTGGCTTCCATCGGCCTACCTCTACTTTGACTATTCAACCCCTGACTCTGTTCCTTTTCTCGGTCCCGGGACATGTGGAAGGCCCACACTCATTTGAAATCTTCCTCCGAATTTCCTTTTGAAAGCATACCAATGAGACATGTGGAGGCCTCCGCAGTTCTGATACTTAGTTGATTTTGGGCCCGCTCTTCTTTTGACCTTTGTTGACCATTAGCTACGGCGAGGGTGGCGCAAGTTTGAGTCTCTGCTCAAGATCCTACTTTTAAATGTGTGTCATTCGAGACACTTGGCACCTTCTCGATGAGATGAAGAATTTTCAATGGCTAATGGAACTTTTGGGGCTTCGGACGCATGGAGGGTGCACACACGATGCACACAAGGAGATGAAGAAAATTAGTGAGCAGAGAACATATGGTTAAGCCACAACTATTACAAGGTGATGGGCATGGTGTGTGAAAGGCCAAGGAATTAGTAGTAACTACAAGGCATGAGGGACATGAGAGAAAGTGAGCATGTAGAGGAATGCGCTAAAGAGGAATTGGGAGGAAATAGAAGAATGCAAAGAGAGAAAGAAGGCACGTAAGGGCACGTGGAGAAACAACAACTATGCCAAGGTTTCAAAAGGAAAATATTGAGTGCGCACAACCTGAAATGTGAAACATCAAAGTCAGAATAAAATATAAGTTATTCAAAAAACTAGGAGATTTATTTGGATAATAGTTTTGGTGACTTTCATGGGCCATATGCCTGCTAGATGAAGAGACCTATAAGCCCTAAAAGTCCATTGGGCATGGATTCAAGTGCTTAATCTTGAAGATCTAATCATTGGAACTACCTCTATTAAATATTGAACTACCATATTAGGAAGCAACAAAAGGGGCATGATGCATGAAATAGGAAAGGAAAGGCCCCAAAGGGAGAATGCCAAAACAGAAGCACAAAACTATGTACAAAACTGAAAATCATACATGTTCCAAAGGGAACATGCAGAGTGTGTAGAAGTACTTATGTTACTGAAAGAAAACCTAAACTAACCTACTCTAACCAGAGGCAAGGGGCGCTCAAGTATAACCTACAACAGGAAGCAAGAAGTAGCTTCCCTTCCTCATAAATTGCGACCATGTGATTGATTTGGCGCTGAACATGGGTGAAAATAAGAGTGAAAACCCACCTTATAGAAGATTTCTCACCCTCCTCCTCAAAGTATCAACAAATAGAATATAAACTTCTGGATTCATTCTGCTCTTGAATTTGGGAGGTGTTGCTACTAACCTTTGACATGCTGATGCTCTACCCCATGTTCAGAAATGATCATGACTTTTGGCAACTTGTTTTGTGGCTCTAGGCTAGCCAGATATCTGATTGGGCATGGTCTGATCCTTTGGATGTGCCCATTGTTTTCTGAACTTCAACTCCAAAAATGGATTCTTCTTGCTGACCTTCCTAGGTGGATGGTGTGAGAGAGATGATGACATCCTCTTTCCTTTTCTCTTCCTTCTCTGTGAAGAACATGGAAGACTCATATCTTCCAACCTTGGTTCCAGAGGGATGTTGTGAGACACAGTGCAGTTCTTGAATGCCCTCCTTTATGGCAAGTACGATCATATGCTTGGAAGGTGGGTGATAGAGGAGTAAATGATGTAATTTCCTCTAGCTCCTCTCCATCAAAGAAATCATCCAAGTCTAACAGATAGTCTACCTCCTTGTTGTCCTGTTACATGTGTTTGACCTCCTCCATGGTGTCCTCCGGATCTCAGAATCGGCTCACCATGGTTCTCCTTATCCTCAAACATGAAGTTTGAAAGCTCAAACTCTTCTTCAACATTATAGTTTGAAGGGGATGAAGTGGAAGGAAGAACTAAAGGTTCTTTTGTGGCCTGCTCCACACTTGGAGCCTCTAAAACTATATGGTCCTCCTCCATTATGGATTCATCAATCAAATCAAGCCCTTCAAATGAAATCAAAAAATCTTCAATGATGCTTTCTTCATTAAGTGGCCTCAACTCTGATTTTATCTCCTCCAATTGCTCCTCTTCAATGGGACTTGGAGTTGGTTGTTCTTCTTCCTTAATTGGTTGTGCAACTTGGATCAGATCAGCATCCTCTTTAGACAAAGTGCCATTATGGACACTACATTAAGAGCATATGGACTACTGATCTTCTTTCCCTTGTTCTTGTTCTTCTTCTGCTACAAACTCAATCTTAGCCATCACTGGCTCTTCAACCTTGACCTCCTTTGTTGGCTTCACCATCAAGGGGATCTTTGTAATCTTAAATATGGCAACCCAACTCTTCAAATTTTCTATCATTTCTTCTCTGTTGGGTTCCTCTTCTTGTTGTTCTCCTTGACTAGTTTTTGGAGTCTCTCCCTGACATAGAATTGGGAGAGTAGGAGGAGTGGTGGGTGGGGTCTCCACTAGTTGCTACTTTATCTATGGTAAAGGGGAAGGCACTATATTTGGCTCTTGTGGAGGGGGATTTGGGTTTAGAAGGAAAAAGATAGAAGAATGGAGGTGAGATGGAATACTAGGGGATGGAGGAGGGAAATCAACACTTGGGGCAGAAAGTGAGGGGCTTGACTCTTGGCACTGTTGAAATGATAAATCTTGAGAAGGAGAAAATGAAGGACAAGGAGCTAGTGACTGACTTACCCATTGACAAGGTTGTCCGTGCTTTTCTCATATACCTCAATATCCGCAATCCATTGTGCAAGTAGAGGTATAATTTCAGCCATGTATTTTATATTCTCCCAAGGGATGTAATGTCTTGGAACAGGGCCGACCCATGGATAAGGTGCCCTATAGCCAATTCTGCATGCTTTCATCCAAGTTGTGGCCCTTGATTATGCCATGCGTGCCTCCATTTCTTAAATCTTCTCCTGTAAATAAGCATTCTCCATGTAGTTTATTTCACTACATGTATATCCCTCTTGGTAGGTTCCATGGCCAAAATGGTTTTGGTATTGCTCATAGGGGTAGCCATAGTGATTTTGGATCTGATCATAGTGCTGATATGGAGGAGTTGGGAAATACATTGGAGGTAGAATGCATTGTTGTAGGTGTGAATTCCATGAAGGGAATGAAGTCATGATTGCACAACTTCATGAAATGGAAGAAAATGGGAGATATGGAAAGAAAAGTGGATGAAAATGGATAGGGAGGGTCTGTAACTTCAGATATGGGTTGTTGATTGGATGGAGTCACCCGATGTGCTTTGGATGTGCCTCAAAGGGTTGAATCCTAATAGGAACACATCAACCTCGCTAAGATGAAGTGGTAAGGTGCTTTAGACTGTCCTACTAGGCATGCAGAAGAAACCGTTGGTTGCTCAAACATGCACCCACATCTTGGATCCGAGAAGAGGAGTTGAGGTGTTTCGAGACCACAATGGAACCATCCCCAAGTCGTGGACCTTACACACTGGGGACAGATCTCCAGAGAAGGTCGATTCCTATACCTACCTCTAATGTTATCGCTACTCCTAATACCGAAAGAAAATCTTATACTAAACATGCTAAGGTACGGGGATAGAAAGATATGTAGAAAGGGGAAATCCTAAGCTAAGGAAGGTGATAGTGCCGAGAGAAAGGGTCAATATCTCTCCACAGGGGGCGAAGCAAAAGAGCTGCGGGAGAAGAGGGTGGACAACATGCGCCACACAGTCAACATGTAAGCTCAGCCTTCCAGCATACAAAACACATGAACATGGGGACTGCAAGTGCGGGAGTATGCACAACATGCTAGAAAACATAAACAGAGAGGTGAGATGCAATGAAAACAAGAAAGGGAAGACAAGAGTTCCACAAAACATGATTTTATTGCTTAAGGGACACACAATCATTTACATTCATGACAGAGGTGAGAATACATTACAGAGACCATGCCAAGGTCTGAAACCCATGGGAAGTTGGCCACCATTTTGGCATGGTGCCATTACAATAGAGAGGGATCCTTTTTACAAATCGAACTCTACTATTTATAGAAGAAGGAGAGAAGAGAAGGAGAAAGAGAGGGAAACTTGGATTCAAATCTTCAACCACCAACAACCAGAGTGATAGATTCCTACAAATCAACTTGCAAGGCTATCAGATACACTTCCCCATATCCTGCTTGGTGTGTGGAATAAGGAAGAGGAAAAGATTTGATGAAATCTGGTAGTTGAGGTCGATTGGATGTGCATTGATGAGCTGAGATACGTTTCCCTATTTTATGCCTACTAAATCCCACCTAAATTTGAATTTGAATAGTCCAACATGTAGCTTGTGTAAGAAACCCTTTGAAAAGCTGCACGCACCGATATGAGCTCTGTAGCAAAAAAATATGGTTTTTTGAAGATTTGGATCATGGGAGCATAATATTTAAAGAATATACCCATACCGAGTGCACATGGCAGCCTTGCGCACCTTTGAGATTTATCCCGACTTTTCTCTTGAAATAGTGCTAGATTGACACATGGTGGCTTGGTGCTTGTTTAGAAATCTGCCCCGAATTTTACTCTTGAAACAACGACGTGTTGACACTAGGTGGCTTCCACTGGCCTACCTCTGCTTTGACTATTCAAACCCCGACTCTATTCCTTTTCTAGTCCCGAGACACATGGATGGCCCACACTCATTTGAAAACTTCCTCTAGACTTTCCTTTTGAAAGCATGCCAATGAGACACATGGAGGCCTCCACACGTGTTCTCTATACTAAGTCGATTTTGGGCCCACTCTCCTTTTGACATTTATTGACCATTAGTTACGTGGAGGGATGGCGCAAGTTTGAGTCTCTGCTTAGGATCCCACTTTTGAATGTGTGTCGTTCGGACACTTGGCACCTTACGCTAAGTCAAAGAATTTTTAATGGCCGATGAAAATTTTGGGGCTTTGGATGTGTGGAGGGCACACACGTGATGCACATGAGGAGATGAATCAAATTGGTGAGTAGAGAACATATGGTTAAGGTGTAACTATTACAAGGTAATGGGCGTGGTGTGTAAAAGGCCAAGGACTTAGTAGTAGACTATGAGGCACGAGGGGACATGAGAGAAAGTGAGCATGTAGAGGAATGCACACAAGAGGAATTGGGAGGAAATAGAAGAATGCAAAGAGAGAAAGAAGGCGTGCAAGGGCGTGTGGAGAAACAACAATCTGTGCAAGGTTTTCAACAGAAAATCTTGAGTGTGCGCAACCTGAAATGTGAAACATCAAAGTTAGAATAAAACATAACTTATTCAAAAACTAGGAGATTTATAAGGATAATAGTTCCCTTATTAAAAGCAAGCCGCAAACTTGTATACAAATGTACAAATTTCAAAGTGTGAATTCATGATCCTTTGAAACATTTTATGTCCAAAGATCATCAATGTGAAAGGATGGAAGAATTAAGGAGATGAGGAAGGAAGAACATAACAATACCTTCAAGAGATATGTAGAATTGAGTATCACCTTATATGTATTGAACCAGGGAGATGCAAAATAGAATCATTTGCTTTTATAGCCATTATAATTCCAAAGACACAAAGTTCTAGAAATCATATAAACAAGAACACAAAGTTTCTTATCATAAAAGATTGATGATTCCCAAGTTTCAGACACGGAAAGAAGAAAAGTAGAAGAAGAAAGGGGAAATAACTTATGTATTGATTACTTCAAATCTATTACTTTTCGTGAGTACCAGATCCAACCCAAACACAAAGCATGGAGAAACCATTAAATAGTTTCAAAGAACGGTTACATCGGTTACAAAAATGATGAAAACTGATTTGAGAAACTGATGTCTGAGTTTCTCCAATGCCTCGGCCATTTCCATGTTTTGCAAGCAAAACCAGATGCATTGAATCGTAACCGTCCACCCTGCCTTTGCAAACTTTAAATTTTAACCATCCATGTGGGAGAGATTTAAACTAAAGTGGGCCTGAGGATGCCTTGAATTTCTATTTGGGCTTAATATTTGACTTTCTCCCTTTTGTTTGGTGGGGCCGTATATCTGACCCTGAACATGTGGTGAGCTGACACTCATTTGTAACCTACCTCTATATTTTTCGTTTTGATGTTGCACAGTGATGACATGTAGAGGCTTCCATCGGTTCTTTTATACTTAGCCGATTCGGGCCTACTTCCCACTTGACTTATGTTGACCTCTAGACATGTGGAGAGATGGCACTCATTTGAGTTTCCACTTTGGATATGCCTCCTGAAATTGCACCAAGCTGATGCGTGGCTTCTTCCGCCGGTCTTGAAATTTTCAATGGCCAACTCGTCTCTCCATTAACTCTCGACCACGCCATGATATGGTGGTCATTTGAAATCGGCCTTTTGGTTTCACTTCGAAAGCATGCCATTGAGGCACGTGGAGGCTTCCACCGACCCATTCATACTTAGTCAATTTAAATAACTGGTTATGTCCCTCGTTTTGACCTAGGACACATGGAGGATTGGTGCAAGTTTGAGAACCACCCTAGATTTGACCCTTTAAGTTGTGCAGGATGAGGCACATGGTGATATCTACTAAACCTTCCATACTTAGCCAATTTGGGCTTTGTTTTGTTTTCATTTTGGACCTGGGGCACATGGAAAGCCTGCACTTATTTGAGGACCTGGCCCCTCAGGCCCCGCCTTAGAGTCGCATCATTTGGATGCATGGAGGCTTCCATTATTGCTTGAAACATGGCCATGCCGCATCCAATCAGAGATATTCATGTACTACCCATGGATGTTGAGGTAAACATTGATAAGGAGGATATGCTTGTTATTCCAAATTGCAGGAAGAAATAAACAAGAGGAAAAAAATCCACCCGTATGCCGAATTTATAATTATTCTCCATGGACTAGAAAATGGAAAACAATATCAAGGCTTGATGCGATCCAATACTCCAAGGTACTGACTCAATTTTTTTGAAATTTGACTTAAAAAAAAAAGAGAATTTTGAGGACGACAAATTTGTCTCTTTCTCGGGGATGACTTAACAGAGGAACAAGGAAATATCAAGAACCATAGGAAAACTTGGGGAAATCAGACAGTTCCTTATCCATTGGGTAAATATAATCAAAGGAAAACCAACATAGAAGACAAAAGATACGAAAAGAAAACAAACCAAAAGGAGTTACATAAACAAAACACAAAGCAATGACCCATAAACCAAAATGTTGCATTTAATATTCGAGAAGGACCACCTAGTCACCTAGGACTTGAACAACTTTAGATCTTCTCACTATAAGGAAGTGGGAGAGGAGAACCATCTAGATAATCCAAATAGAATGAATTTGATCTAGTAAAATGCCTGATTTTTAAAGGAACAAGCCAAAGGGAATCAAAATTACCATGGCTTCCTCGAGGTTCATGCCTTTTGTCCCATAGTAGAACAATGTCTCCTACTTGAAAATCTCTGGGTTTGGATTTCTTGTCAAAAAGAGCTTTCACCTTCAGTTGATGAGCTGATATCCTATCAAAAACCTGCAACCTATCTTCATCCAACTTCTGGAGGTACATGATCCTCTTGTCCAAGGAACTTACAAAACT
Organism: Taxus wallichiana var. yunnanensis; assembly: GCA_018340775.1. Classification (NCBI taxonomy): domain Eukaryota; kingdom Viridiplantae; phylum Streptophyta; class Pinopsida; order Cupressales; family Taxaceae; genus Taxus; species Taxus wallichiana. The sequence continues at coordinate 691,358,013 of CM031238.1, forward strand.
AGAATCTTCAATACCCTTCATTAACTACAAGGTGGTAATTCACTTGCCGTCACTGGTAATTGAGCTTCAACACCATACACCACTTGAAAAGGAGACATCCCAATTACTCTTTTGGGTGTAATTATATATTCCTAGAAAGCATCATAGAGTTTCTTGTGCCAATTCCTCTCGAAATTCATGACAAGCTTCAAAGATGGTTACTGATTCTTGCTTTTTGATTCTACTTGTCCATTACCTGGGGGTAGTAGTCTAAAGAGTGAGTAAGGGAAATTCCATAGTCGAGTTATAAATCCATTATCTCAGAAGAAGAAAAAGTTGAGGCATTATCAGTCACAATTTTTTTGAACCCAAAACCTTATCAATATGTTCTCCTTAATGAAAATACACACTACCTCGTAAGTAGTTCTTTTGACTAGAATGACCTCTACCCACTTTGTGACATAGTATGTTGAGTTAGCATATGAGTATTCCTAGCACTAGAGGTTGGGTTAAGAGTTCCAATGAAATCTAATACCCATTGTTGAAAGGGCTCATCAATCACTACTAGCTTTAGTGGCAAAGCAGCCACCTTAGGTCTCCCAACAAAATTCTGATAGGCTTTACATTTACCTACCCATTTGGATACATCTCTAAACAATGTCAACACGCCTTTTGGTGCGCCTTGTATGTGAATTGCGCATGCACCTTCGTATTAACACAACTTTTGTTGTGCCATGTTTTTAGTGCGCCAAAGGGCACACATAATCTCATGTCGACATCCCTTTCGGTGTGCCAAAGGCGCGCTTTAATTTCATGGCAAATGCTTTCATGCGCCAAAGGGCGCATGCTTTTCCATGTCGACAACAACTTTCATGTGCCCTTACAAAGCGGGTGGCGCATTTATGACTAACTCACCTATATATATAAAATTTGCGTGCCCAAATGTCATTATCATCGATGCATATCACGTGATTTTTATTCTCTCGAGCTCACTCGCCCCGCCTCATGTTTTCAACGCATTGTGGACCCATTTTCAAGATTTTCACTATTTATCTAGGGTAAGTGCTCTTGTCTCTTCCATGTGATTTGCTTTCTGGTTCTTCGTGCTTGCTGGTTGGTTTTTGAAATACATCTTTTGAGCTAGCCCTCCCCCATGCTATCTTTCCTTATTTTCCTCTTTCCAGATCTGCTGGAGGAGGATGTTATCCTGAAAACAATGGTTTGTAACCCTCCCGGTTTAAACCATTTCATACCCCAAGTAACCTTTCAAAGGAAGAGGAGAAAAGCAATCAACCATGTGAAGACCCCTCCGAGAGTGTTTTAGTTCATTGTTTCCTCTTTTTCCTTTCGCGCATCTGTCACCCTCGTAACATGAATGAAACCCGCGCCAATGGCGCACCCATCTTACTCCGCCGCATCGTAAACTCGCGCCCCAAGGCGTGCCTCTTTCATATGCTACCGCTAGCTGCTAACACGCACCCTCTTTCGCGCACTAACCTTCCTTGCTGCATCATGTTTCTATGCGCCAATGGCGCACCCAAATCAGGAAGCTTTATCCACACAAGTACAAGGCTTTGAAGGCGCAGCACATCCCTCCTTACAAAGCAACATCATGTTGTGTTAACCCTTCGTGCGCTGCACCATGGCACACAATTACACAAACCTTACATGCGCCAAAGGGCGCACAAATCCCAAAGTGCAACATGAAAAGTCTATGTGCCAAAGGGCGCATCCTGTCTCTATGTAACACAATGTTTTCATGCGCCTTTTATAAAATGCACTCTGCAGTATCTATGCGCCATGCGCCTTTGGCGCCGCTTTAACCTTTCAGAACACCCCTTTCCCCGTGCGCCTTACCTATTTAGCCTCGTAGCTGCAATTTTCATGCGCCCGCCCGAGCCTAATAGTAACTAACTCCTTCTGTTGGCACTTCAATGGGAAATCAAATGACTGATACAACCTTTCTATGTTGGGTTTCACTTCTTCTTCATGCAGATCAAAGCAACTGAGTTCGAAAGAACATATGTCTACATCCAAAGAAGAGACCCACCAAATCAAAAGGAAAGGCTAAGCTTACAGAGGAAGAAATGAAATATAAATATCGAGGGTCGAATGCCCAAGTCCCGTGCCCATGGACGTTAGAGACTAGACTGGGGCATATCGATATGGAGGAATTCTCGGGCCGTAACTCGAGAAAGTTACAAGGAGTCCATGAATGGACAAATTGATCGGAGTTCACTCGCACTTCACGGAGGAATCCTCACTGCCACTGCCAACAATGAATTTATGATGGTGGTTGCTCGTTGTTACAACAAGGACACAAGGTGCGTCAAAACAAAGCAAGGGCGAGGTAGTCATTAACCTCACCGCCCGTCATTTTGAGATAATACTCAAGATCCCTCACCACCGGCACTTTGTGGCCACAACCAAGCGGAGTGCATTAAGGCCTCGGGATGACAATGAGGATCAATGTATGAACTAATGAATGAAGTCTATCTCAAGAACAAGAAGGTAATAACTCCGGTGGCCCCAAATCATCCACCGCAGCGACTTCTCGAAGAGCTCACGACATCATTACAATGAAAGGTGGTCTTCAAGCTTTCGATGCCCATTATTTCCATAAATGGATGTCATGGTACTTAGAAACCATGAACAAGAATATGCCTGATCAGTGCTTTTGCTGGGGAGAAATTATAAGCAGCACAATCTCCGAACAGCTACAACAATTCAGCACAACGGGGACATTTCATATGAACTCCTACGTGGTCTACGCTGCAGCATCAGAGAGGGACTATCCAGGCCTAACGCGGAGTGGAGTTTGGCCTCAGGTCAAAATATACGAGTATTATCCAGAATTGAGGCTGGAGAATAGCATCTCCCAATTCACCAAAATCAACGATGCATTCTTCTACCACATCATCTGCCTGCTGAGGCCGAATATGACTTATGGTCGCATGACCAAAAGCATAGTGGCAGCCACGAGAAATGGGGAGCCCCGTTTCACCAGCTTCCTACATTCACCTATCTAAGGGCTGCCAACTTTTTGGGAGAGCCAACCTGTGCTACCGAGGTATGTTGGACCTAAGCTCGATTTCTCGCTGAAGCAAGGTAACTAATCACATACCACGAGAAATGCCTTAAAAGAAAGAAGGGTGGAACTCCGCTCCCCTCACAAAGGCCGATATACATGCTTTACCCACCATAAGGCGAAGGAAATGTTCGTAGAGCCGGAGTTACTCAATTTGAAACATGAGACAGTGCCTACCTTCGACCCAATTGCTCTACCAAGGGCGAAACTTGATCCAATCCATGTTCCTCGAGATCGAGGATATTTATATTGACATCCTCCATGAGGTAGAGCTCAAGGAAGGATCATTCTCACGCCTAGCATCGCGAAATCATCCAATATGGGGTAGCCATTGTCCCCAAAGGCTTCCAAACTACGGAAGATGAAGTAGACAAGGTATATACCGACATAGATGGGGACGATTGGCCCTTTCCGGCCATGATAGAACTAAGGCTCCTCGACAACCGAGGAGAGGGTCAAGGAGACTTTGCGTGAGATGACAGAACATGGTGCCTGGATTGCCTAATCTACCTTGGGGTTGATTTCACAACATCCCCACTGGGCAATGCACCTCCATGATCCAAAAACCTAAAGGCAAGGGCAAAGGCGTAGAAGGTGAATCCGGCGCCATTTAGGAAAAATCCCGAGAGTCCTCCTTCCGCGGCACCCGAGCAGGTAATAACTCGGATTCCAGAGAAAGAAGCGTAAGAGGAAGTTCCAATAGGCCCATCCACTCGTGATGTCATTGCCACAACAACCGAGGTCCCTTCCATCCCTTCTTCTTCTCTTCCTTCCCCTCCTCGAGTGACTCAAGCGACCATCCCTTTGGTCGTGTCCTCTTCCCCTTCTTCTACTGCTTTCGCCTCTTCATCTATCTTTCTTCCCTCGTTGATCTATCCTCCTCCATTTCTTCCCTCATCTCCGAGCTCCCTTCCTCCTATGTCTTCCGTAGCTGCAGCTTCCTTCCTTCGTGGGCACTTCTTCGGCTATTCTCTCAATGCCGCTGCCACGTGTCTCCACGTTTTTCCCCTCTTCTACTGCAGCTGCCCCCTCCTCTGTTTCCGGTCCTTCTACCTTAGGTCCAGCCTGGATCTCTCAGCAGCTAAGTCAGCAAAAGAGGAAAGTTCCCATCGCTCCGATGGACTTTTCCATGATCCCATCTAAGGGGGCAAAGAAGCAGAAGCCTGTCACGTGCTTCTCTCAAAGTGCTGTAGGGGAGAGAGTTATGGAAATCACCTACCCCAATCCCCTCAAAGAGAAAAAGGATCTGTCTCCGACAGATTTTACTGTGACCCAAGTCACAATGGGGACATCTTCCGAAAGTCTTCAGGGGGAGGCTCTTTTTCAGCTTAACGCCTCTCGCAAAAAGCTTCAGGAAATCAAAGAAGAGAAAAGGCAACTAAAGGAGCAAAACAAATATCTGCTCCAAGCCTTACAGAAGATGGGTAGTGCGCCTCCCACAACTGCCACCGAGACTTCTGAGCTTCTCAGCCAAGAGAAAATTAACGAGTATGCCAAGATCGGTGAGCGGTGGTATGGCGTTTCCGCTGAGGAGCCAAATCCTCAAAGACAAAAAAAGTGATCGCCTGAATTCTCCGACTTGTACCGAATATCGGAAGGCGAATAAAGATCTCCAAGCATTAGCAGGCCCATATCGAAGAGCTGGAACATGCTTTAGATCGCAACATGAGGTCTTCCAACAAATGTTGAACTGCTCACCAAGATTTGGTCAAATTGAGTCTTCGCCATCTAAGGGCCTCAACAAAATCATGTCCACTCTGGACTACCGGGTGGATCAGCTAGAATTTATTCTAGAAAAGATTGACAAAGTCAAGGAAGAAGCCCTGGATGCGATGCACCAAATGGAACAAATTGTTCTTAATATGTCACCAGAGTTACTTACTCCTTCCTTCACTTTAAGGAAAGCTGATGAAACCACCCGGATCTTCAAGGAGATCGCTTCTCAAGGAACGGGGCCCGAGGTCACATTTGACACAGAATCTATCAACAACCTACTGGCCTGTAGGGACTCGCCAAGCTCATCGAGGCGAAAAGGACTTTTCCAAACTCCTGAGAAGAGATGAGCGAGACTTGTGAGGCGATAAGTGATAGGCACAAGGATCCTTCCCAGGATCAACTAGGGCCAATAATCAACAAGTTCATGGAATACCGCTCTCAGTTCCATATCTCGTCACCTGAGGAGCAACAAAAGTAGTCCACCCCCTTTCGGCCGCAAGATGATGATGACGAATAGCATGGCACTTTGCTTCTTCTTCTTCTTCTTCTTCTTCTCTTTTCTCTCTGCCTTTCTTTTGGAAATATCTGGAGTATGTTGATACAAATGATGATGTCATCCATGTTGCATCATGGGATGATGTCATCCATCAAGTTGTAAAAAGTCAACATGACTTTTAGATATTTTGTAAATATCTTTGTAAATAGTTGTTGGCTCCTTTTTGCCTTCTTTTCTCTTCTTCTTCTATAAATACTCCAATACTTGTAGTATTGTGGGATAGATGGATATATTTCAGATGAAAATAGAAGTGAAGAAAAAGAAAAGTGAATACAAATATCTGAGACTTCACTTTGAATAATGTGTTATGATCGACCTTTCTTATGTTAGATCTCGTATGTGTTTATTCTCGTTAGATTCATATCTAATTTTTTGTCATTTATTCATCATCAAGTATTGCTTTGTTTGTTTATGCAAGTAGGTTTGGCTCTGTTTACTACCAACCCCAAAACATAAATCTTCACGACCTTTCGCTTGGAATTCATTTCTTTTCTTCCTTCGGACCTGCTCTTTCTTCATTCGCTCTTCCTTTCCTTTCTTTTCGTAGTGGAAACACCCCTACTAGGATGAGATCCCAAACCCCGAAGGCGTAATCGTGAGACTTCTGCATAGATTCCCGCATGGTAGAATAAAGAATAAACCGGGCCACTTTGCCGACTCAAAGAGGGGCTATGCCCCGCACACCGTTGTCTGCCAAGTCCAAAGGCGATAGATTTTCGGACCAACAATATCCAGGTCATATTCCTGGACCTTTGCTACCCAATTTCCTCTCTTAGTTCCAAACTCCTACTGTGTAAGAATGGATTTGATGGTTGTGTCAGAACAAGCACAACAAAGTGAGAATTAAGAATATAAAAAATGAAACTGCTTGACAACTTTAACCACTGCAAAATCATGTTTCTCCATCATAGTATATTTCAACTCATGAGATTTCAGAACATATCTCATGAAGGCAATAGGAAGCTCATGATCCTCAGAATTCTTCTAAGTCGGCATAGTAGTAGCTGTGGTAAACTCTAGAATAGTAATATATGATAAAGTCCTTATTGAAATCAGAACATGCCAAGATGGGGGTCTTAGCAATGAATTGCTTAATACCTTCAAATGCCTCCTTAGCCTCAGAAGGCCAACCAAAATTTTGATTTAATTTCATCATTTGAGCAATGCCCATGGTCAACTCTACAAAATCAGGGATGAATCTCCTTAGGAAATTAATCTTACCAAAGAAAGAGTGCACACCCTATTTACTTGTAGGAAGAGGAATTCGCTGAATTGATTGAACTCTTTCTAGATATATCTTTGATTCCTTATTTTGAGATAATGTTCCCCAAAAACTTTCCTTTAGTGACACAAAATATAGACTTATTTGGATTAAGAGAGACTCCATGCTCTCTGCACTTCTGGAGGACTGATTCAAGATGTTGAAAGTGATATGCCCTTGTTTTGGAGAAAATAGTCAAATCATCAAGGTACACAACCACACACTTTCCCTTCAAACTACCAAAATCCAAGTCCATTGCCCTCTGAAAGGTGGCACTAGCATTGATAATACCAAAAGGCATTCTCTTGTAAGCAAAGGTGCCCCAAGGAGTAGTGAAGGTAGTTTTGTGTTGATCTGGGGTACTGACCTCCACTTGATTGTATCCAGAGAACCCATCCAACATAGAAAACATCTCAGAGCCTGTAACAACTTGCAAAACCTGATCCATCATAGGGAGAGGATAGTTATCCTTCAGAGAAGCCTAATTCAAATTCCTAAAATCCACATAGATGTGAATCTCACCATTCTTCTTTCTAACAGGCACAATGTTGGCAATCCACGTTGAATGGTGTATAGGAAAGATGATTTTTTCCTTTAGAAACTTCTAAATCTCCTGGAAAATAGTGGTAGAAACCTTGGGATTATATTGCCTTTTTTTTTGCTTGAATGGTTTGATCCCAGGTTTGAAAGGGATAAAGTGTTACATCTCCTTTGGTTGGAAAGCCTTGAGATCATCATATGAATAGGCTAGGACATTAGCATTCCTTTTGAGCATATTTACTACCTTATTCTTCTCCTCTGGAGTGTAGCATTTCCCAATGTTCACCATATTTGGTTCATCAAGACTCCCAATATTCACTTTTTCACACTCAAGCAGACTGTCGAGCTCCTTGGGAAGTTTTAGACTTGATGTACCTGTCATGCTTATCAAACAAGTCTTCCAAACTCACCAGCCCTTTAGGAATCTTGTTACCTTTCAATTTGATGCAACCATCTTGATCCGTCTCTTCCTTGATATTTCCTTCATTGGAAGATACACACTCTCTAGGAAAGGTCTCACTTCCTTCAAAATACAGCTGGTCAAAATTATCCCTAAGCTCCAAGAAAGAGAGAAAATGTTGATCATCGTTGAAAACCTACCAATTATTTGCATTATATGGTATGCTAGGACTATAAATCATTTCAATGGTAAATTTCTCCTGAGAGAAATCTAGATGAGGAATCAATAAAGATCCTGAGACAAGCTAGAGAGTTAGCTCTAGTTTTCCTTTCTCTTGGCATAGCTTCAATGAGGAAATGCCAAGGAACCTAATGGAATCCTGCACAAGATTTCTGTAATGTTTCAATCTCCTATTCTTGACTTGAAAAATATCTATGACCTATTTCAAAAAAAGATCTACATCACCACAAGCACAAAGATTCTTCACTCCCATCTCTTTTGCCATGTTTAATCCTAGTATGAGCACCTCATATTCAGTTGTATTATTTGTATTTTCAAAATAGAGCTTGAAAGAGAAAGGATGAATGTTCCCTTCTGGAGATGTCAACACCACTCTTACTCCAGAACCATCTAAAGAGCAGCTTCCATCAAACTCCAGAGTCCAAATGCCATTGGGGTCATGAATAACTCCCTTGGGAAGCCTTGCCTCATCTTTTGACATAATCATGTAGTTCCCATGCCCTGCATCCTCATAGAGTATCTGTGCTTTTGGATCATCTCGTATTTTGATAATGTACTCATTCTATTTCTCAAGTAGCTTGCTTTCTTCATTTTTCCATTGATTGGGATCAAAGCATACAACCAGTCCATTTGAATCTCACCTCTTACCTCCCTACATGAATTTCTACTCAGAAACATTCCATAAGAGGGAGGAATATCAGCTACCAAAATGGTGGCTAAGACCCTTTTCTCTGGAAAATCAACAAAAGCTACTTGTGCATCTTTAATTCTACCAACCAAAGGCACCTTCCTACTTTCCATGGAATAACAAGAACCAAAGGCACGTGTTAGGGTTAGACCCATAGAATGATCTACCTTTGTAGACATTACATTATCTGATGCTCCTAAATCTATAACACAATTACTGAGTTTATGGCCGCTATTGAAAAGGGTCACATAAAATGGTTCAATTTTCTCATTAGGGGAAGTGATTGTAGCCACAAGGCTTGATTGAGGTGAGGAAGAAGGGGTGGGAAAAAGGCCTTTAGAATTACTGGATGAGACTTTAGATTTGGAATTTACAAAGTTTACCATTTTAGAAAAATCTTTAGGATGAGTTTGGTAAAACTCCCTCTGAAATTTGAATTTTAGTCCTTTTGAGGTGATCAATAATATCAAAAGATCCAGAGGTGGATGGGGCATCATTGCTAGGAACTTGAGAGACTCTTGATCTATTAGTTTTAGGATTTGAAGGAGAAGGAGTTTTGGAAACAAAAGTAGAAGAGGAGGATTAGAATTACTCACCTTTTGTGTGGAGGCAGTGGGAATGGGAGCTCCTCTTCTTGCAATCACTGGAATAGTTGTAGGAAGCTCCTTAGACTTCTTGGCAGGCTGCACCACTTTCTCTTTTCTATTTGTTTGCTCCCAAGTCATAACAACATATGACTCACTATTCATATCTACCACTCTTTCCTCATATTCATCTTCATCATCCATACCTTCAGTGGTGAGGAAATGAACTTGAGACCCACCAAGCTCTTCTAGTTCTTCAACTTCTTCTTCTGGTTCTTCATATAATTCATTACACTCCTCATCATCAGGTTCTTCAACTTCACAAGTTGCATTGAGTGGAACCTTGATGGGTGAATTTTCAATAGCCAATTTAGTCTCGAGAGGAGAGTAGGCGGTTCTTGGGATGAAAATTCTTCCTTGGAACATCTTGATATGGAGTATGCTGAACCAACTATTTCTTGAGAGCAATGAGATCATTTGAAAGCTTCTATACTAACTACTCAAAATTGGTTCCAGGAAAGAGGAAGAGGAAAGGAAGAAGCTTTAGATTTGGAGGATCCTCTTTTCAGTTTACCAGAGATGATTAAATCATTCTCCACACTGATAGCCAAATGTTGATCAACATCCAAAGTTGCAAGGTTAGCTCTCCTTAGTACATAACTCACTTCAGGAAACTGGGCATTAAGGAAGAAGCACTTTTGGATTTGATCTAGTGGATGAGTGTTCTATGGAATTTTATTAATTAGCTTGTTGAATTTAGCCAAACTCCCTCATGGGCTCAAATGGTTCCTTCTTGATATGAGAAATTTGTGCTAATAGAGAATGGACATCTTCAGCAGGTTTGAAACACTTCTCAAACTGAGTTGTCATAGTATTCCAATTAGTGATAGACCCAACAGGAAGATGGTAGAACCAATCGAAAAACATTTTCCTACATTGTCTCCACAAAAATCTTGATAGAGACATCTTCATGTTCAACTCCAAGAATCCCACATGCAACAATGAAGGTTGCAATGTGTTCATCTAGATGAACCTTCCAATCACCCTGGAACTTGGGAAAACTTTTCCTGTTACCCCTAGGCAACTCATACAATGGTTGAGGAAGAGAAAGAGGCCCAACCTATTGTGTGTAAGGAAAAGGAACTGCCATCTTTGGAAAAATTTATCAAGGGAAACTAAAACACCAAAAAAATTAAAGCACAGAGATTAGAATTGGGATGTTCCTAAGAAATGCTATCTTTGGAATTTTTGTTTTTATTAGGAGGTGTCTTTGGTAGAATGAGTCGCTTTGTTCCTTCTTATTGGAAGAGAGAGGTTATGTTGCTCCAAAAATTTAAAGCTGGATATCCTCAACCCCAAGAGCTTTCCTCCCACATGTATACCGTAGAGTTTCAGACTAACAATGATCTTGAAGTTGTTCTTTTAGAAAGGGATCTATTTGAAATTAAATCCCCATAGATTCACAAAAATTTTTTTGGGTTTTTAAAATGATCCTTTTAACAAACCATAGTTAGTAGGGACAAAAAGTATCTCCTCTTTAATGGGAGAGGTTCCCTTATTGAAAGAAAGCAACAAACTTATATACAAATGTACAAATTTCAAAGTGTGGATTCCTAATCCTTTGAAACATTTTATGTCCAAAGATCATCAATGCAAAAGGATGGAAGAATTAAGGAGATGAGGAAGGAAGAACATAACAATACCTTCAGGAGATATAGATGGTAGAGTATCACCTTATACATATTGAACCAGGGAGATGCAGAATAGAATCATTCACTTTCATAACCAATATAATTCCAAAGACACAAAGTTCCAAAAATCATATAAACAAGAACACAAAGTTTCTTATCATAAAATATTGATGATTCCCAAGTTTCAGACATGGAAAGAAGAAAAGCAGAGGAAGAAAGGGGAAAGAACTTATATATTGATTACTTCAAATCTATTACTTTTAGAGTACTAGGATCCAACCCAAACAATAGCATGGAGAAGTTGTTAAATAGTTTCAAAGAATGGTTACATCGGTTACAAAAATGATGAAAACTGATTCAAGAAACTCGATGTCTAAGTTTCTCCAATGCCTTGGTCATTTCCATGTCTGGCAACAAAACTGCACACATTGAATCACATTCATCCACCCTACCTTTCAAAATTTAAATTCGAACCATCCACGTGGGACAGATTTAAAATGAAGTGGTCTTGAGGATGCCTTGAATTTATATTCGGGCTTAATATTTGAATTTATCTCTTTTTTTTTTGGCGGGGCCGTATATCTGACCTTGGACACGTGGCAAGAGTTGGTGCTCATTTAGAACCTGCCTCTAGATTTTTTCCTTTGAAGTTGCGCTAAGATGACACGTGGAGGCTTCCATCGGTTCTTTTATACTTAGCCGATTCGGGCCTACTTCCCACTTGACTTTTGTTGACCTCTAGACATATGGAGAGCTGGCGCTCATTTGAGTTTCTGATTTAGATATGCCTCGTGAAATTATGCAAAGCTAACGTGTGGCTCCTTCCACTTGTCTTGGAATTTTCAACATCCAACTCTATCTCTCCATTTACTCTGACCACATGGTGAGATGGCGTTCATTTGGAAACTATCCTTTTGGTTTCACTTCTGAAATCGTGCCATTGAGGCACATGGAGGATTTTTCGACCCGCTCATACTTAGTCAATTTAAATAACCGGATCTGTTCCTTTTTTACACAGGACATGTGGAGGACTAGCGTAAGTTTGAGAAATTCCCTGGCTTTAAACCTTTAAGTTTCACCGATGAGACGTGGCATCGTTCGTTGAACCTTCCATACTTAGTCAATTCAAGCTTGTTTTGTTTTCATTTTGGACCTAGGACATGTGGAAAGCTTGCGCTTATTTGAGGATTGTCCCTTGGGCCCTGCCCTTAGAGTTGCATCATTTGGATGCATGGAGGCTTCCATTGTTTCTTGAAACATGTCCATGCCACATCTAATCAGATATATCCATGTACTACTCGTGGATGTTGAGGCAAACATTGACAAGGAGGATACACTTGTCATTCTTGAATACGGGAAGAAATAAATAGAAGAGGAAAAAACTCCACATGTACACCTAAATTTCTAATTGTTCTCCATGGAATAGAAAATGGAAAACAATACCAGGTTCGATGCAATCCAATACTCTAAGGTATCGACTCAAATTTTTTTGAAATTTGACTTCAAAAAAAGGAGAATTTTGAGGACAAAAAGAAGGTTGTTCGCCACATATAGAATATAAAGGGCTACTACGATATGTCCCAAGTATAGAAGATAATGGGCTACTAGGAGGTGACCCACATATAAAAGATAAAGGGATACTAGGACATGGCCCAAGGATAGAAGATAATGGGATACCAAGAGGTGACCCATAGATAGAAGATGAAGGGATACTAGGACGTGGCCCAACAATATAAGATAATGGGTTACCAAGAGGTGAGCTATATATAGAAGATAATGGAATACGAGAGATGACCCACAAATATATGATAATGGGAAACCAAGAGGTGACCCAAAGAGAGATTGTGATTAAGGAATTTTAATATGTAAGGAATGATTGGGTGATGAGAAGCTAGGCCAGGGGGTCAATGACATACCGGGCATTTCACCATGTAATGGGGAATGTGAAGATGAAATAACAAGAAGAGGACCAAGTTTGATAATTTTAGGCTCTTCCTCCCCACTGTTAATTTGATCGTAGAACTCGCTTCTCTTCATCAAAGTACATAGAAACATAAAGGTTAAAACATTAACCTTGTTTGTGATCCTCTAGAAGAATTTCATCGTGTAGCCTGTTGTCACCCTCAAAATTCCCCTCTTTTGAAGTCAAGTTTTGTAAATTTTGAGTCGGTACCTTGGAGTATTGGATCGTGTCGAGCCTGGTATTATTTGTAGTTTTCCATTCCATGGAGAACAATTTGAAAGTCGGGTGTAATGGTGGAGTTTTTCCCCTTCTTTTTATTTTCTTCCGCAGTTGGGAATGATAGGTGTATCTTCCCCATTAATTTTTTCCTAGCATCCACAGGTAGTACGTGGATATCTCTAATTAGATGTGGTATGGCCATGTTTCAAGCAATAATGGAAGCCTCCATGCATCCAAACAAAGACAACTCCAATGGTAGGGCCCAAGGGACAGTCTCTAAATAAGTGCAGGTTTTCCATGTGTCCATGGTCCAAAATGAAGATAGAACAAGCCCAAATAGGCTAAGTATGGAAGGTTTAGTGCATGACAAAACATGCCTCATCATCGTAACTTTGAGAGTTGAATCCAAGGGGAGTTCTAAAACTTGTGCCGGTCCTTAGTGTGTCCTAGGTCCAAAAGAGAAAGCGTTGATCATTAAAATTGACTAAGTATGAGTGGGTTGGAGGAGGCCTCCATGTGCCTCAACAACATAATTTTGGAAGTGAAACCAAAGATCAATCTCCAAATGAGTGCCAGCTCACCACATGGTCAAAGTCAATGGAGAGACAGACTTGGCCGTTGAAAATTCCAAGACTGGTGAAAGGAGCCACGTGTCCGCTTGACGTAATTTTAGGAGGCATTTCCAAAGCGGAAAATCAAATGAGCACCATCTCTCCACATGTCTAGGGGTCAACATAAGTCAAGAAGGAAATAGGCCCAAATCGGCTAAGTATGAAAGAATTAGCGGAGTTCTCCATGTGTCACTGGCATAACTTCAAAGGCAAAAATGCAAAAGGTGTCCATAGGCCTACTTCAGTGTAAACCTCTCCCATGTGGATGGCCCAAATTTAAAGTTATAAAAGTAGATCGAATGTCCCATATTTAACTAGAAAAATAATGTAACGGTTGTATATTAAAAACCTAGTTTTTTTCTCCATTAACATTTCTTTGTGAATCAAGAATTTGAAAGGGAGCGAATGATTGGAATGAGTTATAATTGTTTCTTTCTTACTTGAGAAAGTTGTAACCATCTCTTGTGAGATATTTCATAGGCTTTCAAATCCATTGTAAAAGGTTGGAATTTTGATATTCTAGAATTGTAATTTTGAATTTGAAGAAATCAATACAAGGGTTTTCCCCTTTTCCTTTGTTTTCTCTTTCTTCTTGCTTTGATTTTGAATCATCTAATCTTTGTATGCTTAGAAACTTTGTGATCTAGTTTATACAATCTCAAGAACTTTGAGTCCTGTGGATTGTGCATGTTATAAATGTGAATGGTTCTACTCTATATCTCATTTTATCAATACATATAAAGGTTTTCTCTGTCATCTCTTTTCCCTGAAAGTATTGTCTTCTTCTGCCTCCCTCCTCTCTTCAAGTCTTATATACTCATGTATTGATAACTTTCCAGGCATAAAACACATTTCAAGATATCAAGAAACCACCATTGAATGAAAGATTGTGTATTTGACATAGGTTTTTCCCTTGCTTTCAATAAGGGAACATCTCCCATTAAAGAGGAGGTACTTGTTTGTCCCTTGACTATGGTTTCATTCCAAGTGCAAATCTGAAACCCAACAGCTTTTGGCGACTCCGATGGGGATTTGTTTAACAAATTTCCTTTCTAAAAGAAAAATAATTTGATCATTTTTTGGTCGCGCGACTCTAAGATACACTCGTGGTAGAAGGGCTCTTGGCATTGAAGATCCCCAATTTTAACTCCCTGGATCAACAAAGTTTTCAACTTTCTCCAACAAGAAGAAATAGAAGAGCTTGTTCCACAAGCACACCTCTTGTTAAAGACAAAGCTTATGGTAGTAGCATTCCTCAAGCACAAATCAGCCTAATCTCCATGCCCTAGTTCTTTTTGGTGTCTCGGTTCCACTTCAATGATATTTCCAAGATGGAAACACCTTGGCCTTGGGGACAAAGAGTTGGGCCTGTGGCTCTTCCTCAACCATCGCATGAGTTACCTAGGGGTACCAGGAATAATTTTCCCAAATTTAGAGGTGATGGAAAAGTACACCTGATGAACACATTGCAGCCTTCATTGTTGCATGTGGGGTCCATGGAGTTGAACATGATGATGTCTCTATTATGTTGTTTGTGGATACCTTACAAGACAATACTTTGTAGATTGGTTTTACCATCTTCCCGCCGGGACCATCACCGATTTTACTACTATGAGGACTAAATTTGAGCATCTTTTCAAACCTGTTGAAGATGTGCATGCTTTGCTAGCTCATATTTCTCAAATCAAGAAGGAGTCACATGAGCCTATGAGAGAATTTGTGTCCAATTTCAACAAGTTGATTAACAAGATTCCAAAAATACTAAGCCTATTAATCAAATTGAAGTGTTTCTTATTGAATGCTAAATTTGAGAATAAGCTATGCTATGAGGAGAGTGAATCTTGAAACTTTGGATGTTGATCAAAGATTGGATGTCAGTGTGGAAGATGAATTGATTATGTTTGGAAAGCTGAAAAGGGATTATTTCAAATCCAAAGCATCTTATTCTTCCTCTTCTCTGGAGGTAATGCAGATCATTTGGCACAAAATTTGGCTAATGACCTCATTTCCATCAAGAAACAATTGGCTCAGCATGCTCCATATCAAGATGTTCTAAGGAATAACTTTTAGCCTAGGAACCACTTGCCCTCTTCTCAAACTAGGTTGGCCATTGAAGGTCCACCCCTCAAGGTTCCTGTCAATGCTACTTGTGAGGTTCTTGAGCCTAATGATGAGGAATAAAATGGGATCTATGATGAACAAGAAGAGGAAGCTGATGAAGAACTGGAGGAGCCTGGTGGTTCTCGAGTTCATTTCCTCACCACTAAAGGTGTGGATGATGAAGATGACTATGATGATGTAGTGGTTGAGATGAATAGTGAGTCATATGTTGTTATGAACTAGGAGAAGACCAACAAAAGGAAAAAGTGGTGCAACCTACAAAAATATCCAAGGAGTATCCCATCACCATCTCGGTGATTGCAAGAAGAGGAGCTCCTATTCCTACTACTTCCACCAAAAAGGTAAGATCTGCTAGTCCTTCTCCCTCTACTTCTTCTTATGAGAATTATTGTCCAATAAATGATAAAGATGATAGGTCAAAAGCTCCTCCTACTCCTAGTAGTGATTCCCCATCCAAATATGGATCTTTTGACATTATAGACCATCTTAAAAGACCAAGATTCAGATTTTTGAGGAAGAGTTTTATCAAACCAATCCTAAAGCCTTTTCCAAATGGTTAACTTTTTAAATTCTAAATCTAAAACCCCTGAGACCATTCTTCTAAAGGCATTTTTCCCACTCCTCTTCATCACATCAATCAAGCCTTGTGGTTGTAGTCACTTCCCCTAATGAGAAAATTGAACCATTCTATGTGACCCTTCTCATAGCTAGCCATAAACTCAATAACTATGTCATAGATTCAGGAGCATCAGATAATGTAATGCCTACAAAAGTGGCTCATGCTTTGGGTCTAACCCTAACCCACACTTATGGCTCTTTCTATTCCATGGAGAGTAAGAAAGTACCTTTGGTTGGCAGAATTAAAGATGCATAAGTAGATTTTGTTGCTTTTTCGGAGAAAAGGGTCTTAGCCACCATTTTGGTATTTGATATTCCTCCTTCATATGGGATGTTTGAGTAGAAATTTCTATAAGGAGGTAGGAGGGGAAATCTAAATGGATTAGTCACATTCCTTGATCCCATGTAGGAATATGATGAATTCTTTGCCGAGAAACAAGAAGGTTATATAGTGCAAAAGATAGATGATCCTAAAGCACAAATACTATATGAAGACATTGGGCATGGGAAATACATGATCATATCACAAGAGGAGACAAGTATTTAATGTTAGGATATTATTATCCTATTATTAATTATGCATAGGTTAATTATTTAATTAATTTTAAATAGTTATATTGTTATATGGTTAATCAACCATATTTGTCAGTATGCATATTGTTATATTGTTTTCAACAATATATTTGTTTTTATTTAATTGTTGCTTCCCGGGTGATTTGGAAGCTTGTTTATTCTGGTTTGTGGTTGCACCTGTGCAACTCATTTTCCCGGATGTATTTGGCTGTGCAATATCTATAAATATTGCAGCCCATCCTCTGTAATTTTTTACTGATTGAGATCAATAAAATCTACACAGGCTTCCGTCCCTGTTTCTCAATCAACATTTGGTACCAGAGCGAAATTCTGGCAGCCTGTGAAGGTGTGGAAGAGAGAGCAGCAGAGAGAGAGGAGATTGGAGACGTGTTTGCAGCATTTGAGAGCCTGTGCAGCCTCGTGCAAACTCCCAGCCCCATCCTGCCTCCCCCACATCCACCTGTTCCTTCCAGGTACTTGGAAGGCAAAATTTTTTTTACCTTTGGTGCACTCGGCACTGAGGAAAAATTAGCTACGAGTATTGAAATAATATTTTTTCCAATAAAGGTTTTTATCTCTTGTATGTGGAGGTTGTTTTGCTTGTTTTGGAGGTTTGCATGTGCACCTGCAGTGAATCAAACAGAGCAAAGAAAATAAAAAAAAGGAGGCGCCCAAGCTGGAAAATATACAGTGGAAGGAGATAAAAACATTTTTTTGAGCAAAAAAGGCGCCATTCTCCCTTGCAGGCGCCTCAAATGATCCGGTGACTGGACAAGGAAAAAAATGTTTTTTGAGCATATGCGCCCTTTGCTGTCCCCCACGGCCTGTGCAAGCATATAAACACAAAAATGCGGCCCAGGCAAAAAAAAACAGCGACCCAACTAAGATGCGCGGCCTGTACATGTAAAACAAGTGTGACAAGCAGCTTAAAAAACGCGCCGAAGCAAAAAACGTGCCATTTTTGTCTCCAGCGCGGCGCACTGAAACAAAGCGGCAAGCAAACAGCAAGCACATTCATCAAAAAACACGGCCAGGCAGGAAGAAACACGGCCAAGGAAGGTTAAAAACGTGCCCCTGACAAACAAAACGCGTGCGGGGAACAAAATACGCGGCAAAAATACGGCTGATCGGTGCGTGGGAAGGAGAAAATGCGGCCTGAGCAAGTAAATGCGGCCTGAGCAAAGAAATAAAGCCTCAGATCCGGTTTTTGGGCAATTACAACCCTAAAAATGCCCCTTCACCAGCATGCGCCACGTGGCATTCATTTTCCAAGAGGTAAGTCAATTTATTTGTCAATAAATACAAATTCCTTCCTTTCATAGTCCAAGCGCCCCAAGTGGGCAAGTTGGTTAGTGCATGTGCCTTAGGAGTGAGAGGTTTGAGGATCAAATCCCACTAAAAACACTCAAAAACTCTCCTTTTGCATCTGGCGGATTTTTTGGCGGAACTGCTAAATTTAGCAGGCTTTTTTGAATTTAGTTACAGCTAACTAAATTTAGCGGAGAAATCCCTAACTTAGGGTAAAAAAATTTTTTCTCCTATTGAGTCATTTTCTCATTCAGGACATTTTTGCAAAAGGAGACCCACCTAAAAATTGCATTTTCAGCTATTTTTTTGCAATTTTTAGCATTTAGGGCTCAGGAGGTCACGGGACCCCAAAACTGAATTTTTTACTGTTATTCAAAATTACTTACATATTGTACTAATTTGCAGGTTTGCCATAGTCAGCGCAAAACTTTTATAACTTACTCGAAGCTGGCGAATTGTAATAAAAAAAAGTAAAATTGGTTACGTAACACTCACGAGATCCTAGATCTCATTCGCGAGATTCGGTATATACAGTGCCTCTGGGAAGCGCTTACGGGTAAAGCCGTCGCGACTACTACTGCACTTAACGCCTAATATAGCTGCAACTGACATCGTAAATGCAGGCATCGTCCCTATAAATCGACGGGGAGTAATAAGGTCACAGTGCACACACTATGAACCATCCCATCCGTCGTGAGCGATTGCAAGACATAAATCCGGTTGAGAAATTATCGAGTATATAGCGAAGTTACGTGCGTGTATGAGGATATTTCTTTGAGCGGTGTCGATAATCGCACAGACCCCATCGATCTTGTCTTGGTACCACGTATCGAATTCTTTCACGTACGTTAACGCCTCTTTCACGTCTGCGGGTATATAGAAAGGCGAGCTTCTTCCACGTACCGAGCGGGTATATCGGAAAGGCGCGTATATAGAAAGGTTCGGTATATGATTTGACGGTATATAGATTGGGAGACCTTATACAGGTGATAAGAGCCAAACCACCTGTCGGTGATCTCTGCAAAATGGGCACCAATGCCCCCAAATTTTTCTTAGGATTCTGATTGCTCGGAGGAAGCAACTATCTTTGCTTGGAAGACAAAAATAAAAACACAACTTGAGTTTGAAGAAATCTGGCCTGTTGTGACTGGTACTCTAACCAGATCACCAACGGATGCAACACAACAACGACAATTTGATAGAGCAGATCAGAAAGCAAAACTCATCATCTTGTTTGGAGTATCCGACGATGTGCAAGCCCACATTCGAGATGCCACATCAGCAAAAGAAGCTTGGGATAAGCTGAGCACAATATATGAGGCCAAGAACAAGAATGTCATACTCAATTTGCGAGTCGATTACATACATTGAAATTCAAACGAGAATGAGAAAATTGAAGCCTTCTAAGAAGAGTTGCGAGTTGAGGGCTTCACTTCTAGCCCTAGGAGAAGAGGTCAAAGATGAGTCTCTCGTTCCCATTGTTACGAGCTCTCCTTCTTCTTACCGAATTTTTGTCACAACTCTAAACTTGTCGAGATACGACAATTAGTTTTGACAAGTTAGTAAACCTCTTTGCATGACAAGAGGAAGCAATGTACAACAAGGATGATGAAGAGGAGCAGGCACTTGTCTTCACATCAAAAATGGAAAGGAAAGGTAAAGGAAACCTAAATCCTATCGAAGTCCCCACATCAAAATCGGTATCATGGGGACAATCAACGAGAAGAAGCGATGTCCCATTTGCAAAAGAGGACATGACTTGCAAGAATGTTGGTTTAACACATATAAGAAAGGTTCATCAAGCAGATTACGGACCACAACAACAACAAACTTACAAGGACATTCAAACAACTATCACGGGTAGAAAAAGGAGGCTGGAAAGAAGACCCCACCAGTGAGTAATATTCTTTGAGCAACAAGATCGAGTCGGACAATGAAGACTTCTTGTTCCTTTGCTCGATCAAGTGAACCATCCACGTCATCTAGTGACGTCTACGGTATGTTGATTCGGGAGCCACTCGACACATGACCAAGCCCCAAAAGTGGTTTATTTCAATGAGGGACATGCCATCGAAAAATCATGTTTCGTTGGGAGATGATTCTTCATATCTGATTCGAGGATTGGAAACATTTCTCTACCCCTTGGTTCACGCAAATGCAAACTATCGAGATGTTCTATATGTCACAGGTTGACAAAGAACCTTCTTTGGTCGATCGACTCCTAGATCACAACCTGAAAATTGACTTTGATAGTCAATCCGGCAAGAAAATGTGTTTGATTCGAGATAAATCCGGAGAGGCTCGAAAATAATTGCAAAAGCCTCAAATGTGGGACGAATGTTTCAACTTGATTTCATTCACAAAAATGATCAAGCACTCGTGGCTAAAAACTCCACCTCAGCTCAGTTGTGGCATCGGAGATTTGGTCATGTAAGTTTCAAATATCTCGACACACTTCGCCGGTGTAATATGGTACATGGGCTACCATCTCTTCAGAAGGATACAGACAAGTGTCCTCACTTTGCTTAGCGAGGAAAACAACACGAGTTTCATTCCAAATGAGTACTTTTCGAGCTCATGGTAAACTTGACTGGTTCATACCGATCATGTGTGGTCGATGCGGCCAAGTCATTCAGGGTTCCAGTACTTCATGCTCTGTGTTGATGACTATTCATGAAAAATGTGGATTTTTGTCTTCGCAAGAAAAGTGAAGCCTTTGAAATGTTCAAAAAGTTCAAAGTGGCAGTTGAGAAAGAAAGCGAGTCGTCACATCAGAACTCTCCGCTCAGATCGAGGGGGGGAATTCACCAGTGATGAGTTCAGAGACTATCTACAAACTCACGGGATTCGTCGACAAATGCCTCCTCCACACACACCACAGCAAAATGGTGTTGTCGAGAGAAGAAATCGTACTATCATGGAAATGGTGCGATGCATGATCGATGATTCGAACTTGCAAAGACATTTTGGGCAGAAGCAGCAAAAACAGCAGTGTATTTGTTAAACAGAGCGCCCACAGCTGCTCTTGATGGAATTACACCACAAGAAGCATGGTCAAAAAGGAAACCATCCATTGCACACCTCAGAGTATTCGGGTGCAAAGCCAACATGCACATACCCAAACAGAACAGAAAGAAATTGGACATGAAGTCACAAAATCTCATCTTCATTGGATACAGTGAAGAGACTCTTGGAGTCTGTTGATGGATCCTAAGACCAGAAAAGTCTACACAAGCGAGAGATGTTGAGTTTTCGAGAAGAAGGAAGCGAGAGACTCCTCCTCTAGGACTCATGAAGATGTAGATTTTCACGGTTGTAAAAGCTGAAGCTAATGTTCCCTCGAGAAGATGAAAGTGATGATGGGGATGATGGTGTTGATCGAGATAGAACCACATAACCCATGGGAACAGCTCAACGTATGCCTAAATGGTGTACTGAAGTACATTACGAGATGCAAGATTGGATGCTCCACGGATACATCCACCCCTGGACCACGGACTCGCGGTAATAAAGAGAAGAAGTTAACTTTGCTTTGATGAGTAGAGTTATTGAAGCAGAGCGAGCCATCTCTACAGTCCAGGGAAGCCCTACGGTCAAAAGCTTGGAAAGATGCCATGGATTACGAATATCAATCGGTGATGAAGAATAACACTTGGCGGCTTGTCGATCTTCCACGAGGGAAGAAACCCATTGGTTGCGAGATGGATATTCAAAACTAAGTACAAAGCGAGATGGGACGGTGGACAAGTGCAAAGCAAGACTTGTAGCAAAGGGTGCATGCGAGAAAGAAGGCATTGACTATGAGGAGACATTTGCTCCCACGGCTAAGATCAAAAGCGATCGGGATGATCTTTGCTCTATTTGCTCGATTTGGTTGGAAAGTCCATCGGATGGACGTAAAAGTGCCTTCTGAATGGAGATTTTCAAGAAGAAGTCTACATGACTCAACTTTGAGGATATGTAGTACACAGTCAAGAAGAAAAGGTATGCGAGACTCGGGAAATCTCTGTATGGCCTCAAGCAGGCACCCGGGCATGGTACATCAAGATTGATGAGCATCTCGTACAACATGGATTCGTCGAGAAATCCATACGATCCCAATCTCTACCTCAAAAAAAGCAAGGGGGAGATGGTGATTGTTGTAGTTTATGTCGATGATCTAGTCATCTTTGGATTCGGTGAAGATGATTGATGAAACAAAGAAAGATCTTAAGCGATCATTCGACATGACGAGATCTCGGGCTTATGCACTCTTGTCTTGGGTGGAAGTATGGCAGAAAGAGAATCACATCTTTGTTTCTTAGATGAAATATACCAAGACAACGCTCGAGAAGTTTAGGATGATGGATTGCACACCAATTGCTACACCTATGGAGAACAGATTACAGTTATCTCGTTCAGATCCATCTCCTGAGGTAAGTGCCACTCTCTATCGGCAGCTGATTGGGAGTCTCATTTACCTGACCTACACTAGACCAGATATCAGCTTTGCAGTGAGCTATCTATCCAGGTTCATGCAGGAACCCAAAATTTGTCATTGGAAAGCAGCAAAGCGCATTTTGAGATATCTCAAAGGATCAGTGGATCTTGGTCTAGAATACAAGAAGAATGAAAACTTCTTCTTATTAGGATATTGGATTCGAGATCATGCGGGTAACATTGATGATAGAAAATCCATACGGATTTGTATTCTTTATGGGATCGGACCAATATCATGGGGAAGTAAACAACACTTTGTTTCTCGCTCTTCCTGAAGCGAGTATCGTTCTGGGGAGAAGGCATGCGTGAAGTGATTTGGCTACGTCGCATCTTGGAAGGACTTGGAATACCACAAGGACAAACCGACCACCATGTATGTTGACAATGAAGGTGTTCTCAAACTTGTTCGCAATCCGATTTTTCATGAGAGAACAAAGCACATTGAAGTTGAGTTCATTTCATACGTGAACATGTGTTGAAGCACAACATCGGCTTGATTTTGTCAGCAGTGAACAACGGCGAGATATTTTCACAAAGTCACTTGCACGTGACAAGTTCGAGTTGTTCAGAGCATTTCTCTCCTCATCTCTTCAGACAATGCACAATTAAGGGGGGGAATGTTAGGATAAATTTTATTATCCTATTATTTAATTATGCATAGGTTAATTATTTAATTAATTTTAAATAGTTATATTGTTATATGGTTAATCAACCATATTTGTCAGTATGCATATTGTTATATTGTTTTCAACAATATATTTGTTTTTATTTAATTGTTGCTTCCCGGGTGATTTGGAAGCTTGTTTATTCTGGTTTGTGGTTGCACCTGTGCAACTCATTTTCCCGGATGTATTTGGCTGTGCAATATCTATAAATATTGCAGCCCATCCTCTGTAATTTTTTACTGATTGAGATCAATACTCATGGAGATGCAAAGATAATTGTAAAAAAAGTTAGAGACCTTTATCAAGTAAATATGAGAATGTCGAAGCACTATAGGAATTTGGTCTGGGATTCCATTGAATTCCTTGATGATTTTTCCATTGAATTTGTGCAAGGGAAATGAACACTAGGGATGATTTGTCTAGCTATTTTGAGGTCCTTGTTGATTCCTCATCCTGATTTCCCTCAAGAGAAATTCACCATTGAGATGATCCATAGACCCAGTGTGCTTGACAATGCAAATAATTGGCAATTTTTCAATGATGACCATCATTTGCTTTCTTTCTTGGAGCTTAGAGACAACTTTGATTAGTTGTACTTTGAAGGAAGTGACAATATTCCTAGAGAGTGTGTGTCATCAAATGAAGAGGGTGTCAAAGAAGAGATGGATCAAGATGGATGCATCAAACTGAAAGGAAACAAAATCCCTAAAGGGTGGTGAGTTTGGAGGATCTTTTTATAAACATGACAGGTATATGAAGTATAAAGTTTCTCAAGGAGCCTAGAAATCATTGAGGCGAGAAAGTGAATATTGGGAGTCTTGACGATCCCAAAATGGTCAACATTAGAAAATGTTGCACTCGGGAAGAGAAAAATAAGGTGGTGAATATGGTTAAGAGGTATGTTGATGTTCTAGCTTATTCTTATGATGATCTTAAGGTTTTTAGCCTAAAGAAATGCAACATTTCATTCCTCTTAAGCCTAGGATCAAACTCTTCAAATATAAACAAATGAAATATAATCCAAAGATAGCTGATACAATTTTCCAAGAAATACAATATCTTTTGAAGGCTAAGATCATCTTCCCCATCCACCATTCAATGTGGATTGCTAATCTAGTTTCTGTTAGAAAGAAGAATGGTGAGATCAGATTTTTGTGGACTTTAGAAATCTAAATTAGGGTTTTTGAAGGAAAACTACCCTCTCCCCATGATGGACCAAGTATTGCAAGATGTCACAGGCTTAGAGATGCTATCTATGTTAGATGGATTCTCAGGGTATAATCAAGTAGAAGTGAATACTACAGATCAACATAAGACTACCTTTACTACTCCTTGGGGTACCTTTGCATACAAGAGGATGCCATTTGGTGTCATCGATTTGGTGTTACTTTCTAGAGGGCCATGGACTTCGCTTTTGGCAGTTTGAAAGGGAGATTCATTGTTGTGTATTTGGATGACTTGACAGTGTTTTCTAAAGCAAGAACATATCACTTCCAACACCTTGAAATAGTATTGTAGAAGTGTAGAGAGCATGGGATTTCTTAAACCCTAAGAATTTTGTGTTTTGTGTCATAGAAGGAAAGTTGTTGGGACACATTGTTTCAAAGGAAGGGATCAATATTGATCTAGAGAGAGTTCAAGCCATCCAACAAATTCCTCTTCCATCAAGTAAGAAAGGTGTCCATTCTTTCTTTGGTAAGATCAATTTCCTAAGAAGATTCATCCCGATATTAGAACTTACTATGAGCATTTCTCATGATGATGTAAAGGAAGAAAAATTTTGGTTGGTCCTCGAAGGGAATAAATCATTTGAGGACATTAAATAGTCTATTGCAAAGAATTCAACCTTATCATGCCCTAACTTTAGAAAATATTTCATTATCTATTGTTACGCCACTAAAAAACCCTAGATGTTGTGTTAGCCCGAGAAGAATGTTGAAGATCATGAGCTCCCAATTACATTCATGAGTTATGTCTTGAAAAATCATGAGCTTAAGTACACCATGATGGACAAACATGCTTCTTTAGTTGTTAAAGATGTCAATAATTTTAGGTTTTACATCCTTAATTCTCATTATGTGGTTTTGGTGCCGATACAATAATCAAATCCATTCTTACTCAGCAAGAATTTGGAGCCAAGAGAGGTAATTTGGTAGAAAAGGTGCAAGAGTATGATCTTGACATCGAGCCAACAAAACTGGTTTAGGGTAAGGGCTGTGTGAATTCATTTTGAGGAGATGCAAAGGAGTTTTCCAAAGATGGAGTTGATGTCCCGGTTGTTCTGTTCCTCATCTCGAGACGTATTGTATGATGACATTGCTCATTTTCGACCTATGAAGAGTGTTCATCTCACTTGAGTGCCAAAGACAAGAGAGCCATCAAACCGAGGTCTACACAATATGTGTTATGGGAGAATAATTTGTTCAAATGAGGCATAGATGGAAGGTTTTTGAAGTGTGTAGACGAGGCCATTTCTCCTCTACTATAATAGCTCATAAAATACTTTGTGCTGGTTATTATTGGCCCACTCTATTCAGAGAGGCATAAAAATGGGTTGGTTAATGTGAAGCATGCCAAACATTTGTTGGAAGACCTAAGTTGGTTGATTTTCCTCTCAAGCCTGTAGTGATTGAAGAGCCATTTCAATAATGGGGTTTAGACTTCATTGGAGCACTCAATCCATCTTCCAGTGCTGGGCATACCCATGTGTTGACTGCCACAGATTACTTCACCAAGTGGGTGGAAGCCATCCCAATCAAGAGAACTAATTCGAGGTAGTTTGCAACTTCATTAAGGAGAACATATTGATCAGGTTTGGGACCCCAAACAAGATTGTGACTAATAATGCTTCCAACTTTTCTTCTGCTGAGATGATGGAATTCTACTATGGGTATGGGATCTCCCTTTCTCATTCTTTGGATTACTATCCCCAAAGGAATGAACAAGCATAATCAACAAATAAGAACTTGGTGAACATAGTTAGAAAGCTTGTAAATGATTCTCAAAGGAATTGGCATAAGAAGCTATATGATGCACTTTGGGCTGATAGAATTACACCCAAGAGAGAAATTGGAATGTCTCCTTTCCAAGTGGTGTATGGTGTGGAAGCTCAATTGCCATTCATAGTGGAGTTGCTAGCCTTGCATATGATGAAAACCATTGAAGATTCAAGTTTTAGTAGCTCTTTGGATAAGATAATTTTGTACCTTGAAGCTTGATGAAGATAGGTTGAAAGTTTTGATAGGATATCATCTTATCGGACTGAAGGTGAAGGATTTGTTTGACAAGAAAGCCAAACCCATAGTTTTCCAAGTGGGAGACATTGTGCTACTTTGGGACAAAAGACATGAGCCATGAGGAAGCCATGGTAAGTTTGATTCTCTTCGGCTTGGTCTTTTTAGAATAAGACATTTTGCTAGAGAGAACTCTTTTTATCTAGATTACATGGATGGATCACCTCTCCCACTTCATTATAGTGGGTAGTACCTAATTTTTTCAAGTCCTAGGTGGCTAGGAATTCCTTTTGTACATTACATTTGGTTTTGGTTTTGGCTTGTTTCCCTTTCTTGTTCTTTGCTATGCGGTGTGTTGTGTTTTGGGTCTTCCCTTTTGGTTTATTTTGTTCCTTTTCCTATCTTGTGTGTGTTGCCTTATATTGGTTTTTTCTTGAGACTCTATTTTCCTAATGGATAAATAATCGGTATTCTTTCCTTGAGTTTTTCTTTGGTTCTTGATCTTGCCTCGTTCCTTTGTCAAGTCATCCCCAGAAAGAGCCAGTTGTTGTCACCCTCAAAATTCCCCTCTTTTGAAGTCAAGTTTCACAAATTTTGAGTTAGTACCTTGGAGTATTGGATCATGTCGAGCCTGGTATTGTTTACAATTTTCCATTCCATGGAGAACAATTTGAAAGTTAGGTGTAACGGTGGAGTTTTTCCCCTTCTTTTTATTTTCTTCCAGATTAGGAATGACAGGCATATCTTCCCCATTAATTTTTGCCCCAACATCCATGGGTAGTACATGGACATCTCTAATTAGATGCGGTATGGCCATGTTTCTAGAATTAATGAAAGCCTCCATGCGTCTAAATGATGCAACTCTAAGGGTAGGGCCCAAGGGATAGTCTTCAAATAAGTGTAGGTTTTCCATGTGTCCCAAGTCCAAAATGAAGATAGAACAAGCCCAAATTAGCTAAGTATGGAAGGTTTAGCGGACGGCGCCACATGCCTCATCGATGAAAATTTGAGAGTCAAAGCTGGGGGTAGTTCTCAAACTTACACCAGTCCTCCACGTGTCCCAAGGTCCAAAAGAGAAAGAGCCAATCGTTAAAATTGACTAAGTATGAGTGGGTTAGTGAAGGCCTCCACGTGCCTCAACGATGCAATTTTGGAAGTGAAACCAAAGGGCCAATCTCTAAATGAGCGCCAGCTCGCCATGTGGTCAAAGTCAATGGAGAGATAGAGTTGGCCGTTGAAAATTCCAAGACCGGTGGAAGGAGCCATGCGTTGCTCGGTATAATTTCAGGAGGCATTTCTAAATCAGAAACTCAAATGAGCGCCATCTCTCCACGTGTCTAGGGGTCAACATAAGTCAAACAAGAAATAGGCCCGAATTGGCTAAGTGTGAAAGAATTGACAAAGTTCTCCACATATTAGCCTGATGCAACTTCAAAGGAAAAAAATGTAAAAGGCATCCATAGGCCTACTTTAGTTTAAACCTCTCCCACATGGACGACCCAAATTTAAAGTTATAAAAGCAGATCGAATGGCCCATATTTAACTGGTGAAATAATGTAATGGCCGTATATTAGAAAAATTATTTTTTTCACCAATAACGTTTCTTTACAAATCAAGAATTTGAAAGGTCGCGAATGATTGGAATGAGTTGTAACTGTTTCTTGCTTGCTCGAGAAAGTTGTAACCATCTCTTGTGAGCTATTTCATAGGCTTTCAAATCCATTGTAAAGGGTTGGAATTTTGATATTCTGGAATTGTAATTTTGAATCTAAAGAAATCAATACAAGGGTTTTCCCCTTTTTCCTCTATTTTCTCTTTCCTTCTTACTCTAATATGTGAATCATCTAATCCTTTCATGCTTAGAAATTTTCTAGTCTAGTTTATACGATCTCAAGAACTTTGAGTTTGCAGATTATTACATTATAAATGTGAATGGTTCTATTCTATATATCATTTTCTCAATACATATAAAGGTTTTCTCTGTCATCTCTTTTCCCTGAAAGTATTGTCTTCTTCTACCTCCCTCCTCTCTTCAAGTCTTATATCCTCATGTATTGATAACTTTCCAAGCATAAAAACATTTTAAGATATCGGGAAACCACCATTGAATGAAAGATTGTGTATTTGTACATAGGTTTTTCCCCTCCTTTCAATAAGGGAACCACTCCCATTAAAGAGGAGGGACTTGCTTGTCCCCCTACTATGGTTTCATTCCAAGTGCAAATCTTAAACCAAACATAGCCCCATGAATTCTCTGATTGCTTCTTCATTCTAAAATAAGTCGATTGATATGGGTCATTTTTGTTGATGATAATAGGTTGAACAAGTGTTGAAGATTTATATGATGTTTGATGATGAATAATTTAGGATGGGGAAGGTTTGACATTATTACTCTTACAAAGTAATTGGATAGTTCCTTAAAAGATAAAATATTAATGAAGATAGAATAAGGAATGATCAAAATGACCTAGGGGCCAAAGAGGGATTAGATTTTGATTGATAAAAAAGGTGACTCAAGTGATGAATTAGATTTGGATTTGGATGTTCTTGCAAGGTTAATAAGATGTGGATTTGGAATAGGTTTTTATTGGTTTTCTAGAAGACAACATAGTGTAGATAAAAATTAGGATTGTGTAGAAAGTTATTAGATTGTCTTTGTAGGGTTGACTTAGATTATTTATTAGAGGAATTTTTAGTAATATGAATCTTCAAAGAAGGAAGACATCATTGAGGTGACTGATAAAAGGGGTCTTGTGGAGAAAGGGGGATCATGACTCAGGAGTTAAATTAGATGAATTATGGGGAGAATTTATGGTGACACAAATCCTTAGAGGAGGAAAACATCATTTAGGAAACTGATTATTCCTTACAATAAAGTCAATTAAATGAGGCTTAGGAGGTTGAGGGGAATCAAAATAATAGTATGGGTTAGAAAAATAAGGAGAATAGGGTTTACATGGAGTATTAGAAGGATACAAATGATTAGGAGAATCAGAATCATACCATGTACTAGAATCATCATAGTCATACCACTATGAGATGAAGGTGGGGAAGGGGGTAAAAAAGTGTTCCTTAGATTGAAGAACCAATTGATGTTTAATTATGGTGGGAATATTTTGATGTGAAGTTGAAACATAGGTTACTGTTATCATAAGCGTGAGGAACCATGTGATAATTATTCATGGTTGGAATTGTTGGGACCAAATGCCTAGACCTAGATTGTATTATTGAACTCCTTTAAATAGAAGGAAGTTTATGTCAATTCGAACAACATAACGGCAAAAACTAGACATTTTACAAATATGGGGATGCTCGTGTGATTTTTGAAGGAATCTAAGGAAAACAAACATCATAATGACATAATTTTGACAATAAAGCAAGGTTTGGAAAACAAGTTACAAGTGTGAAATTCAAAATGGTTGATTAAAATTTAACAGTGTAATGGATGCAAAGGAAAATTTTCCAAGAGTGTGAAATGTATAATGAAAGTAACCAAGGAAAATCTCTGAAATCCCAGACAAAAGAATGACCACAAAGGAAATTGTTTCCTATGTTCAAATTGTCTCGAAAGTTGTTTGATAATGTAACAACACAATTTCAATATTTAAATTGAGTTTTGAACAAACAATATTTAAGTATTAAAAAGGGTTGAAGTGATTTTGACAGTATAACAACAAAATTATACACTTAAATAAAGTTTAATACAAACTAAATTTAAGTCCTGAAAATGGTTGATACAAATGTGAGCAATGTAACAATACAATTTCAATACTTATATCAAGTCTAAGACAACAAGATGTAAGTATTAAAAAGGGATTGGCACAAGGTGAGCAACATAACAAGGCACTTTCAACACTCAACTCAAGTTTGAGAAAAACAAGGTTTAAGTATAACAATGAGTCGATATAATGCGAGAAACATAACAATACAATTTTGATACTTAAATAAATTTTTCAATAAAAACAAGATGTAAGTATCAAAAAGGGATTGATATAAAATAAGACCTACAACATTGGAGAGCATGTTTTTAGTCATGCAATCTCATGTGATTTTCATTGCGAATGGAAAATCAAAGGTTTAAGGATAAAACATATTTATTAGGTATTGCATATACATGGATGGATCTTTCTTTTCCTTCCATTCCTATGTAAGTCTCTCACCATGTTCATCCCTTCGTGATATTTTGGTTAATATACTCATGCTCATTATGTGACATTTATCTCTATTGTATCCGTTTGACCTTGGTCCTTCATTACTTTGATAAATTAAAGAATGACTAACCTCTTAGAGATCCTCTCACTATCACACATTTTAATAAACATGTTGTGAAAACCTTTTGGGTGTATTTGTTGACACTAGCCAATTTCTTCATCGCAATCACTTCCACATCCTTCCATCAAGCCATCTATGGTTCGTAATCCCTTATAAAAATAATTAAGAGAGCTGAAATAAGTTTTAAAATAGAAAAGTCAGTCAAAAACTCAAAAACCAAAGGAAAATCAAGATATAACTCTCTTAGAGTATTTTTAATATCTCTAAAGGGCTACGGACGCTTGGTTTGTAGTAGATCAATGTCGACTAGAATTAGATACATCTCATCAGGGCTATGTATGTTTGGCTAGTAAGCGAAGAAATGTATGACTCTCCTTCCACCATCCATTGAAAAAACACCTTTCAAAATAAACCATTCCTACACATTGGCTAGTTTTTCGTCACTTATTTCCTTTCAAATCTTCACTTCAAGAAGTTATTAATTTTCATGTGCACACACTAGATCTCAATGAGAAAAATAAGGAAAGTATGTTAACAGGTGTTTTTGTACTATCTTCAAACTCTTGGTTTAGTTTATGTCTTGTATAATGATTTGTGTCTTTAGCTCATCACATTTTCATCTCCAACCATCTAGTTACATTTTCCATATCCATCCATAGCATTCAAAACTTTTCTTCTACTTTGTTCAGACATCCATGTGTATAGGATTGCATATTACCATGTTTGAGGGAAAATTTGTCCCTTGTTTCAATAAACAATATTACACTTCTTTTCTATCATCTATTTCTTGGCTAGTTTACACTGGGGGCATGCTCATTCCTTCTTCATATCTCTTTCATTGGATAGGGCTCATCATCTTGTTGAACCTATCCATTTTAAACTTGATCCAACTTATCTTCTTCTTGTATATATACACGATATTTTCCTTGTATATTATCACCTCTCATTGGGGACATCTTTATATCTTTATTTTCTTGTAATATGTATGCATGATAAAGACATTAATGTTAATCAATAGAAAATAACACCAAATAGTCTCCATAAAAAATCTAATCTAACAAACATCATGATAAAGACATTGAAAGGAAAATATTAATTAATGCATATAATATTAAAAACATGAAATATAAACCATCCTTATATGTTTTTGATGTGCTTTTAACTTATATATACTCCTTTAATGATCTGAATGTTTCTACATGTGATCAAAGGAAATTCTCCATGGAAGAGGAAGAGATCTCACCAATATGGACTAATTACCATGTATGGTTCTTCTCTTACTACTATTTTCAAGCAGAAGATGAAAATGGTTGGTTCATCAATCATATTTCCAAGATTGAAATTCTCTTATCATATGTTAATGTCTTACAAGGACATGGTGTAGATTTGGACAATGTGTACTAGGTTCTTTATATAGCTTCCCAGTTTTGCAGAAACTTGCAACCTAGTGAATGTGGGATAAAGGTAAAGTAGAATTAGAAAGGGATAAAAATTATTAGAAGAGACTAATAAAGGATTAGCAACTCATGGGAGTTGGAGATTATTCAATTCATCAACTACGATTAATTAATAGACCAAGATAATCTAAAAATCCATTTTGAGGTGATTTAGAAGGAAAATAGTATAATTTGAAGGGTTTGAAAGGGGAATTTAACCATTAAGAGGGTTTATTGATTAAATAGAATATTAAAAGTATTAATTAAAATAGGATTATAAAGAATGATGTGTTGTTAATTGGATTCCGGGATGAAGGGAAGGCTAGTTAACTAACCGAGTGTGTTAATTGACCGAAATGGAAGGAAATGTTAGCTAATTATCATGAAATCACTAATTATAATGAAATGATAGGATAAAGGATAAATAGTGAAATTTTAGTATTAAAACTATGTATTCGTATTTAGGTGTCTACAAGTAGAGGGTGCAATATCGGTGATAACAATAGTTTTTATAGTTACATCATAGTCCATAATTCTCGATACCCATCTAAATCTTTTATCACTAATATCATCTTCTATTATTAAATAATTCACACTAGGATGAGAAACTAGCATCTTGATATGATTTTGGAAGGAATCAAGCCTAAGATAAGTGGAATTATGTAAAAATGTTCACTAGAATTTGTAATGATTCTTGAGGAGATGAGTTAGAGAATGGTTGTTATTTAGTGGAACTAAGATGTAATATAGAGCAAGAGGTTTATATAAGTTAGTAAATTAATGTGTAAATAGGATATAGATTATAATAATTGAAAAATACCATATTACTAAGTGACATATCAAATATTAAGTTCTATAATTCTCTCACCCTGACCCCCAATTTCTTATTGAAAAATGCTTGATTAAAATAAAATTCAAAAATCACATCTCAATTATCGGATGTTGGTGTAAAATATTGAATGTTTATGATAATCTTCATGAAACTTTCAATCACATGGAAAATATGGATAATTAATTCCTAATAATGGATTGTAAAACTTGTAAATTTAATTTCAGAATTTGTGTTTTAAATTATTAAAATAATAGTAAATGTGCACAAGAAAAAAATACATGTTATTGGTCATGCCTAACCATGGAAAAAGATTTCTAAATGTGAACAAAGTGATATGGCCCTTTCCCCATCTAGAGTGAGTGTTTTCATCATTTTTATATTGTGTCCTTTCCTATAGCATGAAACATCTTGTTTAATTTTTTTAACCATCTTACCTTACCTATAGAAGAATCTATCCTTTTTAGTAACATTAAAAATATATTGTCTTTTTAGAACCATATTTCCTTTTATGTGGAATAATATATCCCGATTGGTAGATTTAATAGCATGATATTGAATGAGACAATCATTTTTGTTTTTGAGGATGGTTTAGATCTTTGGGAAGTTGAGGTCAATTTCAACCTTTGGGATATTTATCCCAAGTTTGAACTCTAATTTTTTATATGATTGTTGAATATTTATCTAAACTAAACATATCTAATGTAATTTACATGAAATTTCATTTCTATGTATGATATATGTGTACTATCAACACAAATATATGTGAACTTATAACTAAACCCGTAATATGCCCCCTATTTTTAATGTGAGGGGGTGATGATATGTATTATTTAACTCAAAATAGAAATAGTAGTTAGTTATATCATGTAAAATGGATATACAAATAAACCATGTAAATAATGTGTAATAAACATGGCTGCATAAATCATCATGCATAGGATATGATATTAAGATAATATGAATGATATGTTTCCTCTCAATAATAATAATTTTTAAAAATTGTTAGAAACCTATAAAAATTAGTAACTAAAGTCTAACAATAAAATAAGGGTGATGGTATTGATGATATTAATAGGTATGGTTGTGAAAGTTTTCTTGAAGTATAATTTCCAATAATTAACCATGGTCTATTCCATTTCTTTAACTATAAGGAAAGCCGAAAATACTCTTGTTATCCTCCTATCAATACTTCTTCTCCATTAGAATAACCAACTCTTATCTCTTGATACTTCATGTTCTTTTGATTAATCCATTATACCTATTCTCTAAGACATATATGAGGTGTGTTCTAATGATAGTCATGGTCATTTATATAATGATGATACTAATGATATTAATAGTGATTAAAATTATGATCCTTACGCTAGTTTTTTTATTATTTGTAAATGGTTTTTTAGAAGGGAACATACCCCAACAAAATAAGGTTCAAAACCAAATAATCATAGTTACAACAATGGTTTTTATAAGTGTATATTGTACGCACCCAAATTTGCACGGTGCTAAAATTTTGAATAGTTCAAATCCCCAATGATAATAAAATATTGATTCTAATGATATCCAAGTCTAATTTCTAACTTGTAACATGTTCTTGTAGCTTATTGTGCTTTGCTTATATATTTTATGGCTTTTCTCGCTTTCCTTAGTTGTTTTGCAGCCTTTATCCTAACATTTTGACTTCAAGTTAAGGAACCATGCTAATTTATGTAACCCTTGAGGTGGTTGTGTAACCATTGGTATGCCTTAAGTGGTGGTTACACAACTTCCATGGTGGTTGCGTAACCTCCGGTTTACATAGACCGGTGGTTCCGTGTGCATTTAACCGAGACTTTTCCAGTGTGTTTTGAACGTGTGTTACCTTCTTCCAACTCATTTTTCTCGCATGTTTCTTGACCAAATCAGTTGTTCTTGAGATTGTTAGATGTGTATAGAATTCTTCTTCCCTACTTACTATTATTAGTAAGTTAACTACCCCTCCTTGTGGTGATCTGACACTTCTTGGTTTCCAAGTGTGTTGGACCATCTCCTTGCCAACTTTCTATAAAAACCAAGCATTTCCTAAAGCATGGATGGAGTATTTTGATTTTTAATTTCACCGTTATGTTGTTGGAATCTTGCTAAGAAGTACATAAGTAAACATAGTTCATTTTCCTTGTTATTATCTTGCTTGCATTTCTACAAACCTCCTATAAAGAGGCTATCTCCGGCACTCCTTCATTTTTCTTCCGCACATTTTCAAAATAATTCCCTAGACAACATTAGATCCACCAATGGAAAATAAGATGAGGGGATCAAAAAAATAATAGCCATCACTGTAAATTTTCTGAGTTCTACACTTACGGTTTGGGGGTGTAATTGAATTCTTTTGAAGCTTTATTTGTTTTAGTTTAGATCTTAATTTTTAATTAGTTTAAACAATTTTTTTAGATAAGTAGAATTTGAAATTGGATACATTCATTGTAAGCATCTTCCATTGAGGATTTCTTCTCATCTCATCCTTGTGGGTTTGTCTGGGAAGGATTTAGAGGAAGTTCTTGTGCATAGAGTACTTCATTTTTTCATAATCAAAACATATGTAGCTTTCTATGGTTTATTTAGTTAGATTTTGCCTACATACGAGCAAGGATTCTATTAAAAACTTCTTCCTTGCTTATATCTATGGATCTACAAGGAAAATGAGTTTGAAGAAGTTTTTGTTTCTATGCATTTCAATGAGTTTCTTCACAAAAATATTCTGTAAGAATTTTAGTGTTTTACTGTGGAAGCTTCAAGGAAGAAATTTGTCTCGAGAAGCTTTTCAATCTTCCCATGATTTTGAGGTAGAACTAGAAGAATTCATATCCACAATTACAAATTAGGAAAATCTTCATTTTAGTTAGATTAGATTAAATCCATTTTGCAACAGGGAAATAGCCACATCCACTATTTGCTTGTTTAGTTTAGTTTATTTTAGAATAGAAGTAATCTTTATTTAATTAGAAGTAATTATATTTTTGTGTAGCTTTCATTTATTTAATTCCAGAAAAAAGAAAATCATCAAAAACATTAGATTAAATCCATTAGTTTCATTTATTTTTCTTATTCCATTTCTTTAAAAATATTGAAAAAACACAAAAATAAGATATTAGATTATATTAATTTCATTTTTTTAATTAAATTGTTGCATTCTTTCAGATTAGATTAATTTCATTTGATTTAGTTCATTAGTTTCATTTCTTTTAATTAATTAGTTTCACATAGTTTTAATTAGATTCAAGGAGAGTAATAAATTTGATTTAATTAAAATATTCTTGCATTTATTTGTTAATTTAGGCACATAGATTTAATTAGATGGGAATTAACACAACTCCCTATGTTTCCTTAGTTGGCTTAGGTTACCCAAACATTGACCTTGCCTCTTTTGAATTCTTTGCATGTTTGTTTACTTCCTTAGATTAATTTTTTGCATGTCCACATGACCATCCAAGGCCCTAAGAAACCTAGACAAAGTGTGTGTGATCCAAGAGTTCCATAACCGAACACGTTACATAATTGATAGATATTGATCAGGGCCTTAGACAACTCATATTCCAAACCACCCCAATTCCACCAAGTATTATCTCACAGTTGATAGCCTTGAATGAAAAAGAAGATAATGATAACGAGTTTTGGTATAATCATCTTAGTCGAGACTAGATCCCATAACCTATAAATTTTTCCTTCCCATGCATCTCTTCACACATCTCAATGACCTTGTTAGAGATTTTTATGTAGCATATGCATGACAATTCCCACATATCCCACGACCCATTCAAGGTATATTTGAAATTATAATATTTATTGAAACCTTCGTGCAACCATTATCCTTGACTGTCAGGGAAAATTTTAAGGAACTCATCTGAAAAAAACTTATAGAAATCATGGTGAGTATGGTCAAAACCAGATTCGTTGGGTTAGCGAATTATCTAAAATAAGCATTCATGGCATTGGCGAAATATAATATATATTTTTAAGGAAATTGTAGGTGGTATGGAAAATAAAGATAATTCATTGTCATAAAGGATATTTCTTGCACAAAACACATTTTAAGTCCAAATGGAGGTCTGTCACATGTTCCCTTGACTGTCACTCTACTTCACCTAACCACGGACATGAAAATTTACTAAATTGGTTCATTCCGCAAGCTTGGAGTCTATAGAATTTATTTTCCTTGAAGATGCCTACAATCCCACCACATGTCTACCTGATATCTAATTTCAGTCATTAGGGCTACTTTTTCATACCTTTACACTTAGGTTCCTCGAATGGGTGAAACTTGGACACTCCTCATGCGTTGAGGCTTATCAAAAGTTTTAGCGGCTTCCTAGGTAGTTAACGGAGTCTTTTAAATTTGTTGGGTCTTATAAAGGTTTAATGGCTTCCAATCTAGATCTGTGTGTCGTGTGTCTATATATGTATGTATGTATGCATGTATATATGTATGTATGTATGTATGTATTTATGTATGTATATATATATATGTATGTATGTATGTATGTATGTATGTATGTATGTATGGGGAATTTAATCATATTTCAAAAATATTACTAAACATGTCGGTGAATGAGACCAAATGAACAGGAAGGTTCCATAGATTTATTAGTGATCCAAGAATGTTTTAAAACCCCAACCCATCTATCACATGACGATTCAATAAAAAAATATGTTGGGATTGGAGATCCATTGGCTATTCACATGGGAAAAATTATTGTTTGTGGAATTTTGGGTGAAATGTGGTCACTACCATGGTTGTAAAAATATCCAAATTCATATTTTAGAATTCCTAATTTTAGTGAAATTTTGAATATTAAGAACTAAAATTTTCCCTATTGATCATTTCATCTCACATGAATAGGTTAGGTAGGTATTCATTTCCTTATACGAGCACATTCCCATAGTGCTCGTAAGAAAAATTCATCTTCCTTGATCTACCGTTTCCCTATTTTTACCTATTTTCATATATTCTACCTACTCATCTTATTTATCCATTCCATAGTCATCTTTCAATCTCATATCAGCTAGCATGGCATGACCTCGGGAGGTCGATTCCACCTTAGAGTCACGTGTTGATTCTTAGACATATAAAATTAGTGAACCTGAAGTGAATGACTAGTTCCTTTTTCATTTCTTCTTTACTTTCCTTTCTTTCATCCATCCTTCTCCTCTCCCATTATTTTGCTGGTATTTTTACACCCATAAAATATGTCAGGTTAGGAATACGATAGGAACATTTTGGGTCTCAAATCTTATTATTCTCGAGATGAGTAAAATCATTCACCTTCTTTTTCATGGTGGGATAATAATTACTCACAAAATATCTTATCTCCTCACATGCCCTCTCCTCAAGGGTATGATATCGGTTCATCAATTATAATTGAGAAGATTGACAAACCCAATCATAGTGCATAACTTGAGTTCTCCAATTCAAATAACATGAATTTTAGAGAGAACAAAAATTCTATCCTTGAGTCTTCTCAAGTCATCAAATCAGTATGCATACTTGATTTGATCCTTTGTTATCTATTACTTGAATGATGAGTTCTAGCATGACTCAATCAAAGTGAATAATGTCTCAATGCTATAGATTAATCCTTGGATAGGATGAAAGAATATACTTATGTTCTTCTCCATAACAACACTACTAGCCCTCATTCTATAATATAAAATCCACCTAAAGATGGGTGTCATACTAAGGAACAATTCATAGCAGGACATTTTGTGCCTTTGTCCCCTAATAAGGATCGGAACATGTCTAAGTAGAATGCAACACCTTCATCAAGAAATGTGATTTCAAGGTTGGTGGATATAATTATATAATTATAGCTTTCTCAACCTTATAATTATACACCATTTATAGGGAAAGGAAATGTTCCCACCACATTCGAACTATAACTATGTTCCCTTTGCACCATCACCTTCTCAAGTCCACATGGGTGTTCCTAGCCCTAGAGACATTCTTACTAGATTAGGTACATTAGGTATGCCCCCTTATTCTTCATACAGATACCCACCATAGGGGCCAACTGGAAGTGTGTTCTCAAATTCCATTCCAACCAGAAATGTGACATTCCCTAGTTTTACCCCTACCAATCCGTATCAAAACAATGTTCCCCCTATATCTTCACATGTACTCAAAATCACCACAAGGGGACATGTTTTCTTATCTTGGTTTCAGTACGTTCAACAACAAGGGTCTCC
The DNA here is from genome assembly GCA_018340775.1 of Taxus wallichiana var. yunnanensis. Taxonomy (NCBI): domain Eukaryota; kingdom Viridiplantae; phylum Streptophyta; class Pinopsida; order Cupressales; family Taxaceae; genus Taxus; species Taxus wallichiana. The sequence goes on from CM031238.1 coordinate 691,397,299, forward strand.
TTATGCCCTAATCAATTCCTATGTTATGTTATACTAGACTCCTATTCCACCCCTAGCTCCCCATCAAGAGGACCACTAATGGTTGAGTCCTATGCAGTGGGCACATACTTTGAGTATCTCAAGGAGCCCCTCGACTTTACCATACACGTAGTGTAATTCTCCCATGGTCATTTTGGACCTTCCCAAATTCAAAGGGGAGGGGGATCCAAATGCCACATCAAGGCATATACGACCACCATTAGAGAGCTACTCCCATGGGATGCGGTTATAGCAAAAATATTCCCAAGACCCTTGAGGGGATTTCTCTTGACTGGTACTATATAATAATGAAAGCCTCAATTCACTCTTTCAAGAAAATTTTATATGAAGTTCATAAAGGATTTCATCATCAAAAGCTCATAAAATAAAGAATTAGAGAATTATTTCACATTAAAAAGAGCATAATGAGCCCACTTCCCATTTCATTCGAGAGCTAGTAGAAAGTTCTATACTCCTCTTCCAATGCTCATAACATAGGTCAAATGAAGCTTTGTGATCTATTCCTCCACTCCCTTAATCAATAAACTAAGGAGGAAGTACAAAAATTTCCTCTTAGGAGATATGAGGAGGTCTTAGAGGGTGCTCTCCACATTGAGCAGGCATCGATTGACAGTGGATGAAAAACTTATGGTCCAAATGGGAAATTGGTCACTCCCTCTCAAGGTAATTTAAATTACCCAAAAATTTCAAACAATAAAAATAAAGGACCCAATGTCCTCAACAAGAACCATGGTGCTACAACAGATGGTGTAACTGATCAATTTATGAAACTAAACGTTATTAGCACTAACAATGCAAATAATGGAAATAAAAATGTAAACACAAACAAATAGAGTAAAACTTCACTCATTCTATCAATGTTCTTGACACCCTCCCTTCCTCTTCGATAGGTTCAAGCCCAAGATCTGATTCAATAACAAAACCAATATCTATTTTTTTCAAATGAGTATAAGAACCAAGGCTAGAGGCCTCTAAAATTTAACTACAATAACCAACAACCAAATAGCAAAAAAAAACTATGGGCCGCAACAAAACTAGAACCAAATACCTCGTGACTATGATCCCAACTTATATTGTGGTTTCCATAGGGTTATAGGACATGATGCTCAAACGTGTTATGATTGTAATAAATTCATATAATAGATTTTACAAGATAGATACAACTCTTCATTGAGATGTTCTTGGATAATCCCATAACACCTACACAAAACACTCACATGGGGCTTGTTTCTCCATAGAATGCTACTCTCGGGATCTATAAAGACCCCTTCCCACCACATCCTAAAAATGAGAAGCTTAATCCTCATGGTACTAACAAAGGGGTTCTGCGTAGGAAACAATGATCATAAAGATTCTACATCTACGGATCCTCAAGTATCTCCTCCTTTGGACAACTGAAATCAACCTAATATTATAGGCCTAGTTGATTTAGAAATAAAACTAGAAGTCCTTATGGTGACTCACACGTGTGATTATTTCTCACAACCTCTTCCCATCTATCCTTCAATATTAGATGATACACCAATATATCCTTAGCTAGTAGGAGCCTATGATTTGATCATAAATCTAACTAAGACCTTTTCCAACATTTCCTTTTTGGATTTGTTAAAGAATTCCCTTATACATCGATCTACTCTATTAGAAGCACTAGGTATTGTCCATCTAATCCATGCCACCCCTCCTATAGAGGCCTAGATAAATCACATATAATTAAATTTCTATCCCTTGGGTTATCGTGAGAGATGTTGAATTTGTGTTTGATATCAACAAGCTACCTACTAACTTTGAGTTAGCACGTAGACGCAATCCCACATTATATCTATAAGTTTGTATTTCCAATAGTTACATTAAGTGAGATAAGATAGATGATGGGTCTATGGTTAATATGGCCCCCTTCTCGTTTCTACAAAAGTTAGGCTATGGAGAAACAAATTTTTCCTCCACCCAAAACACGTTGAGAGCTATGATAGCCTCAAAATAACCTCTATTAGAACCATTGTGTTTCCAATCACTCTTGGACCTAAGACCATGTTGACTGAATGTTATATTATAGATCGGAAAGCCAACAATAATATGATTCTTGTTCAACCTTGGATTCATAAGATGAAGGACGCTATTTCAAAAAGTCATATTCTTACATCTAGGGAAGGTCTTCATTGTTTAGGGTGACTAGAAGCCATTCAATATCCAATTGGCCAACTTAAATAAGAAACTGAGGGTTCATACTGAATTTGAACTCCCAAACAATTAGTTAAACAAGACACAAGGATCAATACTTGGATTTTAGCTTATTCCTACAATTGAGTTGGAAGCCCTTAGGGAAATTGAAGGGGTTGACGTTAATGAAAACAAAACTGTTATGGTAGAAACTATGTCAAAAAAAACCACTACTAAAATTTTGAGATTTTGGATAATGACCTTCCTATTATTCTCCCATTTGATTCCTTGGGCATAGGTCATGCTCTTGGAATCACCTCTCTTCTAGCCGAGGGATTTGAAGAGATTTATATAATTGAGGTATCATAAGTTAAGGAATAAGACTCCAAGAATAATCAATCTTTTATCTTCCTCGATGAATATTATAATCTCAACTATGATAGTGCAAAGTACCTCTTTGGTACAAGGGTAGGGTGGTCATCACTTCCCGTGAAGGGGGTCATGACTTTTTCCTTTATAGTTGAAATTTGAATGCACAAACAATGGGGATGAATATGAAGCTATACTTATTGGTTTTATCATGGCTAAAAGGATGGGTGTGAACAATGTTAAAGTTTTGTGTGACTCTTAACTCATTGCTAATCAAGTTTGATAGGTCTATGAGACCATAGCAGAGCACCTAAAACTCTACAAGTATTCCATTCTTGAGCTTTACAAGGGTTTTGAATTTATCCCCATAGAAGCTATCCCATGAGAAAAGAATCCATTGGTTGATTCTATGGCTACTTCCTCTTCACATTTTTGTTTGAGTGAGGACTTGAAGGAAACCGAATTCACCATTTCAGTCTAAGTCAAACCTTTGGTTTGAAGGATTCCAACCAATGTAATTTTGGCATACGTTGAGGCTAAGAATGAGCCCGTCACATTGGATTTCATAGAAAATGACGAGGTGATCCTAGGGTATCTTAATGCTTACACTAACCTCTCATATTGTGCACCATAAGAAGGTATTTTCCCTATACCTCACCCTTCCTCCTACTTTGGGTATCGCACAATGAACTCTTCCTCGTCAAAATATTTTGAGATGTATGAAGTCGAGGAGAAGAGCTGGAATTACCCCCAGCCCCACTTGAGTTTGAAGAGGGTAATACCTCTTTGATCAAAGGAATGATAGACATAAACATAGGGACAAAAGAGCAGCCAAAAATCTAGAAACTTGGTTCTTCGTTATCTCAAGAAGAAATAGAAGTGCACACGAAGGTGTTTAAAGATCATTCAAAACACTTTTCATTTAACTATAGGAAATGATGTGTATCGTTCTTGACATCATAGTACACAATCTAGTTACTAATTCTAATGCCAAACTCCGAATAAAAATGAGACCCATGAAACCAAAATCAGCTTTAATGGTTAAAGAGGAGGTAATGAAACTTCTGCAAGTAGGGTTTATCAATCCTATAGATTATTCCATGTGGGTGTCAAATATCATCCGTCCTAAAAATAATGGGAAGATACACATCTATATTGATTTGATGGACACTAACAAGGCTTGTCCTAAGGAGGAATTTCCACTACTTTCAATCAATATCATCGTTAATGCAATGGTGGGTATGATATTTTGTCTCTTATGGACATCTTTTCGATTACAACAAGATACAAATTTATGAGAAATACCAAATGAAACTACATTCATAACTCCTTGGGAGCTTTTTGTTATGTAGGCATGCCTTTCAGCCTAAATAATGTCAAATCCACTTACCAACAAGAAATGAAAGACATTTTCTTATGATCTTATTCATAAAATTGTCGAGTTATATGTTGATGACCTGCTCATGAAATTAAAGAAATGTGGTATTCACCCCGAGGTGTGTGTGTCATTCTCTCATGCCTGATTAAATATGGAGTAATGTTAAATCTTGATAAATGTGTGTTTATAGTAATACGAGGCAAGCTTCTATGATACATCATTTCATCCCAAGGCATTGATGTTAATCCAGTGAAAATTTGGGAAGTTTTGGAAATTCCCCACCCATTGATGAGTCGGGCATTAGATATTTCCTAGGTAAGCTTGGGGAAATTCACAGGTTTATCCTTGACATGAATTACATTTTTCACCCCATCAATAGCTTATTTAAGATGGAGTATAGAAATTATTACACCAACCAATGAGTGTCATGAAGCATTTGAGTCAGTGAATCACTTCCTTATGTCATCACCTACACTCATACAACCTAAATTTGACCGTCTTTTGATTTTATATTCTCTTGCCACTAATGTCTCAATGTGTGCATGTTGGCACAAGAGGATGATGATGGTAGTAAGATGTCCATTTATTTCACTATCCATACTCTTCTCAATTAGGAGACACAATACATGTAAGTAGAGAATGAGTGCTTTGTTATTATTTTTGCAACAAAGAGGATAAGGCACTACATGCTTAACCAAGAGACACCGGTGATAGTTAAATCTAATAAGATGCAAAAATTCTTTACTCAAAGTTGCCTTATCCAAAAATATTGGTGATTTCATTACATTAATGGGTGAGTTTGAACTCATCTTTGTTAACCAAAAGTTCAGTAAAGGGACAAATTATTGCTAATTGGTTAGAAGACAACCCTATAGACTATGGGAACTAGTAGATTTAAATTTTTTTGATGAGTGTGTATTCCTCATAGAAGTAAATCCATATGTCTCTTTGATTCCATAGTATATTGATATTGTCAATCACATTGTGGACCAAACGTATCCTAAGGAAAAAAATCATAGCAAAGATGACGGCTACATGTCATAAGCTTTGCCAAGTACGTAATTATGGAAGAAATGCTCTATCGCAGAGCCTTCGATAGTATGATATTAAGGTTCATTAATGAATAATAGTTAGAAAAATCCTCTTTAAAGCCCATAGTCAAGTCTATGATGGCCACTTTAGAGGGCATGCAACTACTCACAAGATTCATCGCATGGGATATTTTTGGCCCACCTTAGAACATGATGTTGTAGAGTATGTACACTAGATGTCAAAAATGCTAAGAGTTTTCACACAAGATACATATTCCTTCTCAAGATCTACAACCCATTGTGACACCTTGGCCCTTCTCTACTTGGGGCCTTGATTAATAGGGAATTTCTCTCCATCATCATCGAATGGCCAAAACTTCATTATCATAGCCACCTTTGATTATTTAAAAACTAGGTTAAGTCAATTCCTCTTACTAGTGTACCTAGATCCATAATTTCCAAGTTTATTTTAAACCAGATCATTTGTAGGTATAGATTCCCACAAGTCATTATTTTAGATAATGACATGCCTTTTAAGAACCAAGAGGTGTGATATTTGTGTGCATAATTCAAAATATCCCATTAGATAAGCTCTTTATACTATCCTCAGGCTAATGGAAAGGCTAAGGATACAAACAAAACTGTAAATTCCATTCTCCTTAGGATGGTTAAGGAGAACAAAAGAGATTGACACATAAATCTATATCTAACCTTGTGGGCCTATATGACTTCGATGAGAACACCCATAGGGGATACCCCTTATTCTTTAGTATTCAGATCTGAAGCGGTCTTACCATTGGAAGTAGAGTTACCAAGTCTTCGTATATCTCTACAAGGTGTTTTATATGATGATGGATATCGAGCAAAGGTGCGACTAGTTGAACTAGAAACCCTTGATGAAGATTGACTTAGAGCTGAACAACATCACCACATTTATGCTGACAAGATGTGTCGTCAGTATAATAAGAAAGTGTATGAACATGAAATACACATAGGAGATCTAGTATTGAGACTTAATAGCTGGATTGAAAAAATACTAGTGAAGGAAGTTCGGACCCAAATGGTTAGAATTTGATACCAAGTGATAGAAGACTTTATAATGGTTCATACACTTGCCTGTGTACTCTAGAAGGTAAAGAATTCAGTGAATCGGTTAATTCAGTTCACCTCAAACATTTTTACTCATAGTTTGATTTCATATCCACTTGTACATTATTGGATCCATACTTGTATGCAATTTGAATTATCATATTGTCAAGTTGTAAATCAAGAATCTTATTTTTCAAGAAACTTTTAAGAAACTTCTAAATATTGGTATAAACATTCAATCATATCTTTTCAAGTTTCCATCATATCATTGCCAAATTATTTAATTTATTTATTATCTCGAGTTGTTAAGATGGAATTTTTACATTTTTCCTACCAAGGCTTACACACTTAGTTTTATTCATGGTTTATTCTAACTCATATGTCTTTTCTCATATTCTATTATAGAAGCATCTTAATTTCGCATCCTTCCCCAAAATATCTAATATGTAAGCAATATAAACATTTTACCGGAGTTATTTTCCACCTATCTCAACATTTGGTGGTGATCCCTTACATCCAACTAGTTGCGTGGGGTTGTGGTTAGGGAAAGTGTTCCTTCCCATAATCACAAGTCATTGTAAAAAAAGATAAATCAACAATAAATAAATAAATGTTTTCATTTCAAAATTATACTAAACTTATTTTCCCCACCAACCTTTGGTGATTAGCCCACACTTCTTATAGGTAGCATGAGGTTGGGAAAGGAGATAAGTTCCCTTACTCACCTATGTCTTGTCCTCGGTGATGAGCCCATAATTCTTACTAGTAGCATGGGGCAAGATGTAGGGGGTCCCGTCAAATAAATCAATAAGTTGAATGAATAAAAAGTGCTTTGAAATCTTAAAAATCCCAAGAAAATGAGTTAGATGTGTATGTTACAAGATATTTAATCCCTAAAACTATATTTTTTCAATAAAAATCCATCTTCAAATCTAATTCTAGATAAACTTGTAAGAAAATCACATTCTGAATTGGTTAGTTGACCTTTCTTAGGGTTGAGTTATAGGTTCCTAATTGGGTCTTTGTCAAAATCTTGTCTTCTTGTCACCATCTTCATTCATCAAAATCATATAACTTATGTCCTTCCTAGCTCTCGGTGATGAGCCCTCACATCTTACTGGTTGTGTGGGGTTAGGAATGGAGCAAGTTCATCTTTCTATTATATTACATTCATCACATTTTGCCAATAAAACAAAAGTTATAAATATTGCTTGAAAACTAAAGTATATAATTACAAATTTTTCTCATGTACATCATATACAAAAAAATAGAAGAAATCATTCTATTTACACATTAGCATCAACATCATCATATATAATATGCATCCATAAAAGCATATAAAAATCATCATAAATTGTATCTATCTAAGAGTTCAATGATGGGATGAATCATGATCAAATCAACTCTTACACATAATGGCCAAACCAAAAGAAATGTATATATGTATATATCAATAACATCAACTATCGTGTATAATGCCATCATACTCTAGCAAGTATGGTCAAAACACTCATATATGAGCCAAAAATTAAAAAAATGATATATACACAAAATGATCTCAAAGTAATAAAACAATTGTACCTTTATGAGATCCCAATGAGGGTGTAGGGAGAGGGATCCTATTGTGGCTATGGTAGCAAGAGTTACTCACTATAGTGTAGGAACCTCGGGTGTCAATCAGTGAGAGTTCCCATGATATTTTCCACGTGATGGAGTACGTGATCTACTAGTGGTGGTAGTGTCTCCACCGAGAGAATGGTCTCACTTTTGTCTCCTCTTGGTTAGATCGTGTGGTTATAGGTCAATAATCATTTGGATAATATCCTTTGCATTATGATATGCCGGTGTGAACACATCTATGTGGCATCCAACCATCGTTGGGCATATGACATCTACCAACAAGTGCTCCCATGTCTTCCCCTGTAAGGAGTGTGAAGGTATCTATGAGAATCCACTTTGAATAAAATCTCGTCATCCATCAACAATAGCTGCAAAGTATAAATTAACACAAAGGAAAATTAGAAAAATTCTAAACATAAAAAAGTAATATAGTAGATATTTTTCTAACAATCTAGTATAATAATTAAATTTGGTAAAAGGGTAAGTGACTTACTCGAATCAAGCATGCATCTAGGATGGACATACCACTAGTTCGATGTAAGAGCTGCTACGAGCACCTCTTCCGGTCTAACCTTTTCTACTACAGTCTCCCCCATACCCATATGTCATACATATACGGACTCCTCATTCCCCTCCTCTTGTGCTTAAAGGGTCCTAAGTGCAATGTCTCTTCCTCATCCTCTGCCTCGGCCCTAGCTACCTAGGGAAGCCTCTCCACCGGCTACCCACTCTATATCACTCTCTATCTTTGCCTCTACCTCTAGCTAAGTATCCACCTTTGCCTTTTTCTCTACCTCCTCCTCCTCTCTGTTGTATGTAGAAATCTACACCGAACTCATTGGATCTCGTGTAACGTGAGGCATGTTGATTAGAACTCTGCGAGTGATAATGGGCCACCTCTATCCTCTCAAATCCCTCTATACACTCTAGGACTATTGCGAGGGATCAACATAAGATAACCCAAATTGGTGTGGTACCCTATCAACTAGATGGGCCTCTACTTAGTTGGTCTAATCCACTAACTTTGTCGTACATCTTCATGTAGTCAACATAATACTATCCTCTCCCCATAAACAATCCATGTCTTGTTATGACTATGTGATCATGTCATCCATGGTAAGTTTAGAAACTGATCGATGTGGCCCCTTGAGTGGAGCCATGTCAACTCATTTATCTTCTCTAATCAGCCCATAATCTGTTATCCCAGATCCCCTCTGATAGGGTATCATCCACTTATAAAACCAGCTCATGACCAAGGTGGTATGACTAAGGGCCTTACCCTTCAGTCAGACAAATCTATACAAATCATGATAAGTGGCACCAAGGATCCATGCGTATATGTTTCCATGCTACTTAATAACCCATGTGTATATGTTGCCATGCTACTCAATGCGTTATATGATGGGTGCCTAGAAGTAGAGTAGTTTTTCTCCACCCTTGTCCCTAATCAAGATAAAATAAATATACCTATAATGTACTTCCATAAGGTAGAGATATGTGTAAAAAGGGATATAATTTGTATCCCAAGTGGCACCCATGTCAGTAATAATAATTTATCCCACGTGGGTTCATATTGAGGTAATTAAAATTAATAAAATTAAACTCATATACCGGTAGACATGAGGGGGTGAAAGGGTTTAATTTATTAATGTTTTGAATCATGTATTGGGGGTAGGTTAGAGAGGTGGGCCAAAGGAAATAGAGGTTTACTTTTAATATAAAACTAAAACGTTTGAACCCTAGTTTTTAAAAGTAAATACCTTAAAATTGCAAAAGGAGTGTGGTCATAAATTAAATTATAATCTCTTTTTAATAAATAAATCTAGATTCTTAACTAAGAAATAATAAGATGGTAGAAAACTAGAATTGAGTATGCTTTTCAACACAAGTGATATTATTTCACCATCTTAATTATTTGAACTATTGATAAATGCATAAAGCTTAACATATATAGGGTGACTGAATATGTATTCAATGGCTTCAACTATCTTTCAAAGGAAATGCATATTAAAAAAATTGAGTGAGAAATATAATATATTTTTGTCTAATATATTGAAGGGTATTGAAATATAGCTTAACATATATGTATCAATGGCTTGAACTATCTTTCAGAGAAAGGAAATGCATATTAAAAAAATTGAGTGAGAAATATAATATATTTTTAGCTAATATACGGACCTATAGGGGTAAATAAAATTGTATGAAAAATGTAAGTAAGGTACACTAGCCTAATAAAACAATCAATTGAATAATTATGCTAGAATTAGGGTATTCTTTGACAACATACCCTTTTACTAAAATCCGTGGTAGATGTCCTCTAAAGTGATTTTCCACTCTAGTAGATGTCCTCTAAAGTGATTTTCCACTCCCCCTAACTCCGGGAAGCTATAAAGTTTTCCATTCTCGCATCCCATTAACTCGAATAAATTGCAACAAGTGATTAGAAGTGTAATTAGTTGCGTCTCGTGATATCCTCCATATACCATCCCTATGTAACAATTCCCTCTCATCTTGGGTTATGATCCAAAATCAGGGGCAACCAATCAAACTCGTGAGATCTCATCCATCCGACATAACTCCCTAGCATTCATAAACATAAAAAAGAGAAATTTATAATCATATCAATGCATAATAAGCTCACAAAACCATCGCAAAAATAATCAAAAACTAAAAAATTCCAATACTTAGTCAAAATATGGAAGTTTTCTTGATACTTATGCAAACACTGTGGAAATTCTAAATTTTTCATGTCCTTTTTAGTGGTTGAGTAACCAACATGGTAGTTACACAACCGCCACTCTGCATAGAGTGGCGGTTCGCCCACAAAAAGTGGGTCATACCCTAGGGCCCAAAAAACTCAAAAAAGACAAAAATAGACATTTTAAAATGAAACAAACTACAAATCCTATGTGGCATCTCCCTTTTGGTCATTTTCACTCTAAAATTATCAAAAATAATCCCCATATGTCAAGTTTTTCACATTTCCTACATTTTAGGGTAGAAATAAACAAATGCGAGATAACTCACATGTTCATGACCCACTTCTCCTCCCATTAGTTGGGTTTTCATCACATTGGAACACTCTTCATTTTGATTATATTCTCTTGTGAAACCGTCATAGGTAATCTAGAGCTCAAATTTCACTAAGTGGGTAAGTGCAAATGATTTCTAAAAATAGTAATTTTGAGATATATATAGCATGTTTTAACATTATTTTGAGTGTGTGTTTTGCAGGGCGGGAGCATTGGCGCAGTATATCTCTATCCCCGTAGATATGGTAAGTAGTCTTGTCATTTTAGTTTTAATATTTTATCAATTATACATTATATCTACACTTGATTCCCGTTTTCTTCTTATAGGTAGCGTGAAGCTTGCATTGGCATAATATCAAAACTCATGCGTGTGAATTTTAATTTATAACTACCATTTTAGAGCGCCATACTTGGACTTCACATTTATGCCTCTTCATGGCTAGAACACTTCTCTAAGGGGGAAATATGTATGCACCCAAATTTTCATGGTGCTACATTGTCGAGAATAGTTCAAATCCCAATGATGATAAAATATCGATTTCAATTATATTGAAGTCCAATTTCTATCTTACAACATTTTTCTTGTAGCTTATTCTACTCTTCTTATTTATTTTCCAACTTATCTCACTTTCCTTAGTTGTTTTACAACCTTTTTCCTATCATTTTGACTTCAAGTTACGAAACCATACTAATGGTTGTGTAATGATGTAGTGTTTGTGCAACCATCGGTATTCTTTGAGCAAAGTGGTTACACAACCACCATAGTAATTACATAACCACCATTGTGTGTAAACTAGCGGTTCCATGCGCATTTAATAGAGACTTTGCCAACATGTTCTTAACATGTTTTGTCTTCTTCCATTTCATTTTTCTTACACGTTTCTTGACTCAATCAACTATTATTGAGATTTTTAGATGTGTATAGACTTATTTTTGTACTTACTAGTATTAGTAAGTTAGTTGCCCCCTCCCTATGGTGATCTAAGACTTCTTAATTTCCAAGTGTCCTTGACCATCTCCCTGCCAAATTTCTATAAAATCCATGATTTTTCTAGAAGCATTGGTTGGAGTCTTTTGATTTAGAATTTCACTATTATGCTACAAAAATCCTACCAAGAATTACACAAGCAAACACAGTTCATTTTCCTTGTTATTCTCTTACTTGCATTCTGCTGGGATGCCTGTAAACAAGCTAGCCTCAACACTCCTTCATTTCTTACGCACATTTCTAGCAAAATTTCCTAGACACTATTGGATCCACCATTGGAAAAGAAGCGAGGAGATCAAAAAAATCACAACCAACAATGGAAATTGTCTCATTTCTACACTTCTAAGTTAGGGGTATAATTAAATTCTTTTAAGCTTTCTTTGTTTTAGTTTAGATCTCAATCTGCAATCAGTTTAAACATTTTTTAAAGAAGTAGAATTTATAATTAGTTACATTTCCTATAAGTAGCTTCCATTGAGGATTTCTTCTCATCTCATCCATGTGGATTTATTTAGGAAGGATTCAAAGGAAGTTCTTGTGCATAGAGTACTTCATTTCTTCATAATCAAAACACTTGTAGATTTCTTTTGTTCATTTAGTTAGATTTTTCCTACATACGAGAAAGGCTTCTATTAACAACTTCCTTCCTGCTTATCCATGTGGATCTGTAAGGGAAGTGAGTTTTCATAAATTTTTGTTTCTATGCATTTCATTGAGTTTCTTCAAAAAAATCTGTAGGAATTTTAGTGTTTTACCGGAAAGCTTGAGGGGAAAAATTACTTCCTCGAGAAGCTTTCACTCTTCCCGTGATTCGAGGTAGAACCAAAAGAATAAATATCCATAATTACAAATTAGGAAAATATTCATTTTGGCTAGATTATATATATCCATTCTACAACAAGGAAATAACCACATCCGACTATTTACTTGTTTAGTTTAGTTTATTTTATAATAGAATAAAATTTCATTTAATTAGAAGCAATTGTATTATTTATATAGCTTTCTTTTATTTAATTCTAGAAAATAGAAAATCATCAAAAAATTAGATAAAATCCATTAGTTTTCATTTATTTGTCTTATTCTCTTTCTTTTTAAAATCTTCAAAATACACAAAAAGAAGAAATTAGATTAGATTAATCACATTTGTTTTAATTAAATTTTTATTTATTATTGGTAAATAGTTTTTTGAAAGGGACTATATCCTTGTACAAAAAGGCTCAAAATCTGGATATTACAATAGTATCAGATAAAAAATGATCAAAATCATGATATTACAATAGAGCCCAAGGGCAAAAATGTAGTTTTCTAGGAAAAGTACCACTAAACAACTAACAAAGTATATACACCAAAAACAACTATAAAACAAGAAGAAAATGCCAAAAAGAGGTAGTGATATCCACTTCACTTGAAGGCCTTGTCAATAGTATGCTTCATCTCCTAGGAAGGCGTTGAAAAACACCAATGTTGTAACCTGAGAAGGATCATTCTTGTCCACTTGGCCCCTCCTTCCAAATATTCTTAAAAATGTCACTCAACATGCATACATTTTTAACTTGTGCTTCCAAAATGTTTGTTACTACTTTGAAGGCTGAAAGAGTATCATCTTGAATGTATCTTACTCCATGGAGCCTAGTATCAAGAGAGTGGAGCTTCTTGTAAATCTCAGCAATTTGGTTGTCTTTTAGGCTAGATCTCTCATCTAATTTTATTTTCCCTTCCTTCTTTGACAGTTGTTTCACCTCACCCTTCAAAGATCTGATTTCCTTCTCGTGTCATCAATTATCCTTTTTTATCCTCCCTTAAAGACATAAGGTCTTGAAAAACTTCAAGTTCTTGATTTTTACTTCTACGAAGAATCCTCTTTGTTGGGGAAGGGGATTGGGGGTGTAAAATGGATTCTTTGATCTGAATTTTCTTTGCCCCATTACGTTTGAAGGAATAGGTGTAGAAGATTGAGGGAGAGGGGTAGGCCTAGGTCTAGGGTTACGGGAGATATGAGCGGTTTGGAGGTTATGATGGTGTAACAAAAATATGATCCGATTGTGTAGTGGAAAGGTCCTGGAGTGCTTCTGAACCTCGAAAATGGAATGCTCCAAAGATTTAAAAATGTAATGAGGAAAGCATACTTTAACATTTTTCCTAAAATGATTGAGAAAAACAAGGTGCTTTAGGGCTATAGCGATGTATCTACCTTCTAATGTGACATGTCTCACCATCATAATTATTACATTCTTTCGGTTATATTAAATTAATTTAATTTAGTTCACTAGTTTAATTTCTTTTGTTGGGACCCAAAAATACTGGCTAAGTACAAAAAGGTGCGTAGGTTTGCAAGGCCTAGTTGAAGAAGGGCATGCAAGGAAAAGGTGTGCAAGATAGGGTTTAAGGATGGGTTTAAGAAAATTGTGGAGCGCGCGTGGAAAGAGCTAAGGTGTTAGGACTTATCCATTTCAGAACTATCGGGCAAGATGTAAGAAAAATGTGACCCGAGTGGATAAGGTGCTAGCTTGATGATAGGATGGCCTAGAAGGAATATGCCCTATGATAGAGGATTCCAGAAGACCATCATGGCAAGGAGTTGTGAGCTCGATCCTGAAGGAGCATACACCCATGGAGGACCACATTTAGACACTTGGCGATAGATCTGAGGCAACATAGGGATAATTTGGCACTTTAGGATGCCCATAAATACAAGTGCCCGTAGAAGAAAGATAGAGAGGAAAATATAGAGAGTGGAGCTCTCACTGAGTGCACTGCGAGAACTCTGCTGGGATTTGGGTAGAAGCTATAGGAGAAAGTAATGTATGAAGGGGCTGGATTATAGAGATTTTATTTTTATGGAGGAAGGACATGATCCTGCTATTATGTATGATTGTGGTTTGCCTTTTTGTGACATTTTGTAATGGGCCCAATGAATGTAATGAGATTACTAGTTTATATGAATATTAACGGTCTTGATGCATACATCCTTTTTCATAGCTCTTTTTCATTTATGTTTATAAACTAAGTATGAATGTTTGTACAAATTCCTTTCTTTTTTATGAAGGTTCTATAATATGTTAAGGAATTTTCTATCTGGAATGACCGCAAGAGGATCCGAAGCCATTCTGATCTCTATGGTGCTTATAGGTCTTATTTCATCTCAAATATCTTGAACTCGGATCATAGATGATGTTTCCCACTAAACTCACATAAAAGAGACTTGTGCCCACTCGTGCCTTGAGTGAGTTCCCAGCACCCACTAGGTGATAGGATGGCGCACATGGGATTTCTTTCCTTTGTGATTGGTTTAAAAATGAATACATCTTGGTTCCATTCTTTGGGACCTCTTTTCGAAGTTGTAGTGGGGAATGACATACATCATGATCTGTGGGATGAGTAATGACAGAGAATTTAACTTTGGAAATTGTTGAATCATGGTTCAAGAGCATGGAGGATGAAGTTTTTAGAAATTCAGCATTGGATCCGAGTTTGATGCACGTAGATGGGTAGAAGAGAACCTCTACCATGATTTTTATGAAACTTTTTTTGTTGCTTCCCAAAGTAAAGATATATGAATGGCTCTCGACATATGCATCTAGATCAAACTAGCATTATAGATCACGTGCATAGACCAAGAGAAATACTAGAAGTTATAGGATGCATATATGATGTGGACTCGTGTTGTGGATATTTGATGGAAAGGTGTGTTGGCTAGCTACACTGGATTATGCTATTTCTATATATTCTTGTCTAGAATTTGTTGAGTTTTAATTTTGTAGGAGCCCATAGGGTCATTTATACATGTTATTCCTCTAGAAATGAAGATCTTGATTTTTACCTTGAGTTTAGAGGCATTTCCAATGGATAGCTAAACCATTCTAAGTGTTGGGTGAGGAAGCTAGGGTGGAGGAAGATGGAAGATATTACGATGAAGAGAGAAAGGGAAGAGAGGTAAATCAAGTATAGTGAAGCACATGAAAGGGATATTTGTAGACAATGTGAGGTTGTAAGTGTGATGAACCTATGGAGGTAGACATTACGGGAAGGAGTTGAGGTTCACGTAGAGGACGTGGAACCTGAGAAGTCTATGCTACCCCATCTTGGCAAGCATGTAAGAGAGACCCCTTTGGCTTCTGATGAGAGTTTTTCGCATGGAGAGAGAAGATTCGTTGGCATGCATCTAAACCCACCTAGTGACCAAACCCTGGTGCTTGGTTTTCCAGATCAAGGAAGGAGTATTACTTAACAAAGATTTAGAGGGATTGATAGTAGTAGAAGTGATAGATCGCTCCCGGGAGATACAATTTCTCATTTCCCACTTCTATGGCTATGCATACTATTCCAGTATTTAGAGGGATTTTTAGACAAGGAGAGCACACAAGCCTTGGCCTCATGTTTAGGAGTGGCACGGTGGTGCACTAGTGGTAGTGGGGTAGTATCACAAACCATCGGTGTGTAGTTCAGTGGAACTTTGGGGACCCTTGGCACAACCACAACAGGATCTAGTGGGTTAGGAGGAACAGGACCTAGTGGACCTGGTGGAACTAGTGGGTCAAGAGGTATAGGACCTGGTGGATCTGGTGGATCTAGCGGTAGAGGAAACACCAGAGGAAAACAAGGCTCGGCTTAGGAATAAGTCCCCAGCCACCTCCTCAAGTCTTCTTTGAGATGTCTTTACATTTTCCAAATTACAGAGGTATTAAAGATGTTGCAAAACATGTTCACAAGTGTGAACTATTATGGTTCGTGAAGGGGATCACAATCCCGAGTGGAAGGCTAGTTTTACAATGATGACGTTGTAGGGTGCGTGCATATATGGTATAGGAAATATACCCCTCATCAAACGGTGGTGGATTATACTACTTTAAAGAATGTGTTTGCATTCTTGGTAGAATTCCACATCCCAGAATGAGAGTTTGAACAAAGAGCATCAACACCACGAAGGAAATCTAACAGGAATGGAAAAGAGTGTGTGGGAGTATGTGTGCACTTTAAAACTCTCTTATCTAAATTATCATATGATATTCACCCTTAATAGCATGCTCGGTGGTTTTTGGGGGTTGATAACTCCATTTAGAAGAGATTTATCTCATAAAAATTTCCACAGACCCGCGTGAGGTGTTAGAAGATCGATGTGTGCATTGCTCAAACAGAAATAAAAAAAGTTCTGCATCTCTACGTGCTACTACAGGAAAGCATACCCTATCATTTTTGCCAATTGGCCGTAGAGAAAGTGTTGATACTAGTGTTAGCCCATTTCGGAAGCTCAAATTGCTGCTATGGCTAAGTAGTTGGAGAAGTTGTCTATGAAATCAGCTCATGAGACTCGCAGTGGGAATGTGGAATGTGGTGTGATGCGGAGGCATTGTGAAGTAGAGGGGTATGTCAAGGATAGTTTCCCCTAGAGGAGGCAAGCTAATCTAACATGTCATGACAATAGACTATTAAATATTTTCATGGGGACCATGATGCGAGAAAATGTAGATGTCCCTTGTTACATCGCGCGAAACAATTTGGAAGAATGTATCTTGAACATCATTTCAATTAAAGGCAAAAGTCCCGTAAGATATGCACCTCTAATCCAACACATGATACTAAGGATTATAGAGCCCATTCCTTATTGACAAGATCCACAAGGCCATTGACCATGGGGTGCCAAAATTTAGCGATTCTTTGTCATTTAACATTGGCGAGTAGTTCTAAAGGTGATGATTATGTCGTTATGAGGAGTGCGTGTGGAAGAAGATTTTGCGGTCGTGGTAGCCATAGAGGGGGAATAAGTGAGTTCCCACATGGAACCTGTTATCCAAAATGTGCCCCCTACTCATTTTGTGGCTAACTCCTCCCATTCTTCCCTCTCTTTTGCCTTAGTCACAAAATTTTGCTTTCAAGCACTCAAAACCTTCTGGAAGTGGCACCATTGGATAGAGCTCTTTCTCAGCTTTCGAGAAAGGTAAAGTTTTCCTCCTAACTCCATGTATTTTTGAAGTTATGGCTCGGCGGAGTTTTTTGGAAAAAATTTCCCCTGAAAGGCCCACAGCCAATGAGATGCCACCATGTGGCACCTAGAGTGGCGGAGCATGGGGAAATTTTGGAAAATTTTCCAAATGACCAAAAAGGTGCAAAAATTTGAATTTTTGCCCACCGACCCGATTTGGTCCTGTTTTGACCTAAAACTTCAAATCGCCATATCTTTCGATCCAGAGCTTGGTTTTTCACGTTCTTTATATCAATGGAAAGCTGGTGAAATTATCTACAAGATTCTAGGGTAAATTTACATTTTGGTGGAGTTTGGAGAGAGAAAATCAAAAAATGCTTCTAGCACGTGGTCATGAACAGAAATGACGTTTCAACCACCGATTTTAATGAAGAATGGCTCGCATTCTCTCCCAGCATGGTTAAAAATGTTAGGGAATGGGTCTGTCAGGTCACCCATGCTATTTTGATGGAATTTTGGTCAATGGTTGAACCCCTTGCACTTTTTCCCATGTTTCTCTCTCCTAGGGTCGTGGTTTGCACTGTAAAAGCCAGAATGAGTTCATTTTGCAAAGGGGAGACACTTTTTCAGCTCTGCAACTTCCTTTTTCTTCCTCCTTGGCAGAATTTGTGAAGAAATTTTACCTTTCCATGTAATGTAGCACCTTTTCTTGCCTCTGGATCATTGTAATGTATTGTATTGGATCTGAGATGTTGATATATGTTCTGTGATTAAAATCCTTCAATCCTTTCATATATCTATCATTGCTTTCTTGATCTTTCATTACATTTTGAGCATTTGTGCATGTTTTTGTTGTGTTTCCTTATGGATTGTGTATTTCATGTAGCATCAGGTGTCTACAACTCCTTTGGTGCATCACCTATTAGCATTAGTTCTTTCTTTTTTGCATTCTCTATCTCTGTCTCCTTGGAATTTAGAGTAGATTTAGGAGTTTAAACCTCTGCAATTATACAAGTGAATTAGCTGATCAGAGGAGTTGAGGAACCACCTCTAATCTAGAGATTCCTCTTCCATTTTACAAGTCCCACACTTGGGAAGAGGATTCAATGTTGTGCAATCACACTGGATGCATAGGGTGATCAAACTAGAAATCTGATCAACATCCAAGGGGTGTTGCTGATTTGCAACAACAATTTTGGCATGCCGGTGGGACCTTAGAGGTCTTCCACTTTATCTTTGACAGGTTGGTGTGTTCCTGTTAAAGATTCAGCCTTTTGGAGGCACTTTCAAAAGCACATCTGGCGACTCCATCTGGTAAACAACTCATTCTCTAAGTTACAGACTTGTTTTCCATTCATTTCCATCCATTCTTCTTTCCATCATTTTCATTCTTTTCCATTCCATGAAGTTGTGCAATCATGACTTCATTTCCATCATGGAATTCACATTTACAACAGCAGTATATCACACCTCCAACATGTTTTACAAATCCTCCAAATCAGCATTTTGATCAAATTCAAAATCAGCATGTCTACCCATATGAGCAGCAGTGCCAAAGTTAGTTTGGATATGAAGCATGTCAAGCACAAGGGTATGTTGGTTGTGAGGGTAGTCAAGAAGAAAATGCAGATCTGTTGGAAAAAATCCAAAAGATGGAGGTAAACATGGTGCTATCTAGGGCTCAAGCACAAATGAAAGCATTTAGAATCGGTTGTAGAGCACCTTGTCCATGGGTGGGACCTTTTCCAAGGCATTACAGCCCTCAAGAGAAGCTAGCCTTCATGATTACAACACTACCATTGCTTGCAAAGTGGACTGAAGGAATAAAGGTGTATGAGAGGAGTATTCAACAACCTTGTCAACAAGTAAGCACACCATCTCATGCCTTTTCTCTCCCTCTTTCCCAATCTGTTTTATCTCAGCAGTGTCAAGTTTTAAACTCTCCATCTGCTGTCCCAAGTGTTGAATCCATTTCTCCATTCCCTAGTCTTCCACCCCATCTCAATTCTTCTATCCTTTTCCCTTCCAAACAACCATTCCCTCCAAAGAAACAAGAGTTCCTACCTCCTCCACCACCACAAAAAATTGTAAAATCAATTGAGTTACAATCCACTTCTCCTCTTGCATTCCCAAATCCATGTTGGGAGGATAAAAATCAGAATGCCAATCAAGGAAAACAGCAGCAGAAAGAAGAGCCAAACAAGGATGAAGAAATTCAAAGTCTGAAGAGTTGGGCTCTTAAATTCGGGATTACAAAAATCCCCTTGATGGTGAAACCAATAGAGGATGTTGAAGTTGGAGAACAAGTGGAAAACAAGGCTGATTTTATAACAGCAGTGAAGCGAGAAAAACAACAGTTTGTTGGTGATGAGTTGGGTGTCCATGTTGGCACTTTGCCCAAAGAAAATGCTGATCCAGTTTGCACTGCAAAATCAGCCATCGAGAAGGAAGGAAAACCATCTCAAAACCCCATCTTTGAGGAGCAAATGGATGAGGTCAAGTCATTTTTTACAACAGTAGAAGAAGGAAGCATTATTGATACGTTTTTGCTTTCATTTGAAGGGGCTGATTTGATTGATGAAGCCATTATGGAGGTGAACAAAACAGGTCCAAATTGTGAGCAAAAGGCACAAGAAATTTCATGCTTCTCTCCCACTTCATCTCTCCAACAATCTGATTTTTGGGATGAGTTTGGATTGACAAGTTTCATGTTTGAAAATGAAGTTATACAGGGTGAAGAAAATGCAGATTTGGAGGCCACCATACAAGAGGGAGAGACTTTGTTACAACAAGACATTCAAGAGTTTGATTTGCCATCAGACTTAGAAGAATGTTTAGATGAAGAGCTAGCTGAAATTACCATGTTTCCTTCTTCACCATTCATTCTCCAACAACAAGAACTTGCTGCCATGGACAAAAGAGTTCAAGGACAACAACCTACAGTTTGCAACATGCCTCTTGAATCAAAGTTGGAAGAATTTGATCTTCCAAAAGCTATAATGGAGGAGCTCCAAAGCCAACAATGTATTGCAGCAGGTAACAACAATGCAAAAGCAACTTCATTGGATGTTGCAATCAATAACGAGGAGTTGCACACTATAGAAGAGTTCCATGTTGCCATGAAGGAAGAGAAAGGGTAGAAAAGTCCTACCATTGCTTCCACATCACCCACCCAAGAAGGTCTACAAGAAGACTCCATTTTTGGAGTTGAAAATCAGAGCTATGGGCATATCAAACGGATCATACCTTGCCCAATAAGGTATTTGACTTCATTGGAGTCAAAGGAGAAGTCACAACCAGTCATGCTTGCTTCTAAGCATGAGGGTGAGCTACAAAGTACCAAGGATCAGCTGTCATACCTCTTCAATCCAAATGCAGAGCAACTAAAAGAGGTATTGGATTTGTTTTCAGTTGACACCTTGATGATTTGGGTAGAAGACCAGCTTCTTGTTGATTTTCCACTCATCCAATCAGCCATGTTCAGTGCCAAATCAGTTGCATGGTTGCAAATTTTGAGAAAGGGAAGCTATTTCTCCCAACCAGTTGCAGGGTTTGTTTAGCCCACTTTTGCTTCTAGTTAGAGTAGGATAGGTAGTTTTGCTTTCAGTAAAAGAAGTGCTTGTGCACACTCTGCATGTTCCATTTTGGAGCATGTATGACCTTTAGTTTTGTACATAGTTTTTGTGGTGTTGGTTTTGCTCTTGCACAGTCCATTTCAGTGGGTTTCCAAGTGGCTTAGAGAGGAGGTTTTCAAAGTTTAGATCAGTTTGCAGGCTACAACTCATGACTCCATGCCCAATGGATGCTTTGTAAGCCCAGTAACTTCATCCAGCAGGCAGATGACCCCTCTGAGTCACCAAAATTGTTATCCAAAATGTGCCCCCTGCTCATTTTGTGGCTAACTCCTCCCATTCTTCCCTCTCTTGTGCCTCAGTCACAAAATTTTCTTTTAGGCACTCAAAACCTTCTGGAAGTGGCACCATTGGATAGAGCTCTTTCTCAGCTTTCTAGAAAGGTAAAGTTTTCCTCCTAACTCCATGTATTTTTGAAGTTATGGCTCGGCGGAGTTTTTGGAAAAATTTTCCTGAAGGCCCGTGGCCAATGAGATGCCACCACGTGGCACCTAGAGTGGCGAGCAGTGTGGGGAAATTTTGGAAAATTTTCCAAATGACCAAAAAGGTGCAAAAATTTGAATTTTTGCCCACCGACCCGATTTGGTCCTGTTTTGACCTAAAACTTCAAATCGCCATATCTTTCGATCCAGAGCTCGGTTTTCACATTCTTTATATCAATGGAAAGATGGTGAAATTATCTACAAGATTCTAGGGTCAATTTTTGCATTTTGGTGGATTTTGGAGAGAGAAAATCAAAAAATGCTTCTGGCATGTGGTCATGAATGAAATGACATTTCAACCACCGATTTTAATGAAGAATGGCTCGCATTCTCTCCCAGCATGGTTAAAAATGTCAGGGAATGGGTCTGTCAGGTCACCCATGCTATTTTGATGGAATTTTGGTCAATGGTTGAACCCCTTGCATTTTCCCGTGTTTCTCTCTCTTGGGGTCGTGGTTTACCTTTGTAAAAGCTAGAATGAGTTCATTTTGCAAAAGGGAGACACTTTTTCAGCTCTGCAACTTCCTTTTTCTTCCTCCTTGGTAGAATTTGTGAAGAAATTTTACCTTTCCATGTAATGCAGCACCTTTTCTTGCCTCTGGATCACTGTAATGTACTGTATTGGATCTGAAATGTTGATATATGTTCTGTGATTAAAATCCTTCAATCCTTTCATATATCTATCATTGCTTTCTTGATCTTTCATTACATTTTGAGCATTTGTGCATGTTTTGTGTTGTGTTTCCTTATGGATTATGTATTTCATGTAGCATCAGGTGTCTACAACTCCTTTGGTGCATCACCTATTAGCATTAGTTCTTTCTTTTTTGCATTCTCTATCTCTGTCTCCTTGGAATTTAGAGTAGATTTAGGAGTTTAAACCTCTGCAATTGTACAAGTGAATTAGCTGATTAGAGGAGTTGAGGAACCAGCCTCTAATCTAGAGATTCCTCTTCCATTTTGCAAGTCCCACACTTGGGAAGAGGATTCAATGTTGTGCAATCACACTGGATGCATAGGGTGATCAAACTAGAAATCTGATCAACATCCAGGGGGTGCTGCTGATTTGCAACAACAAGAACCTATTATAATTTTGGTTCTACTGAGCATTACAAATGAGAGTGCCCAAATCTATTGCAATGCTCATGGTGCGGGAAGAAACACAAGTATGAGGAGG
The DNA here is from genome assembly GCA_018340775.1 of Taxus wallichiana var. yunnanensis. NCBI lineage: Eukaryota > Viridiplantae > Streptophyta > Pinopsida > Cupressales > Taxaceae > Taxus > Taxus wallichiana. Next base: position 691,420,213 of record CM031238.1, read on the forward strand.
GCCTTGAGTTGTTTGAGCACATAAATAGCAACACCAGGAAAGAAAAGGGCACTTTAATGGTAAGAATTAAGAGGAAGGACACATATGGATGCCACGGGAGACACGTGATGTAGATTTGGAATATGTTATGGTAACAACAAGATAGATGCCACATGCGCAAAGGAAGTACTAAGATAGAAAAACCAAGTTTCAAGGGAAGAAGTAGTACATGGGAAGTACCTAGACCCTGCGCATCAAAAGGAGGTGTACCAAGAAACCATGGACATCATACAAGCTTACAAGGAGAAATCCAATGTCTAAAGGAGTAGTCCAGGAAGGAGGAGTAAAGAAGGGAGGTCGAGGCACCAAAAGATGACCTAGATGAGGTCAAGGAAATTTGTAAAATGCTTAGGCAAGAGAATATTACTCCCTTGCTGGGAGAATGGCTTAAGAAGAAAGTACCATGCACCGAGAAGAACGTGAGAAACATATCTTACATGAAAACCTCCCCCTCAAAGCCTTGAGTATGACAAGGAGATCACATTAAATGCAATTGTTAATGGATTACTCCTTAGTAATATCCTATTGACATAGGCGCAAAGGTCAATGTTCTCACTTTGGATGCTTGGCATCGGTTGGGAGACCCTCATTATAGCCATCTTCGAATGTGTTGTATATGGCTAAAAAAAACAAAGGCAATGCCCATTGGTGTCTTAAGATGCAGCTATCACCATTTAGGGGGCCACGTTCTTGGGGACATTGAGGTCTTGGTGCTTGCCGAGGCAGACAATTTCTCGAGTCTTTGCTTGGGTGCCCATGGTGTTAAAATAATAATGTTGATATCAAGTTCAACAAAGGATATATCAGTTTTGAAAACAAAGAAGAGCGGGTAATCATCCCTTGAACAGATGGAAAGTCAGCACCCTACATAGAGTCATTGGGAGAAGAAGTCCTTGATAGAATATACGTGCGCTCAATCAGGGATCCTGAGATAATCCATCCCACAGAAGGAGTTATCCAGTTTGAGGATGCCCAGTCTGTAAGTGATACCACAAGTATAACATGTGACAATTGGGCACATGGGACCTATGAGTTGATTGGATGACATTTGAAAGGGTCGGTGACTAAGGTACAAATGTGCGTAGAGTCGGCTTTGAGAGGGAGGAAACTTATAAGTTACTCAAGGGGGATAATCTAGAATATTTCTTGTGAGAAATGGAGGCCCATTCGAAAAATGAAAAGGAAAGAAGATAAATGCTAAATTACAACCTAGTCGGGATTGCTATGTCTTTGGTGGGAAACACAAATGGGATAATCTCTTGGAATGAATCGAATTGAGAATTTCCTTCTCTATTCATTTCTCTAGAAAACGCATCCACCACCATTAAAGACTACCAAGGTAAGGATCCCAATTCTTTCCATATCCGGGAGTGTGAGAGGGTGCGGAAAGGAGACATGGAAGCTTTGCCACCATCTCTATGGGTGCAAAAACTATATTCTACACTACAGGGTTACGCGCGAGCATGGTACATCCACTTTGAGACATGTCGTCAAATAGGGAATTGGCAAAAACTAGTGGCTGACCTCATTCAAGCATTTGATTATTGAAGTACCAAGCCATTAGTTGATAATGCATTGCAGGTTTTCAAGTGCCTTACCATGGGGGATAGTGCCATGGTAGAAGATAGGTTCTTTGGACTTGCTTGGTGAACTAGGTTTGGAGGCACACTTTGAAGAAGAGGAAATAGAGGAGGTTCATTTGGAGCATGCATGCATGAAAAAGGAGAAAGGAAAGCTTGTATATGTAATTGATGGGGAGGAAGCAAAAATATTAGATTTTAACTATTCTATAGGGACGCATGAGGTAGTGGAAAGTGCTGATACTCACTCGCGCACCTTCCATGAACCTTTAAAAACTAAAAAGGTTAACATTGGCTTAGGAGAAGAACCTAAGGAAGCTATCATTGGATATTACTGGTCGAGAAGGAAGTCTCTAAGATCATTGATCTTTTGTACAAATTTGAGGATTTATTCCCACATGGGTACCATGAGCTCAAAGGCATCCACCATTCCTTGGGGGAGATGAGGATAAAGATGAAGGACAATGCGCACCCAATCGGAAGAGACCCTACCAAATGAATCCCAATTTACACATGAAGGTAAAGGAAGAGATAGAAAAAATGATAGCATTTGGGATCATTGAAGTTGTTGAAGAATCAAAGTGGATAAGTCCAATGGTAATCAACATCAAGAAGGATGGGTGGATTAGGATCTACGTGGATTATAGGGAGCTGAACGTAGTTTGTGTCATCGATCCTTTTCCAACCCCCTTCATTGAAGAAATTTTGGAGGGAGTCACTGGGCGTGAAATCTATTCCTTTACGGATGGATTTTCGGGGTACCACCAAGTCTAGATTGCAAAGGAAGACCAGGAGAAGACAACTTTCACCACTGAATGGGGAAGTTTTGCATACATGGTCATGCCCTTTGGGTTGAAGAATGTGCCTACTATTTTCTCGTGCATAGTGGTACAAGCGTTCCAGGACTTCATCCATAAATTTCTTCAGGTCTATCTAGATGATTGGACGGTGTATGGGCTAGTAAAATACCATTGTGATAATTTGAGGTTGATGTTTGAGAGGTGTCGGTAGTTGAGGATATCCCTCAACATTAAGAAGTGTGTCTTTGCTACCCCCTTTGGAACATTATTGGGGCATATCATATGTAAGGAGGGCTTGCTAGTAGATCTTGCCAAGGTTGCAGTTATTGTGGGATTGGGGGAGCCAACTAGCCAAAGCGCAGTGCATGGATTTCTTGGGCATACGGGTTATTACAGGAAATTCATTAAGGGGTATGCCAAGATTGCCACACCTTTAGAAGAATTTCTTAGACATAAAAGTGCCTTCCATGGGGAGAGGTGTAGCGTAGGAAGGCATTTGACACATTGAAAGATAGGCTTGTCACTATGCCTATATTACATTTCCCCTCTTGGGATAAGCCCTTCCATGTTCATGTGGATGATTCCAGAATGGCCATTGGGGCAGTGATTACACAACTTGGTTGAGGGAATTGTTGATCACCCCTATGCTTTGTGAGTAGGAAGTTGACACCAGTGAGACTAGAATTACACTACGACTGAGCGCGAAGCATTTTCAACTATCTACGCGTTTCACAAGTTTAGACAATATCTACTGGTAAATCCCTTTGTATTTTACACCAACCACATGGTGTTAAAGTACTTGGTAAACAAGCCCATTCTACAAGGGTGCATATGTCGGTGGGTACTATTATTTCAAGAGTTTGAGTTCACGGTAGTTGTGAAGCTTGGAAAGAGTAATTGTGGACCTAATCATTTGTTAGGAATTAATTCGGGGAGGACACAGAGCATTAAAGAAAATATTCCAGATGTGTAATTGTTTAGGTTGTGGCGCGCACCCTTGGATTTGGAGGAAATTACAGTATTTATAAAGGAAGGTGTGGCACCGGAAGGGATGAAGACATTAGAGAAAAAATAACTAGCCATACGCGCCGCACCCTACATGTTGATCAGTGGGGACTTATACAAATTAGGGCATGATGAAGTTTTGTGCAGGTGTGTACTAGAGCATGAGCACCTTGCCATCATAGAGGAAGCACATGGAGGAAGTGCAGGTGGACACTATGGAGGTGACGCCACCACACATAAAATATTAATGGTAGGATTGTGGTGGGAAACTTTTATAGGGATTGTAGGGAATATTGTAAAGAGAGTGACCATTGTTAGCACATGGCAAGCCAAGAAGGAGAGATGAGATGCCTTTGTGCCCTATCCCTAGCGTTGAACCCTTTGAGAAATGGGCAATAGACTTTTTGGGCCATATTGCACCAGCAGGTGCGTCGAGACTAGATCATTCTATGTAATCACTTGCATGGAATATTTAACAAGGTGGGAAGAGGTAGCCCCTAACTAAAGATCATGCACCGCAGCTACAGCAGCAATATTTTTGTGGGAAAACATTATCATGAGGTATGGATGCCCTTTTAGTTTAACCAGCAATAGGGGTATGCATTTCTTGAATGATACCATGAGGATCTTGTTAGCAGAATTCATGGTGGCTCATCACAAGACTACACCTTATCACCCACAAGAAAATGGAACCAAAGAATAATTTAACATAATATCGAGTCATACCCTAAAAAAATTTGTGATGTCAGAAGACAAGATTGGGATAATAAGGTATCATCCGTATTATGGGCTTATAGGAAAATTTAGAAAAGGCTGAACAAAGCCACACCATTTCAATTGGTGTTTGGTGTAGAAGTTGTTATGTTAGTTGAGTTCATGTTGCCTTCTATGTGAATAGTGCATGCGGGAGGGTTGGGTGATGAGCAAGTGCTTTGGAAGAATGGATTGATAAATTGATGAAGTGTATGAAAGATGATCACTCACCAGTGAAGCCAAACAAAAAAAAAAAAAGCAAAAATCATGACATGATCACCAAATTAGGAACAAGAAGTTTGAGGTTGGGCGAGATGGTCTTACTATATGATTCTAAGCTTTTTTACCACCTTGGGAAGTTAAAGTTCCATTGGTTAGGTCCTTATATAATCTCGTACATCCTTGATTTAGGTGAATGCCAGTTACAAGCACAAGATGGAATAAAATTTCCTAGACACTTCAATGGGTGTAGGCTGAAGCCCTACTATAAATAAGGCTTCTTGGTGTTTGTAAATAAGGCAGTTTTGCCAAATAGTTTAGAATTTCCTTTATGCATTTTCCTTTCTTGTGTTTCCCATTTGCGTTGTTATTTTGTTTTGTGCCTTGGGCACTCGTAACCTTGTTACTTTTTGAAGGTTTTGAGTGTGCATAGGACTATGCATCATTTTATTGTGGGGTGGAGTAATGTGAAGGAAAGCATGGGTGAAGTGCCAAGGAGGATTATGTTGGAAAGCTCAATCGAATGGCCCTGTTGAAAGAGGTGCATGAAAGAAAAGGTGGAAAAGGATGGTTGGTGTCAAGATAAGGCTACTTTCAGATCCCACGTATAAAGGAGGAAGAATCACATAAGCAACACGAGGTAGGTGAGAGAAAAAATCATGATAGAAGAATTACCTTCGGTGTTGGTTATACACATGCAATATTCTCTGTCAAGATGGATTGGTTGCTCACTAGAAGGTTGGGATAATTGTCAGTGTAAGGTTGGGCGCGTGAGTTAAAGCGCTAAAGTCGGGATTTGTTTGAAAAATCTGCATTACACATTAAAAGTATGGTGGTAGGTGAAGTAGCATTTAATGCTTAAAAATGGGAAAAGTTATAAATAGAGGTTCAAACATTTCATTATTCACTTTGCAAATATGAAGAGGAGATTTTGTGTATTAAGGTTTCTAGAGTTGATCCGTGCAAAGAAAAATTGCAAGAATTTGAGCGTAAGTGACCTATTTGGATTTACAAACTAGAAAGGAAGTGATTCATGGGCGTGGGAAGAGATGTGGAGAAGCATCGTCTGGTGAAAAGAGATTCTAGTTAGGTTTTGGTATCTAGGGCATGGGTCGGAAAAGAGTTTCTTCACTAGTTTGAGATCTAAACTTGGAAAGGGTAGTAAAATAAAGCAAGTGAAATAAGTTGAAGTGTGAACATAAAAAATGACACCCAAGAAACCAGTTGGCACACCTAAGAAAAGAAAGAGCAAAGGCAAAAGAAAGCAACAAGAAACTGTCGCAAGTACAAATGAAGAGTGGTATGCAAAAATGTAGTACCCAGATGGAGTATTGCTTGGGCGGAGTGGGAGTCCCATTTAAGAAAATGGTTGTGAATGATTACAATCATCATTCAAGCATGATCAAAAAGGAAATGGAGCTAGATCTAGTGCACCTGATAGATAAAAGGACACCAGAGGGTTTTCCATCTATAACGATGATGTGAAAGTAAAGTTGGAGAAGTCAGGATTATTGCAGCTCTTTGAGTTGCCCTACTTCAGAAATCCTGAGTGCCTATATCAATGGTTGATGTTGCGCATGCACGAAGATTACTTTCACTTCGTAGGGAAAAAGATGTGCATTACCCTCATCTCATTTCACATTTCATGAGCCTCATTTGTGAAGGAGAAATTTTGGAGGATGACCTATGCGACAAGGAGACAATTAAGGAAACCCTCTCTACTTATGCGTATAGAAATGGATCAAGGTACTTTTATATCACGGACATGAAGGACTTGATGATGAAGATGGTTGTGCACCTTGTGAAAAAGTTGAATGGACAAGAGAGATGGACCCTGTAAATAAGTCCAAGATGAATGTTTGTAGGAGGATTTTAGAGGGCACCATCTACAACTTGTCTGCATACATCACGGATGAAATTGTCAGTAGTGTGCAAGAAGGTGATAAAATCCTTTTTGGTAATGTCCTATTAACCATTGTGTTCTCAAAGATTGGAGTGTTGGATGTAGTGGAAAAATTCGTGTGGGAGTACCCTGTTGAAGACCCTTCACCCACGAAGAGGTTTGAGAAGTACATATGTGATAGTATGATGGTTGTGCACAAGGCACGCACACATGGAGAAGTGGTACGCATGCTTGAGGAATGCATTTGGGGTAGAATGGAGGATCCCTGAACAACTACCAGTGACCACCAAGGGAGAAGCCAAGTTTGTTGTGTACCAAAATTTCTACCTTGGTAGATTTAAATTGATAGATGAGACATGGAACCCATGGTGCAAACTCCCTTTTGCCTTCACAGCTCAACACTTCCAAGTGGGAGTGAACATGTTCAAAGAGTCTAAGAAGTTGAAGTTGGACCTTAGTAATCTAGACCGGACCATAGAGAAATGTGCAAAGGGTTGGTCTACCCCAACAAGCACGCGTACATGGAGAAGTACGTGTCGCATGAGGTCCAAATGGTGAGACCCATGACTTTTCCCATTGTAGGAGGGTCCACGGCGCAAGTATACCTCTACATAAGACCAAAATTTGAGAAGGGCACATATCTAGAGAATGAGATGTCCATACTTGAGGACCCAACTGGTAGGAAGAGACCCGCACCCAAACAGGAGGAAAAAGAACCAAAGAATAAAGTACCAAGTGTGGTGGATACACAAGCAGTAGGTACCCCTGAGACAAGTGCTAGAATAAGTATGTATTCACATGAAAGAAAATTTCCATAGTAAAAGAGAAGACTCCAAAGCCAAAGAAGCCGTTAGAAAAGAGTCATGAAGAAGAAGAGACAGAGTCACCTACACTGGAATCCCGGTTAGGAAGAAGTAGAAGCTAGAAGAGGAAGCTAACTCGGAGGAGACACAAAGCTTGGAGAGGTACATAGATGAAAAGGATGAGGAGGATGAAGAAGAGCATGAGGTAAACCAAGAACAACCTCGTGTTCAATGTTCATGACTCAAAGGAAGGAGAAGGAGAAGAAGAGTAGTTCCTTTTAGTGTGTGTCGCAAGGATAGCCAGAGAGGGAAGGCACCCGAACATGAAGAAAAGTGAGGAAGTTGGTGCGCAGGAGCAGAAAACTCCAAGCCTTACTTAGGATCAAGTAAATGAGGTAGTAGAAAGAGAAGTTACAAAAATTATCGAGGCCTTGATAGAAAGAGAATTGGGAGCGCAGGCCTTTGACATAGTGATGAGAGAGGATAAGGAGGAAAAATTGAGAAAGAACAAGCCGGTGTGGGAAGAGGTCCTAGTCTAATGGTAAGCTTCCCCAAATCCTTGCACTCGGGAAGGAAGATCCTTGATACATAACGAGGACATGTCATGGGCTATGTTGATGACTAAAGGAAGTTGCTACACACACACTTCTTGAGCACTATACCCAAAAAAAAGATTCTAGCTATGGCGTGATTTGTGACGAAGAAGGTGCATACCCAAAGACAAGGAAGATGCTCTCTTGTGTGTTTGAGTCCCATATTGATGAGCCAAAGTTCAAATTATGCCAAGGGGAAATCATGCCATTACCGAAGGCTAAGGGATCCAACCCCTTGGTAAATACCTAAAGAACTCTCGGATGAGCTATTGTGTAATGCGCTCAACAAGGCCACGGTTAAGACCTAGGCTAGGCTCTTTGGAAGAAATGAGAGGGTAAAATATCTGGAAGGAGAGCTAGAAAAAGGAAAAGGAGCTGGTTGAGAGGACTAGGGGCTTAAAACTAAAAAGAGTTGATCAATGCGCAATGAAGCGCAAATTAAGGGATGAGAAGGATAGAGTGCACGAAGTATATAAAAAGGTGGAGTCCATTACATATGAAATAGTGTAAAAACATCCATACCTAGCACCTCCCGCACAAAACTATGGATCTTCCCTAGAATTCCTGGAGGACTTAACAAGGATCCTCACCATGGAGAGGCAGTTGCTAGCCTTGGAATCTGTAGAAGAAGTGGATGCGCATTTAGAAAAGGAGGATAAATTAAAATTCGTGGCACTCATAGCTGAATATAGTAAGGTCCTTGCTGATATCAAAACGCTACCTAATCCACTTTGAGGCCGCATATGATAATTGCACGAGATAGGGATAGAGTGGTAGGTACTCTAGTCCCTAACTATGAAGAAGATATTAGGGAGTTTCAAGAGAAAAATAAGGGAAATAGGTCTGAAAGGAAAAAATCCTTGTTGAGGTCGAAAATAAATATGAGGCCATTGAAACCTTAAGGGGTTCAATCAAAAGCCAGTTCAAGGAACTATACTCGTAAATCACAAGAAGAATGGATGCACTTGAGGACCTGGGAAAACAATTGGAAGGGGTAGTTGGGGCTATAACTACCCAAGGAGATGGGTTAAGCTTTAAGGAGGTGAACACCTTCATCGGAAACCTCTGCCAGAAAGTCTAGAGTGAAGTAGATACCTGGAATAAGCTGGAGGCCAACCTAAAAAGGGACTTCCCACTCCTCTTGCAGCAATAATCACCCTCTCATTATTTTATCCCCTTATTCTTATTCTTCCCAAATTCCTTTATTCTTCTGGAACATATTGTAAGTCTTTATTCATTGGAGAAGTGTTCCTGTGGAACATATTGTTACTATTTTGAAGGATGAGAGGGTATTATCTTGAATGTATCTTACTCCATGGAGCCTAAGTATCAAGAGAGTTGAGCTTCTTGTAAATCTCAACAATCTAGTTGTCTTCTAGGCTAGATCTCTCATCTAATTTTCTTTTCCCTTCCTTCTTTGACAGTTGTTTCACCTCACCCTTCAAAGCTATGATTTCCTTCTCCATGTCATCAATTCTCATTTTTATCCTCCCTTAAAGACATAAGGTCTTGAACAACTTCAAGTTCTTGATTTTTACTACTACGAAGAATCCTCTTTGGTGGGGAAGGGGGATTGGGGGTGTAAAATGGATTCTTTGATCTGAATTTTCTTTGCCCCATTGGGTTTGAAGGAATAGGTGTAGAAGCTTGAGGGAGAGGGGTAGGGCTAGGACTAGGGTTGCATGGGAGATGTGATGGGTTTGGAGGTTATGCTGGTGTAGTAGAAAAATGATCCCCTGATATAGTGGAAGGGCCTGGAGTGCTTTTGAACCTCCAAAATGGAATGCTCCAAAGAGTTTAAAATGTAATGAGGAAAGAATACTTTAACATTTCTCCTAAAATGATTGAGAAAAACAAGGTGCTTTAGGGGTATAATGATGTATCTACCTTCTAATGTGACATGTATAACCATCATAATTGTTGCATTCTTTCGGTTAGATTAATTTAATTTGATTTATTTCATTGGTTTAATTTCTTTTTGTTGGGACCCCAAAATATTGGCTAAGTACAAAAAGGTGGGTAGGCACGCAAGGCCTAGTTGAAGAAGGGTGCGTAAGGAAAAGGTGTGTAGGATAGGGTTTAAGAAAACCCATGGCGTACACATGGATAGAGCTAATGTTTCAGTAATTAGCCATTTTGGACCTATCGGGAAGGACGTGAGAAAATTGTGACCCGAGTGGATAAGGTGTCAGCCTAGCAACAGGATGGCCTAGAAGGAATATACCCTAAGATAGAGGATTCCAAAAGAGCATCATGGCAAGGAGTGGTGAGCTCAGCCTGAAGGAGCATGTGCCCATGGAGGACCACATTCAGACACTTGGCGATGGATCTGAGGCAACAGAGGGATGAGTTGGCACTTCAAGATGCCTATAAATACAAACACCCGCAGAAGAAAGATAGAGAGAAAAATATAGAGAGCGGAGCTCTACAGAATTACTGTGAGAACTCTATGGGACTAGGTAGAAGCTATAGGAGAAAGTAATGTATTAAGGGGCTGGGTTATAGAAATTTTCTTTGTATGGATGAAGGACATGATCCCTACTGTGATGCATGATTGTGGTCTGCCTTTCTGTGACATTCTGTAATGGGCCCAATGAATGTAATGAGATTACCAATTTATATGAATATTAATGGTCCTGTTGCATACATCCTTCTTCATAGATATTTTTCATTTATGTTTATAAACTAAGTATGAATGTTTGTACAACTTCCTTTCTGTTTTGATGAAGGTTCTATAATCTGTTAAGCACTTTTCTGTCTGGAATGACTACAAGGATCTAGAAGCCATTCTGAGCTCTATGGTGCTTGTAGGTCTTATTTCCTCTCAAATCTCTTAAACTCAGATCATAGATGATGTTTCCCACTAAACTCACATAAAAGAGAGACTCGGCGCCCGCGCGTGCCTCGGGTGAGCACCCAGTGCCCTTGGGTGATAGGTCGGCGCGCATGGGATTTCTTTCCTTTGTGATGGGTGTAAAAATGACTACACTTTTAATCAATTAGTTACACATAGTTTTAATTAGATTCAAGGAGAGTAATCAATTTAATTTAATTAAAATTTTCTTGCATTTCTTTGTTAATTTAGGCACATAGATTTAATTAGACAGAATTAACACAACTCCCTACATTTCCTTAGTTGGCTTAGGTTACCCGAACATTGACCTTGCCTCTTTTATATTCTTTGCATTTTTTTAACTTCCTTAGATTAATTGTTTGCATATCCACATGACCATCTAAGGCCCCAGGAAACCCAGAAAAAGTGTGTGTGATCCAAGAGTGCCACAACCAAACACAGTTAAAAATTTGACAAATATTGATCAGGGCCCTATAAAAATCATATTCCAAACCACCCATTATTCTTTAGTATTTAGATCTGAAGCATTATTACCATTAGAAGTAGAGTTACCTAGTCTTTGTATATCTCTAAGGTATTTTAGATGAAGATGGATCGAGAAGCGTGACTAGTTGAACTAGAAACCCTTGATGAAGCTTGACTTAGAGCTGAACAACATCACTATGTTTATGCTGACAAGATGTGTCATTAGTATAACAAGAAAGTGTATGAATGTGAAATACACATAGGAGATCTAGTATTGAGAATTGATAGCCATATTGAGAAAAATATTGGTGAAGGAAGGAAGTTTTACCCAAATGGTTAGGCCCATACCAATTGATAGAAGACTTTAAGAATGGTGCATACTTCTTGTGTACTCTAGAAGGTGAAGAATTCAATGAATTAGTTAATTCACTTTACCTCAAATGTTTTTATGCATAGTTCATTTACATCTCCACTTGTACATTATTGCATCCATACTGCATACCATCTACATTATGATATTGTGAAGTTATAAATCAAGAATCTTATTTTTATATTTTCTTCAACGCGTTAACCACTATGTCATTCTTTATAAGCGTGGAATTGATGAAAATTTCTTTTGTTTCCTCAACTCCTTGAATCTACCCTTGTTATCTAAAAAATTTGATGATGGTATCTCGTGGTTGTCACTTTAGTGGTTTAGTTCACTAAGCATGTTCTTAAAATGGACTATTATTCACCCTTTCTTAATCAATATTATTGTGAATATGTCAAGAAATGTGTCAACTATCGCAGCATTCCAATCTCATCTACATTCCTATCTAGGCATTATAGCCATTTCAAGATATTTGACATTTCTCACAATGGGGGCTCGACCTCATTGGCCTCATCAATCCGTGTTCTTCCCGGTACCATCATTCCTTTATAACTTCCACTACGTATTTCACCAAGTAGGTGGAGGCAATTCCAATCACGTCAACTAAGGCTAACCAAATTGTCAACTTCATCTATCAACACATCATTTTTCACTTCATTGTCCCCATAAAATCATCATGGAAAATGGAAATTACTTAAAAAAATACCTCAATAAGCTTTGCGAATCATTTAATATTAATCTTAGCTTCTCTTCTCCATACTATCCACAAGATAACTTCTAAGCCGAAGCAACTAGCAAAAATCTTCGCAACATCCTTGACAAGACTATCGATAAATCAGGTCGCAATTGGCATCTTCATATTCCATTTGCTCTCTAGTATTATATGACTAGCATATGAACCTCTATGGGCACTAATATCTTCTCTCTTGTTTATGGATTTGAATCCATTCTTCCTCTTGAATTCCAAATTCCCTCCTTACGCGTTTATCTTTGTGACTTCATCTCTGATGAAGTTTATCATCAAGAACATCTAGCACAACTTGAGTTGTTAAATGAAGTCCACCTTCTCACTCTTGAACATCACCAAGTCTATCATGAGCACGTGAAATGTTCTTATATTAAACATCTCAAGGAATGTGACTTTAACATCAATGATATTTTCCTTAAATAAAATGATACAACCTAGAATTTGCTCTTAATAACCCAAGCATGTTGGCACATCACTTAGCATGAGCACTCACCTAAAGCACGCAAAGGCACCTAGATACCTCTAAAGATTTGATTGGATATAATGTTAGCATGATGGTGCATATAGATATTCATATTCATTAACAATAGTAAACAACACACAATGCATAAACTAGATCTAGCTTTTAGAATAGATCTAGAATGAACTAAATAGTGACTATAACAATATTTACCATGTAAGAATCATATTCATTCATGTTCAACACCATTATCTAGTCAATATGAACCATTTTATTAAGTATTGTAAAACATAAATCTTCTTACATTACATAATTATCTTCATGAGTCATGCGTGCGTGACAAAACCAACATCATAACTCTACCATATTTTTCACACACTAACTCATGCAAATCAATACATATATATAGGGGTGGGGACTTTCCCTTCACCACCCATGCAATTATTAAAATATCTTACATGCTAATAATATCCACGTGCCTTTAAAATAGGATGCACAACATGCAAGTGCTCTTACAATAGACTTCCTATAGTTAACTCCGAGTAGAAGTCTTGTTATTAGCCTAAACTATGTGTGGTGCTCATTGTCGCTTGTTCCAAAAATACCATTGTGTGGAAAAAATTATTTATGTATGTGTGTGCTCATCACGTTACCTCCAAAATAGCCCTTATTCAAAAATGACTAAGTCCTAATCCTGGGCGCTCCAATCCTATCATAGCACCGTGCACTTCAAGCGCCCTATATTTGCACGCCCAATAATTAGGCCATTTTTTTTCGCTCAACAAAAAATCAAAACATCACTACTCTATAAAGGATCCAACGTGGAAAGTTTTCTCCCAACTAGATTGGACCTTACATTATCATGCATATGTATGGGTCTGAGGCCTATTGTTTTGATTCCCTTGATGGTAAACCGGAAATTGAACCTCTTAATACATTGCACTTACATCTATTCTACTATTAGCATACTTACCAATGTGAAATTAATTATCTCCATCATTAGCCATTTCCATTTCTCCTTGTAATGATCTGAAATTATGTGGTCTACCACCACTTTCCTATTTGTGATCTTAAATATGGGTACCACGGCTCTTCTCATAGCATGTTCCTTGTGGATAGGTTCTTTTTTTGTTAGCACTCATGATTATTACATCCATCACCCTCTATTTACCTATTGGAAACATGCTAAGGTTCCATAGATGTCACTTGTTGATTCATTGTCCCCTTCTAAATGGTCTACATGACTATCTCAGATCTTCTCCATGTCAAAATTCTATGGATGCGCATTATCAAAAGTCAAAAGTAAACAAGATGATCCCTCAAAGGATAGTTATTCATGAAATCATAAAATTTCATAAGGTATATTGATACCTCGAAGGATAGCTATCATGCATGTTTCATCCCTTCCATTTGTAAAAAAAATAAAGTAGACCACTCCCTCCAAGGATGGCTACTCCCTATATATCATGGTAGTAAAGGCTTCTCGAATTGATCAACCTTTTATCTCATAAAGATAAAGCATAAAAATCCAAAGTAATATTCCAAATAAATCTTCCCACATCAATCATCTTTCTCATCCAAAACAAACTTCCCACATTGATCAATTTACATTTCTTTTCACCTAGAGCTAGGACATAGACCTAGGGAAACCCACCTATGGAGAACCTATAACCCCACGTGTAATTCAAATCTACACCCCTTTGTCATGTCAACCTTAGGTTTATGAGTCCACTTCCCATCTTTTCTATATGATCCTTAGAATAACTAACTATGTTGGTTATGTGTTAACACCTACTATGGCTGCAAGTGCATTGCCTTAAGTGGCTCCATTTCTTGTTTATCTCAAATACGGTTTGAAGAATTGTTTCCTTGTACAATCCTAGCTATGATTATGTGTTGTATCTCTCATTACAATCACCTTTTATTGAGGTCTCATCCTTTAATATCATCTTTGGGGCATCATATATTTTTGATGGCCCTTATCTATACTCTCATGCATATTACAATCTTGTCATCTTGATCTTCTATATCATGATACATTTTGTTATGTATTATATTAAAATTAATATGTTTTCAAACTTACTTTACACCCCATCCATTTACCCATACTAGTATATTTTCTAGTTTGGGAATCCTACTTGATCACCGTTGCAGTATACAAATCCTACGGAGGATATTTCTTAGGAAGAATTCACTATCTTGCAAATCCTCATACCCCACCATGGTCAACATGTATTTGATCCAATTTTCCTCTTTCCTCATTTCTACTCATCTTCCACTTATCTCCACACCACCCTCCTCACCATTCCTATCCCCTTCCACCACTTTGTGTCTTTCCCTATTATTCTTTCACTTTCATCTTGACAATTATACTTAATTACCCATATAGTATAGGTTTCTTAGTTACAAGTATACCCTCTTCTTAAGATCCTCTTGCTGTAGAAACTTCTCTACCATTTCCTCTTCCATCAGACAATAATCACCACCACAAACATCCTTTCACTCTTCCTCATCCGTATGACATTATTTCCTCATCACTCCCATCACATGGGCATCCCAATTAATTATTCCCTTCACAATTTGCATTCTACACCACATATCTCCCTCCATATGCTCATCTTACACTCCTTTGTTTCCTTCCTTGTTATCATGACCTCTCGCCTCTCTTTCCATTCTCACAAACATCATTTCCTCTTTTCTAATTCTTCCTAGTATCCATCTTCTGCTTGGTAATCTTACTTACACATTCTCATAATATGGAAAATCTACTTGAGGGTTCCCCTTCAATCCATTTTTTCATACATCCTTCCCCTAATCACTCAGGTCACTACTTACCTAGCAAACCTTCTTCCCATCATTATTCTTCCTCTTTCACTTGGCGATCCTACTTAACCATTCATGCAGCATGGAAATATTACTTAAGGATTCCCCTTAAGGAGGATTTGTCATCTTGCGCTTTACCATCCATACAAGTTCCCTCCATAATATTTTTCCCTCCCCTCACTATCATCATCTTCTCCAACAAACCATTTGATCCTTATTTCTAATACATTATTTTCTTTCACCTTCAATTCATCATCACTGTCGGTTTGGCGATCTTATCTAACCACTCCTACGGTATGACGATCTTACTTAAGAGTTCCTCTTAAGTAATATTTGTCATTTTACATTCCCCCATCACCATAAATCCTCACCCTTCCCTTTTTCTCAGCATTCCCCATCATCACATATTTTCACCATCCCTTACATTCTCACCAACTTCACCTCCTATTTTCCCACTCATAATCTCCATCATCCCTTTCTTGGAAATCTTAATCACTTCCACCACCTAACTATCTTACTTTAGGATTTCCCTTAAGATAGACTTGTCATCTTGTACTTCTCCCTATGCTAACCCATCATTTCTTCCGTTGAATGTTACTTCCTCCTAGTCTCCCCTACCAACCAAGTTTTCCTCCTACTATTATCCTTTCTCATCATCTATCATATCACAGAGTGTGTCCACCATCTTATGTTTATCACCCAGTTCCTTCCCCATTTTCCTCTCCTTATTCTATCTTTCTTCATCTTTCCCTCTTCCATTCTTTTCTCATTTCATTTCCTTACCTTCACCTTGTTCATTCTCTCCTCTCCTTTTTCTTGCCAACAATTATCACTCATCCTTTCTTTACTCTTCCCACTCCATCTTCTTGAATTCTCCCACATATCCACCTCCATGCATACCCGCCATTGTTGTTGGTCTTCCCCTAACATTATTTCATCATCATATTCCATTTCCATGCTAATAATTATTGTTGGTTGACCCCTAAAAATTACTCTTCATCATTCTCCACTTCCTTTCTCACTCTCTTCATCCTTATCCATTTTTTCCCACTACTTCCCCCATCTTGCACCAATAATAATTATTATTGGTCTTCCCCTAACGTCCCTTTATTGGCATTTCCTCTTCTATTCCCCATTCCCTTTTTCAATTTCTTCACTTTTCCTCTCATCCTTCACCAACAATAATTATTGTTGTTCTTCCCTAACATTATTTGAATGGCATAACCTCCTCCATCATCCATTCTCTCTTTCCTCCCCTTCCTTGTATCCACCTCCACCCTTTCTTGTCACTTCTTTGCCACCTCTCCATCTTCCCTCCACCCTCATCAATATATTTATTGTCTTCATCATACAACCTTTTTCTATTTTCTCGTAATCCTCTTATCCTCATCTCATGCATTTCTACATCTTTTCTACTTTGTGTCATTCCTACTCTCTTTCTCCTCACTACTTTTCTAATGCTACCCACTCTTCACTGCATATCCCTATTCTTCATTCCCTCAATACTACATCATTTCCTCTCTTGTCCTCTCCTCCTTCCCAATCTTCATTAACATCTTTCTCTTTCTCTACATCTTCTTCCCCATTTTCCCACAAGCCTCCTTCTTACTTTACAATTGTTTCCCTATCCATTCCTCACTATCCCAGCATTTTGATCCTCCCACCTTCCACATGCATTTCCATGTAGTATGTACCATATTCATTACCTTGGTATTCCCCGTGATAACTTGGTTCCTTCAATCTTCTCCCTATATACACTCTGTCATCCTTCATTTTGTACCAATTTCTCTTCCTTTATTTGATCTTCTCCATATCTTCCTGATCTCTTCTATAGTTTCTTTCTTTTCTCCATTCTATCATCTCTTTCATCTTCTTTAAATTATTCATCTTCCTCATCTCCTCCATGTTTCCATCATTTCTCTCCCTTCATCTTCCTCATCTCCTCCATTTTTCCATGATTTTTCTCCCTTCATCTTCCTCATTCCTCCATTTTACCATCATTTCTCTCCCTTCATCTTCCGCACCTCCCTCACTATATATTTTTTATTCCACTACCTTCATTTTACACCTCTCTCTCCCTTTTCTATGCTTTCACCATCTGATATGTCATCTTCTCTCTTCTCATCTCACCTTCTTGTTCTTTCTTCCTTATTATGTTCTTTCACTATCATTCTTTTCTACTATTCTCTTCCACCTCTTTCATTCCTTTCTTTCCTCCTCCACCACATCTTCTCTATTACATACCTTTTTCTTCTTCACCTTTTAATTTTCTCTCCTCGAGTCTTCACTTACCCATAATCAACCACTACTCCTATCCATTCCCTTTTTCTCTCTTTCCATTCTCTATCATTATGTCCTTCAACACTGTTAGACCCCTAAAATATTGACTAAGTCGAAGAGGTGCATGGGCATGCAAGGCCTAGGTTGAAGGATGGGCACACAAGAAGAAGGTGCACAAGTCAAAGTTCTAGGAGAGTTTTAGAAGGGTCGTGTTATGCACCGGAAGACAAGGTCTCGTGACTTAGCCATATTTGGTGTATCGGTTAGACACGAGAAAAGCGTGACCCAACTGTGCATGTGGAGTGGATAAGATGCGACTTGGTGACAAAGTTGGCCTAGGAAGGAATATTCCATGCGATGGAAGCTTCTAGAAGACCATCATGGTAATAAGTGGAAAGTTCAGGCCTGGAGGAGCATGCTCCCATGGAGGATCACATTAAGACACTTGGCGCCTTAACCGAGGTCGTAGAAGGATGAGTTGGCACTTTGGGATGCCTATAAATACAAGTGCCCATAGGAGGAAAAGGGATAGGAGGGGAGAGATTGGAGATCGAGAGATCAAAAAAAAAGGAGAGGAAAAGAGGGAGCGGAGCTCTGCAGAAATGTTGTAAAGGAACTCTCTTTGGGCTAGGTAGAGTAAACATAGGAGATGGATGTACCAAGGGCTTGGGGGTATAAAATTTATTTTTGAGAGCTATATGATATGGATCCAGTTATGATGCATGACTTCAGTCTTCCATAATGTGGTGTTTTGTAGTAAGCCTAATGAATGTAATGAGGTTACCAAGTTAATTGAATATGATCTTTCTTGGTTCTGATTCATACATGATTCTTCATAGTTCCTTTTCATGTATGTTTATAATGTGAATATGAATTCCTATGAATTTTATTTCCTATTTTGATTCAGTTCTTAAGTCTATTAAAGTATCTCTATCTATAATGACTACAATGATCTAGATCCATTCTAAGCTCTATGATGTTCACATGTTTCATTCCCACTCACTTAGCTTTAAAGTTTGGATCATAGATTATTTTCTCCCACTCAAATCACATAAAAGAGAGACTCAACACCCATGCATGCCTCGGTGAGTGCCAAAGGCTGCTGTTAGGTGATAGGTCGATGCGCATGGGATTCCCTTGTTCTTTGGTGGGTGTAAAAATGAATACATATTGGTTCTGTTTCTGGGACCTCTTTTCAAAGTGTAGTGGGAAGTGGCATACATCATGATCTCGTGTTATGAGGGATGACAGAGTCGGTTAACCTAAGAAATTTTAGAATCATGGTTTAAGAGCATTGAGGATGAATTTTCTCGAGATTCAAGATCTTGGACCTGATTTTGATGCATGTAGATGGGTAGAAGAGAAATTATACCATGAGTTATATGAAATGTTTTTCTATTGCTTCCCAATACAGTTGTATGAATGGCTCTTGGAATATGTGTCTAAATCAAGATGGCATTATAGATTGCACATGTGGACCCAAGAAGAATACCAGAGGCTGCAGGATGTAGATCTGATGTGGACTCGTGTTGTGGATCATTTGTGGAAAGGTGTGTTGGCTAGATACACTCTAGAGTATGTTATTTCTACATATTCTTGCAGAGAATTTTTGAGTTTGAGTTTCGTAGGAGCCTAGAGGATCATTTCTACGTGTCATCCTCTACTAATGAAAATCTTGATTGTTAACTTGAGTTTAGAGGCATTTCCAATGGCCGGCTAAAACCATTCGAGAACCTTGGGAAAGGAAGCTAGGGTGGAGGAAGATGGTAGATATTGCGACAGAGAAAGATAGAAAGGAGAGATGACTCAAGTATAGTGAAGCACGTGAAAGGGAGATTTCTAGACAATGTGATCTTACGTGTATGATGGATCTATGGAGGTAGATGTTGCGGGAAGTAGTTGAGGTTCACGTAGAGGATGTGGAACCCGAGTAGTCTTTGTTACCCCTTCTTGGCAAGCATGTAAGAGAGACCCCTTCATCTTCGATGAGAGTTTGTCGTGTGGAGAGAGAAGAGTCATTGGCATGCATCTAAACCCACCTAGTGACCAAATCGGTGCTTGGTTTTCTAGAACAAGGAAGGACTATCGCTAACCCGGTTGGTATCAAAGTGGAAGTGATAGATATGTGCCCGGAAATATAATTTCTCATTTCCCACTTCTATGGCTATGCATACTATTCCAGTATTTTGAGGAATTTTTGGACAAGGACCAAGTACACAAGCCTTCATTCTCACATTTGGAATTGGTGTAAGATACACATCTAGCAGTGTCACAATCTTGCAAACCATCGGTGCATAGTTAAGTGGAACTTTGGGGACCCTTTACATGACCACTATAGGGCCCGGTGGACCTGATGGATCTGGTGGGTCAGGAGGAATGGGGCTTGGTGGATCTAGAGGTTCTGGTGAGTCAGGAGGCATAGGACCTAGTGGATCTAGTGGATTCGGTAGTGGGGAAACACTAGAGGACACCAAGGCTCGGCTTAGGAGGACAAGGGCCCCAACCACCCCCTCAGTCTTCTTTTACATGTCTCTGCATTTTCCAATTATAGGGGTATTGAAGATGTTATAGAACACATTCAAAAGTGTGAGTTGATATGGTGCATAAAGGGGATCAAAACCCCATAGCAGAAGGCAAGTCGGTTTACAATGACGTTATAGGGGCGCATAGTAAGCTGGTATAGGAAATATGACCCTTATCAAACCGTTGTAGATTACACTACTTTAAATAACACCTTCTTGGCATAATTCCACATCCTTGAGTTTGAACAAAAGAGAATCAATGCCCTTAAGGAGATTCAACAAGGAATGACGGAGAGTGTGTAGGAGTATGACACATAGTTTAAGACTCTCTTGTCAAAATTTTCATATGACATTCACCCTTCACAACATGCTCAATGGTTTTTGGAGGGTTGATAACTCCATTTAGAAGAGATTTATCTCATAAAATTTCATAAACCCATGTAAGGCTTTGGAAGCCGCCCTATGCACCTGAAGCTATGGGAAGTGTTGATATTGGTGTTAGCCCATTTCTGGAGGCTCAAATCACTATTATAGCTAAGCAAACTGGAGAATTTTTCTGTGAACTCAACTCATGAGACTCACAGTGGAATGTGGTGTATAGATGTGAGGTAGAGGGGCATGCCTAAGATAGTTTTCCCCAGAAGACAGTATGCGCCGTAGCAGTAGAGTGTGAGATTTTTCATAGGGATCATGTTGCAAGTAGATGTCCCTTATTACAATACACAATTCAAAAGAATTTGTCTTGCTATTGTAAGATCTGTACCTCTACGACCCATGATACTAAGGATTGTAGGATTATCAACCAGATCCACTGATTTTAGAGCTATTGACTTTTTCGGACCAATCTGCCAAATGTGCGAAGGATTGGTTCATGGTATCCTCACTTACACTAATTATTTGACAAGGTGGGCAGCGATAGTGCCTACAAAGGATTGTACAGTAGCTACCGCTGCTATATTTTTATGGGAAAGCATAATCAATAGGTATAGATGCCCATTGATTTTGACAAGTGATAGACGTACACACTTCCTCAATGAGATGGTCGGGATTATGTTGTCAGAATTCATGGTGGCCCATCACAAAACTACCTCCTATCACCCTCACGAAAATGGAACTGTTGAGGCATTTAACAAAATACTTAGCCACACATTGACTAATATCTATGATGTTGGTAGACATGATTGGGATGACAAAGTATCATCCATTCTTTGGGCGTATAGGATAACCTACAAGAGGTTAAACAAGGCCACACCATTTCAACTGGTGTTTGGCATGGAAGTTGTACTTCCAGTTGAATTCATGTTACCTTCTCTATGTATAGTGTGCATAGGAGGATTAGATGATGAAAAAACCTTTGGAAGAAAGAATTGGCAAGTTATTGCAATTGGATGAAAGATTATCACTCGCCAGGTGGAGCCAGAAAACTAAAAAAGCAAAACAAAAGGCATGGCATGATCATCACATTAAGAACAATAAGTTTGAGGTTGGGCAGATGGTATTACTATATGATTCTAAGTTTTTGTGCCATCTTGGGAAGTTAAAATTCCATTGGTTGGGTCCCTACATCATCTCGTACATCCTTGATTCGGGTGCATGCTAGTTACAAGCACTGGATGGGATGAGATTGCTAGGACACTTCAATGGGAGTAGGCTGAAGCCCTAATATAAATAAGTCTTCTTGGTGTTTGTAAATAAGGTAGTATTGCCAATTAGTTTAGGATTTCCCTTAATGCTCTTTTTTTCTTGTGTTTCCCTTTCTCATTGTTGTTTTGTGTTACACCTTGGGTGTCGGTAATCTCATTACTTTTTGAAGGTTATAACTACATAGAGGACTGCACATTGTTTTAATGTGGGGTGAAGTAAGGTGGAAGAAATTGAAGTATGAAGCACTGGAAGTTTTGAATTGGAAATCCCAGTTGAATGGCCCTGTGAAGGAAGTACATGCAAGGAAAGGTGAAAAAGGATGGTTGGTGTCGGGATAAAGCTACATTGTATATCCACATATAAAATTTGAAAAAGTGCAAACACAACACGAGATATGCAAGAGAAAAAAATCATGACGGAAGAAGTTCCTTGGTGTTGGTGACATGCGTGCAAGAGTCTCCGGTAAGATGGATTGGTTATGCGCTAGAAGGTTGGGGAATTGTCTGCATGCAAGGTTGGGCACATGAGTTAAGGTGCTAAATATGGGTTTGTTTGAAAAATATGTGTTAAGTCTTAAAGTATGGTGGTAGCTGAAGCAAAAATTTAATGCTAAAAATGGAAATAACTATAAAAAGAAGGTTGGGAACTTCATTATTTACATTGCGAATACGAAGAAGAAAAAACTTTTACAAAATAGGGTTTCTAGATTTGATCCATGTGAATAAAAATTGGATGAATTTGACCACGAGTGACTAGTTTGGATCTAAAACCTGGGAGGGAAGTAATTCGGGGAGGCATGGGAAGAGTTGTGGAGAATCACCGTCTTGTGAAGGGGATATTCCGATTAGGGTTTGGCGATTAGGGAATGGGTTGGAAAGAAGTTTCTTCACAAGTTCAAGATTTTAACTTGGAAAAGATACAAGAGAAGATCTTGGAAGAGAATTTGAAGATAAAACCTATATAATGGCACCCAAGAAACCAGTAGTAACACTTAAGAAGGGCAAGGGCAAGGAAAACAACAAGAAACCACCGTAAGTACCAATGAGGAATGATATGCAGAAATGCAGTACCCAAATGGGGTTTCACTCAGGATGGAATGGGAATCCCACTTGAGAAAAATGATAGTAAGTGACTACAATCATTGCATGAACGTGATTGAAAAGAAATGGAGTTAGAGTTAGTGTGCCCGACTAACCAGAGAACACCTGAGGGGTTACCAATTTATAGCGACGAAGTCAAGGTGAAGTTAGATAAGACGAGATTATTGCAACTTTATGAGTTGCCCTAATTTAGAAATCCAGAGCACCTCTATCAGTGGATAATGTCATGCATACATGAAGACCACTTTCACTTCATGGGGCATAAGATGCACATAACCCCTTAGCTAATTTCAAGATTCATAGGCCTTATCTATGAGGGAGAAAGCTTAGAGGATGACCTATGTGAAAAGGAAGCAAATAAGGAAATAATGGTCACGTATGTGTACAAAAAGGGTTCGAGGTATTTTGATATCGGAGATATCAAGACCCAATAATGAGAATGGTTGTGCACCGGTAACAAAAATTGACATGCAAGAAAGATAGACGCAGTAAAAAGTCCTGGTTGAATGTTTGTAGAAAGATATCGAGAGGGCACGAACTATAATGCATTTGCATACATTGCAGATGAAATTATCACCAGCGCACAAGAAGGAGACAAGATTATCTTTGGTAATGTCCTCTTAACCATTGTGTTCTCAGAGATCGGAGTACCAGATGTAGCAGATAAGTTTATTTGGGAGTACCTAGAGGAAGACCCCTCACCTGTAAAAATATTTGAGAAATACACCTATGATAGCATGACGCCCGTTCATAAGGTGCATCTTGAAAAGTGGTATACATGCTTAAGGAATGCATTTGGGGTAGAATGGAGAATACCAAAACAACTTCCAGTGCTTATAGTAGGAGAAGTTGAGTTTGTTATATACCAACACTTTTGTATTGGTAGGTTCAAATTGACTGATGAAAACATGAGCCCATGGTGCAAGCTCCCATTCACCTTCACAACTCAATACTTCTAGGTAGGAGTTAACAGATTCAAGGAGTCCAAGAAGTTAAAGCTTGACCTTGGAAGTTTGGACTAGGACCACAGGAGATGCACAGGATGTTGGTCTACCCCAACAAGCACACATACATGGAAAAGTACGTGTCACATGAAGTCCAAATGGTGAAACCCCTAACTTTGACTATTGTAGGAAGGTCCGTGACATGTGTATACCTTTGGATAAGGCCCAAGTTTGAGAAGGGTGCTTATCTTGAAAACGAGATAGCTATACCTGAGGACCTAACATAGGTAGGAAGAAGACTGCGCCCAGAAAAAGGAGATAGAAGAAATGTGGAAAAAAGCACCAAGTACCCAAGATACACAGGCAATAGGCACCCCAGGAACAAGCACTAGAACAAGTACTTACACACGTAAGAAGAGGTCCCCAGTCAAAGAGGAGGTGCCAAAACAAGAAAAGCTTATCGTAGAGGAGAAATCACTAGAGGAAGAGGAAGAGAGAGCAGAATCTCCTATACTAGAATCCCCAGTTAGGAAGAAATGAATGTGATGGAGGAAGCTATTTCGGAGGAGATAAAAATCTTTTAAAAACACATAGGTGAGAGGGATGACGATGAAGAAACTGATCCTGAAGGAGACCAAGAGCCACTTATCTTCAGCATGCACATGATTTAGAAGAAGAGGGTGGAGAAGAAGAACAAGAGTTCCTTTTCATGTGGTGCAAGGGTAGCTAGGAGGAGGAAGGCACCCAGAACATGGAGAGATGTGAAGAGGTTGGCACGTAGGATCAAAAAACTCCAAGCCTCATAAAGGAAGAAATAAACAAGGTGGAGAAAGAGAAGCAATGAAAATCATTGAGGCCTTGGTAGAACAAGAATTTGAGGGCGCATTGATCTAGTGATGAATGAGGATAAGGAAGAAAGCACAGGAAATATCCCAGCAGCGTGGTAGGTTCCGATCTATTGGTATCTATTCCAAAGGGCACGTGCAGGTGGAAATCACATGGAGATCCAAAGGCAAGGAATGAGCTACATTAATGATCCTAGCAAGGTGTTGTGCAGTGTTTCCAAAGCACCGTCCCAACAGATCAAATCTTGGAAATGAAGTCGTTTGATGAAGAAGGTGCATACCCTCATACAAGGAAGATGCTCTCTTAGGCAATTGAGTCCCACATCGATGAGCCAGAGTTTGAGGTAAGCCAGGGGGCACTAATGAAAATGCTTGAGTCAAAAGGAGACAACCCCTTGGTAAATGCTTAGCAGCTTTTAGATGAGCAATTATGCAATGCGCTCAACAAGGTCTTAGTTGAGGTTGAAGCTAGGCTCTTTGGATGGAATGACAGGATAAGATTTCTAGAAGAAAATTTAGAAGAAAATACAAAGGATCTAAATTAGGATGATTTGATCGGCGCTTAGCTAAAGCGTGAACTCAAGGAAGAAAAGGAAAGGGTGTGCAAAGTACATAAGAAGGTAGAATCCATCATAGATGCCATTGTTTTGAAGCATCCGGACCTGACACCACCCACACAAAAGTATGGATCTTCCCTTGAGTGCCTTGAAGACTTAACGTGCATCCTCACCATGGAAAGGAAACCTCTAGCCTTAGAATCCGTGGAAGAAGTAGCAGTGTGCCTAGAGAAGGAGGATAAATTAAAGGTAGTAGCAATCATGGCTGAATACAACAAAGTCCTTGCTGATGTAAAGATTGTTGCCCATACCAGTTGAGGCCACATATGACAACTGCGTAGATAGAGATAAAGTGGCGAGTATTCTGGTTGCCAACTATGAAGTAAAGCTTAAAGAGTTCTAAGAAAAGAAAAAAGGGAATAGAGCAGAGTGGGATATAATCCGACCGAGGTTGAAAAGAAGTCAAAAGCTATTGAGGCCCTAAGGGGTACAATCAAGAACCGGCTAAAGGAGCTATACCCATAGATTACTAGAAGGATGGATGTGCTTGAGGACGTGGGCAAGGAGTTGGAAAAATTATTGACACTATGAATGCTCAAGGAGATGGATTGAGTTTTGGGAGGTAAGCGCCTAGTCATCGACCTCTTCTGTAGAGCGCAAAATGAAGTCGATTCTGGAACAAGTTAGAGGTGACTTGTAAAAATATTTTCATAGCTTGTTGTAATAATGTTGTCACTTCCCCATTCTTTATTCTTTCCTAAATTCTTCATCCCCTTATTCTTTTCCCGAAGACGTTAGGTCTATTATGATTATTTATTTATTAGAGAAGTGTTCCCATGGGTAGAGAATAGGCATAGTGTGGGGTGATGTTAGGCCCCTAAAATATTGACTAAGTCCAAGAGGCGCATGGGCACATAAGGCCTAGGTTGAATGATGAGCACGCAAGAAGAAGGCATGAAAGTCGGGGGTTCTAGGAGAGTTTTATAAGGGCCATGTTACGTGCCAAAAGACAAGGTCTCGAGACTTATCCATATTTGGCATATCGGGCAGGACATGAGAAAAGCGTGACCCGACTATGCATGTGGAGTGGATAAGGTGCCATCCTGGTGATAGGTTGGCCTAGGAAGGAATATGCCCCTGTAATGGAAGCTTCAGAAGACCATCATGGCAAAAGTTGAAAGCTTACGCCTAGATGAGCATGCTCCCATGGAGGACCACATTTAGACACTTCACGCTGGATCTGAGGTTGCAGAAGGATGAGTTAGCACTTTGGGATGCCTATATATACAAGTGCCCATAGGATAAAAAGGGATCGGAGGGGAGAGATTCGAGATCGGATATCGAAACAAAAGGAAAGGAAAAGAGGGAGCAAAGCTCTGCAGAAATGCTTGAAAGGAACTCTGTTTGGGCTGGGTAGAGTAAACATAGGAGATGGATGTACCAAGTTTTGGGGGTATAAAATTTATTTTTGAGAGTTATATGGTATGGATCCGATTATGATGCATGAATTCGGTCTGCCATAATGTGGTGTTTTGTAGTAAGCCTAATGAATGTAATGAGGTTACCAAGTTAATTGAATATGATCTTTCTTGGTTCGGATTCATACATGATTCTTCATAGTTCCTTTTCATGTATGTTTATAATGTGAATATGAATTCCTATGCATTTTCCTTCCTATTTTGATTCAGTTCTTAAGTCTTTTAAATTATCTCTACTTGTAATGATTGCAATGATCTAGATCTGTTTTGAGTTGTATGATGTTTGCATGTTTCATTCCCATTCACTTCCTTTAAAGTTTGTATCATAGATGATGTTTTCCCAATCAAATCAATTAAAAGAGAGACTTGGCACCCGTGCATGCCTCGGGTGAGCACCCAGTGCCTACTAGGTGATAGGATGACACACATGGGATTCCCTTATTCTTTGGTGGGTGTAAAAATCACTATAAAAACATCTTCACACTTAACATTCAAGGATGATTAAAATATTTCTCCATTTGTGCACCATAGCCAATCCATTCCATTACATCCTATTCTCATCCTCCTCCCTATAGAGTTGACCTCTCCTTTTTCCAAGAGCTCTATCATCTCTTTCATTCTCATATTTCTCTTCTCAATCCTTTTAGCTTTTACTAGCCTGCGCATGGGTACATTTTCTTACATATATTTTCATGTATGTAGTTTCAAAATAAAACGTAACATATTTGACCACCCATTTTCATATTTTGTTTTTTTTTGAAGTTTCAAGTCCATACTCACAAGTTAAATCTCTTCTTTAACTAACATGATCATAATCAAATTAGGTCTCTTTGAGCTCGACATAACCTAGATAGAGTAGTATCATATTTTACCATGGATTTGGAGTTATATTTAATGTAAAACCTCTCAAATATTCAAACACACCTTGAGTAAATTCTTTTCTCCTAATTTTGGTTCTTGATGAGGTGTTTAGAGCCACCAAGATAGATAATATCTCAAATTGATTCATAAGGTTTCATGTAGCACTATGTTACATTATATTGAGACCGATTATACCCTATCATACTTGAATACATTTACTCAACCTCTTGAAGGCACGCTTACTTGTAGAATCTCTAAGTATACTTCATCATAAATCTCAGTGATGAAATTCTTGTTAGTACAAAATCACAGCACCCCTAAATGAGTAGTCAGATCTACTTTTCTAAGGTTGAGTCATTTGGTGTGATTACACAACATTGAGTTTTCCCCAAAGTGTGGAACTTAGAAAATAGGAAAACTCTCTAGATTAAAGGTTGGTTCCTATTCCTCTGTTTAGGTGCATACATGGAAATTTGCAGAGGACCTATTCCTAAACCTAATCTAAGTTTTACCAAGGAGACAGGGATAAAAGGAATGCAAGAAATCAAAGCTAAACTATGAGGTGATGCACCAAAGGAATGATGAACATAGTTTTCTTTGATAGACACAAACCAACAAAATACATACAATAATGAAGCACAGATTACCAGATCAATAATGAAAGACCGGATGAGAGAAAAGGAGACAAGAAAGGATCTAAAATCGATCACAAACACGTTTTATTGCTCTGAAGATTGATACAATGCATTACAAATGGCCGAAGGAAATAATGTATTGCAAATTAGATGGAAGGTCTCGAACTCCATGAATTCCTTTGCCAGAAGGAAAGGGGAGACTACAAAAAGAATGTCAACCTCTTACGATGAGTTCGACCCTGTATTTATAGATTCAATCGAGAGGGAAGAAAGAGAGAGAAATGGTAGAACTAGTTTAGGGCTCAACCATCGCCATTAATGTCTCTTGTAAAATCTACCCCCAAATCGATTTTAACTTCACCAATTATTGGTTCGGTGCCTCTAAGGAGGAGGAAATGGTGGAGAAGATGAATTTGATCTAGTTGTTGGGGAAAATATATCCTTTATTAAAGTCCCTACAGATGTTTCTCCATGTTCCTCCCATATAACCTCTCTAAACTTAAATTTTCATGTCTCCATGGTATGGGCGAGGCCGAGATCTTTCCAACGGTGTCAGATTTCTTATGTTTTGAGCCCGAGTCAAAAGATATGCCCCTTTGAAATTTGTATCAGGTCCATACAAAGGGGCGGGAAAACTAGTTTGAAAAATGGGCCTCTTATTTAATATGGGACACATGATGACCAGATTAGAGAAAATTCAAGTTTGCGAGTCCATGATTTATCTTTTCCCCATTTTTCGCAAAGAATGCAAAATCAATAAAACTCCCACGACTCTGCTTGCTCCGCTTGGACACGTGGCACCCTTTGGTTGGCTGGGGAGATGCACTTCAATTTTCATCTTTGTGTCATTTTGACAAAAGGAAAATTTTCACCTTTTCTTCAATGCCCCACTTCCCTTTTGAGATTGGATGCATGGAATCCTAGTGCTTGTTTAAGCTTCCCATTTTGGATTCAACTTTGAAGAAGCATTGTGTAGACATGTTGCTCTCTCCACTACCTCCTCTATACTTAGTCAATTTCTAGACTCGTTCTAAATTGTTTTTAGCCCAAAGACTTCAGATCTTTACCATTTATTCCTTTTCTTGCACTTGGCTTCTTTGAGACACTGCTCCTCCTCTTTTGACCCTTTTATTCTATTTCTGAGCCCACATGTAACTCGTAGAATGGATTTAAGACATAGAAACGGCTCAACAGAGCCATTTCTTCTTGCTTAGGGTCGTTTAGTCTTTCTCACTAGCCCCCATCGCTCCATTGTTGAGTCCTTCTACAACCTATTTGCAAGATTTAACGTGTTTTCTCGGAGTTCTTTCTATGCGGGGTTGTGGTTGATCCAATATTTTTCCTGGGGGAAAAATAAGGATACAAATTTGGTGACTCACGGGGTATCTTCTGCTAGATGAAAAGACCACTTTTTTATCATATTTTTGGCCATGGAGTTGAGAAAGATGGTCCGATACTACACCTACCTCTCGATTTAAGACCCACGATTGTTTGCACTCTCAATTTTCATGAGAAATCTCAAAATGATGGTTTCGGGAGTAGAAAATTGGTTTGACTGGGGCTTCATTTTTTTTCTTTGAATGGGTGCATAAGAGAAACAAAACAACACCACAACTATATACAAAATTTGAAATCATACATGCTCCAAGTAGAACATGTAGAGCATGAAAATCACTTAGGAGAAAATAAACCTAAGCTACAACAAGAAAATGTGCACAAGCACTTAGAGGAAAAGAAATTAAGCTAATATGTACAAGGTGAGAACCTTACTTCTAGTAGCATTTTTTTAAGACAAATTCCATTCAATGGAATCTATAACTCATCACCATCCAATATAGAAAATTGGAAAGCAATGATACTTTTACATCTTATGACCATGTAGGGGCCACTCCAAATGGCATCAAACTTGGAAGGCCTTCCGGTTTTGCCGATCTTCATTTGATTTCAAAACTAGGTCTCCCTCCTAGAAGGTCCTTGTTTTTTCCTTCTTATCAAAGCATCTCTTGATTGAGGCCTGATCCTTCTCTATTGTTTAGAGTGCATGCTCTCTAGTTTCTTCCAATTCCATCATCTCTTTGCATACCTGGCCTTCATTGGTTCAAATTCAGACATCTCTAGCTACTTCATGAGTTCCAATGTTATCAACTCAAGTGATATAGGCAACACTACCTCTTTCCCATAGAGAATTTTGAATGGAGAGCTTCTGTAGATCTCTTGGGTGTTTTCATATCAGCCCATAAGGCTGATTTGAGATTTTTGTGTCAGGTTCTCTGATTTTCATCAAGAGTTCTTTTGACAATATTTAGTAGGTTCTTGTTTGTGGACTCAGCTTGGCCATTACCTTAAGGGTAATAGTTTGATGAAGTTCTCAAGTAAATCCCATTCGACATCCCATCCCGTGATCTTGGAACATATGAATTCCAATGTATTGTCTAATATAATGGTGGTTGGCACTCCAAATCAAGTTACTATCCCTTCATAGAAATCTAGTATACTAGACTCATTAGCTTCTTTGAGTGCCATTGTCTCCGTCCACTTGGTAAAATAGTTTGTTGCTGTCAGAATCCATTTGTCGCCTTGGCTCAAATTTGGATTGATACTTCCAATGAAGTCAATCCCCACTTTGCATGAATGGCTGGTCGACATTGAAATTGGGTGCAATGGGAGTGCTTGATAGCTTTTCTTTGCCTTTGAAGAATGCACAATTCTTACACCTTTTAATCCATGCATAGTAATCACTAAACACCCCGGGCCAAAAATAACTGCCTTCATGATTTTGAGTGCTATCACTCATGGAGCAAAATGGCCCCCACTGCTCCAACATGGAATTCTTACAACACTCTCTCAATCGATATGTATCAATGCATCTTAACGAGAATGCCATTTATGTCCCTTTTGAACAAGACACCATCAATAAGCACATATCGAATGGTCTGTAGCCTGAAATGTATCCTTTTGGTTTTACTCATTTACGGAGGACACATACATGTTTCGAAGGAAGTGCACCATGTCTTGAGTCCAATAAGGAGTGGATACATCATCATTTTCTTCCTCTTGACCATTTTAACAAAAAAACTTCCTCTTCATTGTTTGTCTTATCTTGTTGACTTAAGGCTAGTTGTTCACACAATCCCTTCCCATGGACCAACTTAGTGACCTTGATCTCAATGTCATACTCTATGACATGAGTGATCCATCCTACATGTTTTTCATTCATATCCTTGTTGAGAAGGAAATCTTTAACTCATACATGGGAGACTAATAATTAGATTTTATTGTTTGAAACTAGATGGTTAAACCTCTTTAATCCTCTTATCACTGTCAGGACTTGATTTTGATGAAAGATTATTTCACTTCATATTCCTCTAGACCTTGACTGAAGAAAGTAATTGGCTACTTTGTACCTTCTTTGTTTTGTTGTACTAAGATTGTAGAAATTGTGTCACTGCCACCAAAGGCATATAATATGAAGTCTTTAGAGAAATCTGGATTCAAAAGATTTGGGGCTTGTGATATAACTTCTTTGATGGCCTCAAATCTTGACTTTCCTTTAGCTTTCCACCTAAACGCAAAGCTCTTCTTCAACATTAATGTTATTGGTTTGGCAAGAGCAACAAAGTTTGGTACAAACCTATGGAAAAAATTGATTTTTCCCAAGAATATTTGAAGGGCTTTCTTATAGCTTGGCAATGGCAATGCTCTTATTGCTTCAAATCTCTCTGGGTCAATTGTCAAACCTTCCTTTGACACAATATGGCCTAGAAGTCTACCCTCATGGGCCAAGAATATGTATTTTTAGGGTTTAATGATACCCCAAATCTCCTACATCTTTGAAACACTTTCCTTAGGTGAAAAAGGTGGTTTGCTGCATTTTTGGAGAACATAGTAATGTCATCCAAATAGATCAGTACTATTTTGTTGATTAGCCCTTTAAATGCCATATCCATTGCCCTTTGAAAAGTGGCTCTGGCATTAGACAATCCAAATGGAATTTTTCTATAGGAATAGGTGCCCCATTTGGTGGTGAAAGTTGTTTTGAATTGATCATCTTCTTTCACCATGATCTTGTTGTACCCTGAGTAGCCATCTAGGAGAGAGAATCTCTCTGATCCAGACACCACCTGCAAGATTTTCTCCATTGAGGGGAGTGGGTAGTGGTCTTTGAGCGATGATCTATTCAAGTCTCAAAAGTATACACACAATCTAATCTCTCCATTATTCTTCTTGATGGGACCAATTTTTACAACCCGGACTTGAGTGTTTGATTGGAAATATGATACTTTCCTCTATTAGCTTGTTTAGCTCTTTCTTCATCAGAGGTTCAATGTGTGGATTAACTGGTCTCTGCTTTTGTCTGATGGGCTTAGTAGTTGGATCTAGTTTGATTGTGTGTTGAGATAACTTTGGATTGAAACTCTTGGAGAAAACATTTGGAAACTTTTGGAAAAGTTTCATGAATTCATACCTTTCTTTCTCGGTGGCCACTTTGCCAATTTGAAATGTTTTGCCTTCTCCAACTAGAATTGACTCTGAATCTTCTCCTTTGATCTATATATTATCCTTCTCTTTTTGAAAGTGATCATTAGTATTGAAGATAGACTCTTATGTCACCAAACCTTTGGGAAGCTTGTTTTATGCAAACTGTACTACTTGATCTCCATATTGCTGCTCTAATTTTTTTATTCCTAGCTGAGAACTCAGCTTCCTCTTACAAAAAATTGATGATCTGCTGATCATTCTCAAACACCTACTAGCATGTGTTGTTATTTGGCACTACTAGCCTCACAAACTACATGGATATGTGGCTATCCTTTATCCCTCTTGATGCTATCAACCACATCAAACATTGCTCCAACTGCTACAAGCCTATCAGCAACTTTGTTCTCCTTCCTAGGTATGGACACAATGTTGAAGGCTTTGAAATCCTCAATGAGATCCCATACCCTATTCTTGTAGCTTTTGAGCAGGTCATTCTTGACAGACATTAAGTCCTCTGACTTGATTGGCAACCAGTTCACTATCACCAAACACTTGTAGGTTCTTGATTCCTCATCTTCTAGCCCAATGAAGACCATGGACCAAAGCCTCATATTTAGTAGTGTTATTTGAGTAGGAAAATTGAAATCTAAAAGCTAAATAATATTTCATACCTTGGGGGACATAATCATAGCTCCTCCTCTGGCTCCTTGTCTACTCCTCGAGCCATCAAAGAACAATTTCCATACTTCATTATCATCTTTATATTCTAGCTTAATGATGTCAGGAAGAGGATGATTCTCTTCATGTAGACAGTAGAATTCTAGCTCAGATTCTTCCATCTCCTTATAAGGTTCAAAAGCATGCCTTTTGTTGGCCCATTCGTCAAGAGTAAAGTCTTGGATACATCCCACCTTGGTATCTGCTTCACAAGTGCTTAGGATGTCTTATTGATCAAAAGCTAAGCCATTGGCATTGATTAGGCTAGGCACATAAGATTCAATATGATAATCAATAATGGGCTCAGATTTGATTTTGGCCTTCACCCCATGCCTTGTTCTAAAGAGCATATGTGACTAGTCAGCAGACAGATAGCCTCCAATTTTGGCAATGAAGTCCTTGGACAAACATAATGCAAAATGTGGTGGTAAATCTATGATTGATACATTCTAAAAAATAGTCATATTGGGGCAAGAATGTAGAGTGAGGCTCAGATCCTTGATGATTCCAATAGTTGTCACTGCTGTCCCATCTGATTGTACTACCCCTCTAGAGATGACTTTTATTGGAGACCTAGTTGATCAGCTATTTGCTTGGGAATTATAGAACTACTTACCCAGAATCAATCATACAATTGTGCACCAATTTATCCCCAATAATCAATGAAACATAGAATGGAGGAGGTCTCAAGTTCTTACATTGTTGTTCTCGATGGTTTTCCCCATGTTGAATCGTATCGATAAGCACTTTCTTTTGCTGGTTAGGGGGTTGATTTGAGCTTAACCAATTTTGTATGGTATTCTGTAATAGATCCCTCTACCCTAGAATGGCCAGTGACTCCCATAATGAAATGTTCACACTTGTCCTCTTCATTTTCTCAATGATATTAAATGAGCTATCCTTCTACTTCCCTTTCCTCGGCACATTTTCTCTTGCACATGGTTTATTACATCTAGTGCCTGAGTGGATTTGGAAGGTGGCTTGGATTGGCTCTGCATGTTGGGAGTTGCATTTGGAGCACCAAAACCTTGTGGAGTGATGGAAGGTTGAGGGTTACCTGAGTTCAGTGGTTGACCTTCTCCAATATTTCTCCTTTTGGACCATGTATTGGTAGCTACACTTTGAGAAGGGAACTAATTCATTCCACATAAGTCCTCAACTTTCCAATTGACAAGCATAGTTTCACTTAGAGGTCCCTCTTGCTGAGCTCCTTGCTGCTGATCTCCTTCTTGGCTAGGTTCTTGTGACACCATACTAGGTTTGCACCATCAAGGCTTGGGTTAGTGCACCATTAAAGCACATTGAATAGTTATTTGGCTAATTGCATGGGAATCACCAATCATATTCTTGTGACATGTTGTTTTGTGTGGGAACCAATGCCCTTGATGTTGAGGTTGTATTTGGATCATATGGCCCGAAAGTTCTAGGAGCTTGAGGTTGTGCTTGGTTTTGACTCGATTCTGATCTAAGATGGTGGTCTATTTTCTTGATCTTGAGTCCGAGGATGATATGGCCTAGAACTATGATCTTGTTATCTTTTGATGGTTAATAGCTCATTCCCGGGTTTTGAATTTGTTTCATAATTTCCTGAACCTCCTTTGAGGTGGTAGATGATGAGGTGGAGGCTTCAGCTGAACTTTGACTTCTGGGAGTAGGTATAGGAGCTATTGTGGGTGTTTGGCTAGTACTTGGGTTACCTAATTTGGGGTATAGAGGCATGGATGGCCTAGGAGCAAGTTTTCCAACCTGAATTAAATGATTTTCAGCTCTTATGGAAAGGCTATAGGTGCGCAGTAAAGTTGTGCTCCCCATTGACTGAATCATTAAAGCAATATCGAAATTTAAGGCTCTAAGAAAGTATAAGAAGGAACCTTCATTATTGGGCTTTACCTTGCTGGAATCCTGTCCTAGGTCCATTGAAATTTGAGCTTGAAATCATCAACTACTCATTTGGAGCTCTCTTAATTGTTTTCGAGTTTCTCTAGTAAGGATAAGTTGTCTCATTTTTCTCAAAACTAGTCATGAAGAGCTGTGCACAGATGGTCCCAAGATTGAATAGAGCCTTCTTCTAGGCTCCCGAACCATTGTGAAGCTTTACCCTTGAATTAAGAGGCTAAAAATTGACTACAATTTCCATTTCAAAGTGATCTCATGGATTGTACATGCATACATTTGTAATATCTTGGAGGTGGTCACCAGGAGAAGTCTAGTTTTCCCTAGTGAAATATGGAATACTCTAAAAATGCTTGCCACAAAGACTGGATTTTGTGCATTTAGAGCAAGTGGGCCATTGGTAGTGAAATTGACATATGGATTTGGTTGTGCCATCTTGATCAGCTTGAGCACCCTTCTTGGTTGAAAGAACGGCCTACTAGGAGGAGGTGTTGATAAGGCTCTGTTTGGTGGAGATAGAGACCTCTGGGATCTTCTTCCTCTTCTCCTTTTGTCTGGAGACAAGTGTATGTGTACAAATTGTCCCTCCTCTCTGGTTCTTGACCTTGTTCGTATTCTTCTCATAAACTTGCTTGGACTACTGAAACTAGTGGATTTGTTTCATTTGGAGTCACCAGATGCACAATTTTAAAACTTCTTAAAAGTTAGAATCACAACAAGTGCACATCAATCTTACTGTAATAAGATGGAGACTTCTTAGTCCCACTGGGCATGCCAAAACTATTAGTGAAAAATCACAACACCCCCAAATGAGAAGTCGGATATGCTTTTCTAAAAGTGAGACTCATTTTGTGTGATTACATAACTTTGAGTTTTCCCCAAAGTGTGGGACTTAGAAAATAGGAAAAATCTCCAGATTAAAGGTTGGTTCCTATTCCTCTATTTAGGTGTATACGTGGAAATTTACAGAGGACCTATTCCTAAACCTAATCTAAGTTTTACCAAGGAGACAAGGATAAAAGGAATGCAAGAAATCAAAGCTAAACTACAAGGTGATGCACCAAAGGAATGATGAACATAGTTTTGCTGATAGACACAAACCAACAAAATACATATGATAATCAAGCACATATAACCAAATTTATAATGAAAGACCATATGAGAGCAAAGGAGACAAGAAAGGATCTAAAACCGATCACAAATGCATTTTATTGCTATGAAGATTAATACAATGCATTACAAATGTCCGTAAGGCGAGAACGTATCGCAAATTAGATGGAAGGTCTCGAACTCCATAAATTCCTTTTCTAGAAGGAAAGGGAGCCTACAAAAATAATTTCCAACCTCTTATAATGAGTTCTGACCCTGTATTTATAGATTCAAGTAGAGGGAAGAAAGAGAGAGAAGTGGGAGAACCAGTTTAGAGCTCAACCACTGCCATCAATGTCTCTTGTAAAATATGCCCCCAAATCTATTTTAACTGCACCAATTACTAGTTCGGCACCTTGAAGGAGGAGGAAACAGAGGAGCAGATTGAATCCGATCTGGTTGTTGGGGCAAATAGATCCTAAATTAAAGGCCCTAAAGATTTTTCTCCATTTTCCTCCCATCTAACCTCCCCAAACTTAAAGTTTCATGTCTTCATGGCATGGGTGAGGGCTGAGATCTTTCCAATGGTGTCATATTTTCTATGTTTCGAGCCTGAGTCGAAAGATATGCCCCTTTGAAGTTTGTATTGGGTCCATACAAAGGGACGGAAAAACTAGTTTGAAAAATGAGCCCCTTCTTTAATATGGGACACGTGGCAGCTAGATTAGGGAAAAACCAAGTTTGTAAGTCCATGATTTATCTTTTCCCCATTTTCACAAAAAATTCAAAATCCAAAAACTCTCCGGCCCCTGCCGCTCCACTTGGACATGTGGCACCCTTTGGTTGTTTGGGAAGATGCGCTTCAATTTTCATCTTTGTGTCATTTTGACAAAAGGAAAATTTTCACCTTTTCTTGTAACTCCCCACTTCCCTTTTGAAACTAGATGTGTGGAAGCCTGGCATTCATTTAAGCTTCCCTTTTGATTCAACTTTGGAGAAGTGTCATGCATATGTTGCTCTCTCTGTTGCCTCCTCCATACTTAGCCAATTTTGGACTCGTTCTAAATTCTTTTAGCCCGAAGACTTCGGATCTTTGCCATTTCTTTGTTTTCTTGCACTTGGCTTCTTTAAGACACTACTCCTCCTCTTCTAACCCCTGTTATTCCATTTCGAGCCCACCTATAACCCGTAGAATGGATTTAAAACATAGAAACAAATTTCGACAAATCCATTTCTTCTTGCATAGGGTCGTTTAGTCTTTCTCATCCCCCGCCACTCCATTGTTGAGTCCTTCTACAACTTGTTTGCAATATTGAATGTTTTTTTCTCAGTTTTTCTATGCGGGGTCGTGGTTAATCCAATATTTTTTCCTGTGGGGAAAAATATGGATAACAATTCTTAGAGGTAGACTCACATCCTCAAATATTTAACAAACCTTGTTTCACAATTTCAAATAAAACTTTTCAAGATGAATGATTATGTTTTAGTTTTCTTCCAATAAATCCTACTTAATGCCTTTATGAAATACAAACCACCTTATAGACCTTCTTGGATTATCCAAATCACCACAAGCAAGACTCGCAGAAATTCTACATAGATATTCATGACTTCAAATTACACTTACAAATTCAAACTTCCTATTTAGACCTATCACATACCTAGGAATAACTTCAAGGCACATCTTATTTATTTGAGATACTTTATGAACATAATTAGACTTCACACTTCATAACTTCATAGACTCAAAGAATTTTGACTAAAAATTCATGACTTGAACAACAAGGAGGAAATAACATAACTTGATAACCCGATGACACACCCCGATATGCCTTGACATTATGATAAGATCTCTACTGCAATATACATCAATCACCTAATTCCCCCTCTTCTCAATGCTTCATTTGGATCAATACACCTCTAAGAATCCTAGTAGAGGTATATATGGTCGTTTTCAATCTATAATAATGCCTTGAAGAGTTCCCAAACCCCTTTATACACCTCCACTTTACTTCCATCCACTTGTTTCTGATATGAGATATGAGGCATGCCATGATTTGCATCAATATTTTCTCTTAATGAGACACCATTATCCCTTCTAGGCTCCCATGATTTGTTTTTCCTTCTATCATGTCTTCTTGGACCTTGAAATATCCTCTCTTTCCTTGTAGGACTATAACAATCCCTAATAATATGTTCATAGCTAATGCGGGAACATCAACTCTAGTGTGTACATAAGGATGGAAACATTCAATTTTGAATTGACAGGTGTGTTCATAGGACTTAGGGTCACTAGGATTCATTTAGGTATGATAGTTAGAGTTTAAGCTTTTCAAATTTTGAATACTTTACTTTACCTCTAAAAGTGTAGGTTGATTCTTGGAGGCATATTTTGGCTTGCTTGAGTAGTTTAGTTTGATTTGGTGTTTTATGTTGAAGCTAAGGAGCTATCTCATGTTTTTAATAGTACTAGGAAGAGTCTTATGTTGCGAATGAAGGGTTTAAAACTCATAGTCATGTGTCCTTATAAAAGGACAAAGCAAAATTACCTTGTAAAATTTACCAAAAGGGTATTAGAAAGGGATATTTAGTGAGTAGATG
This sequence comes from Taxus wallichiana var. yunnanensis, assembly GCA_018340775.1. Taxonomy (NCBI): domain Eukaryota; kingdom Viridiplantae; phylum Streptophyta; class Pinopsida; order Cupressales; family Taxaceae; genus Taxus; species Taxus wallichiana. Next base: position 691,459,273 of record CM031238.1, read on the forward strand.
AATGTAAGGCTATAAAATCCAATGTGTAAATATTTTGATACATTCCCATTTGAATTGAAATCAAGAAATAGATTCAAGAAGGAAATATAGTGTTTTTTATGCATATGAGACCTCAGAATAGCTGTGTGAATACCTTTGTAGTGATTGAATGTTCATGGATAACTAATGAATTTTTGATAGAAATCTATATCTAGATGTGTAGAGCATTTGTAATAATTTTTATGCAAATAACATTGTGTGTGCACACTAGTGAAGGTAAAAAAACTATGAGGTTTGATAAAACTATGATTTTAAGTGACTTAACAAAATATAATAAGGTATGTTAATGAATTTTGAGTGATTCATGTGTGAAATATAAATCTTCTTAATTTTAAAGGTGAGAGCGTAGTCTAAGAAGCACATCATTGTGATGTTTCCACGCATAACAAGTAACTATAGATATTCAAATTAGGACGTGTCTCTGGGATTAATTAATCAAACTGAGATATGTGTTCTTATAGATTATAGACAAGAATAAGATCAATTAGGGATTTTTAAGAGTTTTGGGTTATGATCAAGTCCTTTTATGTGTTAGAATAGGTGTGGTTGGGCCATTACACTCGTTCTTGGGAGGAAGCACTGATTATATTATTTTGTAATAAAAGATTGTACATTATTTTCTTAACTCTTGTCATAGAATAATGAAGATTATATGTAGAGCATAGGATATGTGGAACATTACCAAAGGTGTACCATAATAATGGAGGAGAAAAATAGGTAATGTTAGTAGAGTTACCATATTTAAATCAAGTACCGTGACAGGCATCCACGAATACGACGGTGAAGAAACCGAACTAAGGAGGGTTTGCACGTAATTTTATGAGACACCGGTAAAAGTAAAACTTGTAAAACCTCGATATATACCTCTCGGTGAAAAATTAGATCTTGAAAGTTGATATTAAAGTGTTTATAACATTTTCCCTCCATCTTAGGCTTCTAGGAGGGTTTCCAGGAGTCACAACTAGGGTTTGCATTTTGGAACCTCAAATCTCACTCTTTTTCTTCCAAAATCTCAACATATCATGGAAAGGATTCAATGTATGAATTTTTGAAGGAATTTTGTATTTTTAAGGGTGAAATTTAGACTTATGTTTGACAGTTGGAGCAAGAAGTAAGTAAACAAAGTCAAGACCTAACAAGAAGGTCCTAGTTACAAAGGAGATAGGTGATAGGAGTAGAGTTAGGAATTGAAACTTTAAAAACATATAAAACCCTTAAATGGGTGCTTAAAAATCCACTCCTTTTGTATTGAATCTCCCCATAAAATATTCTATGGATGACAGTCCAGGTAAGCAGACCTAGCAAGGGTTTTAAGAAAGAATGCAAAAGCGAGGGAGAGAAAATAAGACAAAGAGTGGGATCTTGAATTTTTATACACCTTGGGTATGATGAGAGTGATTAATTATGGTAGTAGCTCATTATATGTTCCTTTAGTTTGCTTCCACCATGTTTGAGCCAAGTGCATTGTCTTAAGTGGCTAACTTGCAAATTTGGGAAAATAGTAAAAGACTCGAATTCTTGATTCCTTTTATCAAGTTATTATTGTTATAATTTTCTCATTAGTTTTCAATAAAATGAGTTAGCTACTAAAAAAGGTAAACAAATAAAAAAATGGAGGGTTTAAGGTACCTAAAATGTCCGATGGATAAACAAGTGCAAAATGATTGATCCTCATTATAACTTGATAAACTAAAAATCACTAAAAAGGAAATTGATTAGATAGTTTATGTGAGGATTTCTGAAAAATGCAGCTCAAGAAGTGTTACCTTCCTTTCATGGATTTCAACCCCGTTTGGTAAGAAAAAGTGAAGTAAAGGATGGATAAGAAGATAACATGAACAAATAGAAATACTCTACCGAATCGAAAGTGGTAAAGATTGATCTAAATGATGACCTAGTCTAAATAAATATAAATAAAATGGTACCTAAATGGGTTGATGGAAACCAAAACTGTGTAGAGGCAACTTGATGGTGACGGGTACGTGAAGAACTAGACAACAAAGTAAATATGTAGATTTGCAAGGATATGGATGAAAAATGATTATAATAGATACCTATGGATACTGGAGATGACCTATAAAAGAATGTCTAGAACAGTAAAGGTAGAGAAAATGATTAAAAAAATTGACCAAGATGGAATGGTTCATAAATAGAACCCTGTTTGAAGGTGACCAAGGTGGAGCAATGACAACTGTAGCGAGTGGTAGAACAAGGCCGAGAATGGATGGACTCAAAAATAAACCCGTAAGTAAGAAAACTAGAAGAGAAGGCTGATAATGGATCCTCGAGTGTGGTGAAGTTGATCCGGTCCCGCAAAACGTTAGCTCTTACAAGATAGTGATAGAAATAACATAAGATAACAAAAAAAAGCAATGTAAACCTCACAAATTCAATTGGTTGATCAAAACAAGCTTCCAAGGACTGTAATAAGGTTGGCATGCTTGTTGAGACACTCTAGTTCGAAGATGGATTCACAAAATTTAAGAAAATCAAGTGTTTTTCCGTGTCGTGTGTTTGTGTGTCATTTTTGGAAAGGGAAGAACTCAATCTTATAGGTTTGATGGCGACTAGGTAAGGGTACCGCCAACTAAGGGGAAACTTTCTCCAAAGGGGTTGATTTTTTGTTTGAGTCAGGATTTTGGGTTCTTAAGGATCAGAAAAAGAATTTAAATATTATAGGTGGGAAGAGGTTGTTTAGGGATGTGTCATGGGTAGTTAGGAGATAAAGATAGGAAGGATAAAATCTAAAAAATCATGGGGATGTATATTTAGGATAAAATCATCCTAAATAGAAAGTTGATTAGGGCATAATTAATGGATATTGATTAATTAATTAAGTAATTAATATTAATTAATTAATGTTTTTTTTTTTTTTTTATTAAGGGCAAATAGTTTTGAAGGGACTATACCCTATATACAAAAGGGCTCAAAAGCCAGATAGTAAAGATGAGAGAAGCAGCCCAGAGAAGGCCAAAACAGTCAACCAAGGAAGGCTCAACAGCCAAATATTACAATATAATTGAAAAAAGGATCTAAACGTACAAAGATCCAGAAATGAGAAGGAAAGATCAAAAAGGAACCAAAAGAGAAACAACATAAAGAGCTCCACCAAAAACAGCTCCATAACCGCCAGATGACAATTAATTAATTAATGTTTATTAATAAAGATTAATAGGGATTAAAGGTGATGGGATAATAAGTGGGAATTTAATTAATTAAGGGCTATAAATTAAATAAAGGGGGTCCAGCTAGGACCATAGTAAAATATGTGCATGCGGGAAGACAAGGGTAGGGATACCGAATTTGGGTGTCTACATTTTCCCCTTTTGTCGAGTGGTTTACGCTAGCAAGCCATGAGACAAAAATGATGAGAGATGAAAGGTATGATGAGGATTGACAAAAGTTTGATGATAATTTCCCCATCAAATGGGGGATCAATGATGCATTTGAAAAAAAATAGATGAAGAAGGGCGGATGGGTGAAGAAATATGGGTAAAATGATAACCAAGGCAAGATTCCCCAAGAAAAATGATCGCAACAACAATAAAAACTATGACGGTGACTTCGATATCACATGGGTAAGGGATGATTATGGTCTCAATGGATATGGTGACAATGTTCTACAGGACAATGAGTGGGCAAAAATCACTGTGAAATGGATGCAAGTTGACATGACCAATGGATCATAGAAAACATCAAAGTATGTGCAACTAAATGCAAAAATTATGTGAAATCCTTTGTACATGAGGAATCGAGTGAAAAGGTATGTGTTTACAAGGGACGAGGATGAGAATAATTGTGCAACAAAAGATAGGACACAAAAATGGCTTAGAGGGTGAATTGGAAAGCGAGTGGTGAAATAATATGCCTCAAAGGGGAATAAGTATGGTGTACGTCTAAATAGAGAAACAAACGATTAAGTAAAATTCCCCAATGGGGATAATTATGGCCACAAAGTGGAATTTTTACGTGGGTTGGATAGGATTTTGAAATAAAATGCTCAAAGGAGTAAATATGGCCACAAAGGTGGACTTAGAGAGTATAAAGGGATAGTTTGAATGTTGGATAAGAGATAGTTGGGAAAATAAGGTTTAGGATGGAACACAACTTAATGATGGAGACCCATGGGTATGAACGATGTTACTTCATATCAAGCAACGTGTGAGGAAAATATGCCTCCAATCGCATTGGAGGTAAACAAGAGGGGATCCAAAGAACGTAAGGCACATGAGACCAAAGCATATGTTAGTGAATAAGAAATGATAGTTAATCTTTCCAAAGATCATGAAGGAGCGTGGATGGAATGAACTCCTAAACCTGGTGTTGACATGAAAATGGGTTTGAGATGTAACTTGTACATGAGAAGAGGGTTATGCATAAGTGGTGTTCCCTAAATTTATGACCTAGCTCTATGAAGGGAAAGAAAATTGATCAATGTGGGAAGTTTGCTAAAAGAAAGTTGATCAATGCAGGAAGCTTTCTTAGGATGCTAATAAAATGGAAGGTTGATCAATGCGGGAATCCTTCAATGCCATGATATAAAAGAGTAGCCATCCTTCAAGGGTATGGTCTACTTTATACATAATATAGATGGAAATAATGATATATGATAGATGTCCTTCGAGGGATCAGTCTATTTATTTTTATTTGCTTTTGACTTTGATTTTCATGCTTCTTTTTTCTCTCTTTTTTGATTTTTTTGCATGAACAATTTTCCTTCGAGGGAGCAATCTATTTTTAATAACTTTTATTTTTTAGAAGAGAATCCATGAATTTTAATTTTTACATGGGGAGAGCTAGGAATATCTAGGTAGACCACTTAGAAGGGGAAAATGAATGTATAAGAAACTCCCTGGACCCTTTTCATGGTTCCAATAGGTGAATAAGAGGGTGATGGATGTAATGATTGTGGAGTTCTCACCAAATGGGAGAACCTATCCATAAGGAATATGCTATGGGAAGAGCCATGGTGCCCATATTTAAGGTCACATCTAAGAAGTGATGGTAGACCACATAATTCCCAAATCATAACCATGGAAGATGGAAAAGGCTAGAATGGAGGAATGATCTAAAGATATGAATAATAACTCACTCGTAGATATGCTAACAATATAATGTTTGCAAGTGCGTTATTTTAAGAGGTTCCACTTTTGGTTTACTATTAAGAGAGGTTAAACGAAAAGCTCGACCCATACTTGTTTTTCACAATGTATGGTCCAATCGATTAGGGAAAACATTTCTACATGGGCTCCTTTCTACATGGTAGTGACATTCTTATTTTCTTTGAGGATGAGGGTCAACCTTAAAGTCACGTTCTCTCGAGGTTCTTATTGTAAGCATGTTTAATGCGTTCCTAATAAACATGATGTTGTGCATGAGTGAAAATGCGAGTTTTTTTAGTAACTTGAGATGTGATAGATGTGCTTGGAGATAGTCTTCATCAGAGATGAAGTCGCGAAGGGACATGCACAAAGATGAAATTTTAACTTCAAGAGGAAGGATGACTTCATAACCATAAACAAGAGAAGAGGGGGTAACACACATGGAGGTACAAATACTAGTTTGATAGGCCCAAAGGGTGAAAGGAAGCTAGAGATATAGTTACGACCTACTTGATTAATAGTTTTTGCAAGGATAATGCATGGGTTTTGTTACTCGCTTTGGTTTGGCCGTTAGCTTGAGGATAATATGGAGAAGATAAGTTGAGTTGGATGTTGAATGCATTACAAATTTTCTTAAGATATTTTTTTAAAGGAATTTCCATTGTCCATGACAAGTTTTTGGGGAACGCCAAAGTGGAAAATGATGTGTTGATAGATAAAGTTAATGATTAGACTAGATTTAGTTGAGGTGAGTGGGATTTATTCCACCCATTTGGTGAAATATTTGGTTATAATAATGATAGAATGATGTTTTTATGAAGAACGAGGATTAATAAGACCAATGAGATCAAGACCCCATTGTGAAAAATGCCAAAGGTCCTTAGCTGGTTGTAAAGATTAACTAGGAATGCAAATAAGATATGAATTTTATGACACTTTTCATATTTCTTAACATACTCACAGTAGTCATGATTAAGGGAAGGCCAATAATATCCAAGATGAAGAATGCACTTAGCAATGGCTAAGCCACTAAATTTTCCACCACAAATACCATCGTGGACTTCTTGGATAGCACGAGAAGATTCATGGGATTTAAGGCATCGATAATAACACCATCAAATCCATGCTTATAAAGAATGTCACCAAGGATCACATAGTGGTTAGCATGCTGAAGAAATGACCGCCTAGAATTTTGCACAAAGTCAAGGGAATGATGGATTAGGATAAATAATCAAATATTTGGCAATACCAAAGGTCTGATGAATTAGATTTAACAAGATTAACTTGGGGTAATTCATGAAATGGTTGATCACTACGAGGAACAATGAAAAAAATCTCGATTCCTCTATTTTCCATGGGATAAGAGTTGAAAGGGATGTCATCGTATTAGAAAAATGATTAAATGATTGAGGAATAACTTGGATGGTGTAGGAATAAAAGGCTTCAAGAAGAAGATGAACAATTGTGTGATATTTCGAAGGGTATCATTTTTACACTGATACTCACACTGTGACTTGTTTGATTATAAGCTCAGAATCCCCATAGATGTCAAGAATTTGAACACCTAGAAAGGAAGTCATTTCAAGACCTAAGATAAGGGCCTTGTAATCTTCCATATTATTTGTAAACTCAAAATTGAGTTTGTTTTGCGAGGGGAATAGGAGCATCCTAAGGAGGAATGAGAATGATGCCAACGCATCCCCCTTGTTGACACTTAGATCCATCAAAGAAGAGAGTGAATTTAAGAGTCTCATATTCATGATGAAATTGACTAATGGATTCATTTAGAAAATGCTCATGAGGGAGATGTGAATTAGGAATAGGGGATTTGGCTAATTGATCTACAATAGCTTGGCCCTTGATATATTTTTGAGATCGATGTTTGGAAGAGAAAAGTTATCTTTAGGGCAAGCAAGATTGAGATCTTGAAAATCGTGTTGGCCATTGAGGGATTGTGTTGTCACTGATGTCAACCCCCATTGATGGAAAAGGTTTTAATAATGTTTTATGAGTCCACATATTATGTATTTCAGGTGTCATGTATGAATATTGAGTTGTTATGTCAAGATTGGTGAGTTCAGTGTTGTCGTGGAGCATGTTTGAGTATGTGTAGTCATAATATGAGTCCTCTTAAGGAAATTGGTTGATTTCATGAGGTTAAACATGGTAGACATGATGTTTCATGTGTGTTAATGGGTCTTCATTGATTTATCATGGTCATTTCTTTGTTGAGTTGGGTCATTTTAGGCTTATTTCAAGCCCCTGGAGCATCCAGAATGGTAAGTAGGTGTGAGTTTTGGACCAAATCAGTCCTGTTGGAGCATGGTAAGCATATGGTTATGGTATATAGGGAACGTATGGTGATGTTTGGATCTGAATTTAGTGCTTTTATGCTTCTCTCGTGGTCATTGGGAAGCTACGGGAGAAAGCAAGCAAGTAATCACATGAAAATGAGATTGGATATAGAGTTCTAGGCATATTTGGACTAGATAGTGAGCATGGATAGTTAGAGAAGGTTATCATGGTGAGTTATGTAAAATATCAGGTGATTCTAAAGAATATTTTTAATTTATGCTAGTTTTGGCAAAACCGGTTAAGTTGGAGTGTGTTTTTAGAGCAAATGTTGACCTTCTACTGTTTGTTGTAAATTATATGATTTTCCATAATTGTTTCTAAATAATGGTTTCCATCAATGATAAAGCGGGATATTGTTAGCAATTGAGGGATTTTATTTTCATTGATTTAAAACCCCATTGATGGTAGTGTCATGATGTTTTATGATTCTATATATGATGTATTTCGAGTGTCATGTAATAATATTGAGTTGTCCTGTCAAGATTGGTGAGTTTAGTGTTGTCTTAGAGCATGTTTGAGTATGCCTATTCATGGTATGAGTATTTTGAGGAAAATATTGGATTTAATAAGGTCAAACATGGTTGGTATGATGTTTCATGTGTGTTAATGGGTCTTCATTAAGTCATCATGGCGATTCTCTATTGGGTCGAGTCATTCCAAGCTTATTTCAAGCCTTGGAGCATCCGAATGGTAAGCGGTGTTTTAATTTTGAACAAAATAAATAATTTTGGATAATGGTATAAGTATGGATATGGTATATAGGGCATGTATGGTGAGTTTTAGGTTTGATTTTAGTGGTTTTATGCTTCTGTGAGGTCCTTGGGATGTTAAACGTAAGAAACAAACAAGTAAGCACATGCAAATGAGATTGGATAGAGAGTTTTAGGAATATTTTGACTATATTGTGGGAATTAAAAGTTATATAATGTTTTCATGGTTCTTCATGTCAAATATCAGGTGATTCTGAAGAATATTTTTGAAGTTATACAATTTTTGGCAAAACCGGGTAAGTTGTAGTGTGTTTTAAAAGAAAATGTTTCTTATGCTCGTTGAGAACTATATGATTTGCATGGGGATCTAAACTATTAATAATATCTTATAAGGTATGTTTTTAATCTTTCAAAAAATAATGAGGTGGTTTTATCGTCATGTTTTTATGAACGAATGTTAAGAAGGTAAAGAGGTCTAAAACCCTAGTTAAACCCTAGCTACTAGAACAATTGATAGAAAGTGAAGATTTTTGACCTGGTGTTGATTGATTAATAACACATGATGATTTGTTGATTGATTAATAACACATGATGATTTAATGTTGTATAGGAATCCTTGGAATTTCCAGAAATGTATGGTTTAGGTCATGTTGATATGTGGGCTCCACCTAAAAATAGTTGTTTATGGAGAATAAGGTTTTAGGATAAGATGGTATAAGGGAGTAGCATGCACAATTGATCGTGAATAATGCATGGGAGTTTTTATTAATTTAAATTGAGGTTTAATGAAAATTTCATGTAGTTTCTGTTTCGCTTCGAATGTTTGGCCACGGGAATAGAGTTGCTTCTATCCTTTCATTCCTTTTAGAAATAGATAAGGTTAGGGCTAGGAGGAATACTGTTGAATGTCAAGATGGTGTGCACGTATCGTAGAGAAAGATCGGGTTGATTGTGAAGAAATCCTTTTTGTCTTGGAAGGACTACTCGCAAATAAGAACACAAGACCACAAGATTTTGATTAGACAATAAATGAGGAACTACCTTGGGCCTGTGAAATATAAAACTTCCTTTCGAAGGTGGTGAGTTCCCCTGCTAATATGAATTAACACAAAAGACTGTAAAATATCAATTAAATTGCTTCGTTGAATTGGGTAGGGGAAAGGCTGGTTTTTGGTTATAGTCAGGATAACCGATACCGGTTGCTGATAACCGATATCGGTATGGTCTAGGATCTGAAGGTTGGTTGTTTTGTGGGGTGGTTGTGTTGTTTGGTAGTTGTGTTATTTGTAAGGGCTGTATATAGGTGATATTAGGAAATAAGGTGATGAGAGGTAGATGAATGATAATTAGATGCAATAGCATGCTAGGTAGTGGATCTAGGAATGGATTCGTGAGGATTGTGCTTCAAAAGTCTAAGAAATGTTATTAAAGAGGACATGTAAGATGTAACTTATCTTGGTTATTGATGAAGATGCAGTCCAAGAACTCGATGACAAAGGCGAAATCTAGGTAGGATGGTGGACAAACGAGAAGATGAAATATCTCCCTCCCGATGATCACCGAGTATCGAGAACTCTGGGGCACTCTTGGTTGTAGTTTTGGGCTTGATCTCCTTTGCTTGCAACTCTCTCTTGTCTCTTCACTCGCTCTCGCTTGGCCAAGTGAAGATCTGAATGTTCTTGATCACCCCAATGATCTCGTTGATTCAAAATCCTTCAACCCTTGTTTACGGTTAGGAGCCCATTTACTGAGGAACCGATGGCGGTTACGTAACCGACGGCGGTCGTCAGTAGGAACCGGCATCGGTAAGGAAAAAGTAGGCTATTTTTAGTAAAATAGCCCACCTTCCCGCTTTTCTCCCAAGGGATTAGTTGTGGGCTTGGTCAAGTGACTAGAATGTCGGTTTTAAAGTGCGAGAAAAGGGTCCTTAATCATGGGTGTAGGTGTAGACCAAGTTATAAGTCTTAATTAGGTTAGTTTAGGGTTAGGACTAGGTCACGATGAGGTGGCAAAATGAGGTGGCAGGTGAGGTGATGTGGATTTATCAATTACGAGGTAATTAATAAATAATTGTGTAAGGTTTAGGTGATGAGGTTAGGATACGAAATGAGATGCGGGTCACAAAGGGGTCGTAAGACACAAATTTGGTGTCTACATTAGCCCCTTATTGTCGTAGCTTGTTTTTAAAAGTCACGGACAATAATATGAAGTGGTTTCTCCTGTTAAGGATATAGGTAATCCCCCTCAAATCTATCACAGATTGAGAGAACGGGAAATCAGGGATAGGGTTGATAAAGGGTGAATGGTGTAGAGAGGATGGTAAGATGGTGGGGTAGGTCCAAGAGGCGCATGTTGAAATGTAATAGTGCGACTAGGGTACATGATTTGACGAGCAAAACGGCAATGCATAGGATAGGTCGATAGTTTATCCAAACAAGGGTGATATAATCACGTATGCAAGGCATAGAAGTAGCTCCGTGGTATATAACGAGGTAAGGTACGAGAACGTTTAGGCATGTTCGGCAGTACTCAAATGGTTGGTTTGGTTGAGATAAACGTCACGGTCTAAGTCTGGGCAAAGTTGGTTGACGGATCAAGTTAAGGACCCTAATCATGCTAAAACACGAACATGTGAGCTCGATTAAACAAAAAAATGACAGGATGGGTGGATAAAAGTGTATGTTGGTGATGTTGGGTAGGGTATTGAAGTAATATGCGGCCGTGGGTCGGGCCAAGTTGTTGGGTCGGCCTGGCCTTGGGTCGGGGATGGGTAGGGTGAGGCCTTGGGTCGGGCCGGATGGGTAGGGTCGGCCTTGGTCGGGCTAAATGGGTAGGGTGAGGCCTTGGGTCGGGCCGGATGGGTAGGGGTGAGGCCTTGGGTCGGGCCGGATGGGTAGGGTTGCGGCCTTGGGTCGGGCCAAATGGGTAGGGTTGAGGCCTTGGGTCGGGCGAAATGGTTAAGGTTATGGCCTTGGTCGGGCCAAATGGGTAGGGTGAGGCCTTGGGTCGGGCCAAATGGTTAAGGTTGCGGCCTGGGGTCGGGCCAAATGGGTAGGGTGAGGCCTTGGGTCGAGCCAAATGGTTAAGTGAGGCCTTGGGTCGGGCCGGATGGGTAGGGTGAGGCCTCTGGGTCGGGCCGGATGGGTAGGGTTGAGGCCTTGGGTCGGGCCAAATGGGTAGGGTGAGGCCTTGGGTCGGGCCAAATAGTTAGAGTGAGGCCTTAGGTCGGGCCAAATGGTTAGTTGCGGCCTTGGGTCGGGCCAAATGGGTAGGGTGAGGCCTTGGGTCGGGCCAAATGGTTAAGGTTGCGGCCTTGGGTCGGGCCAAATGGGTAGGGTGAGGCCTTGGTCGGGCCAAATGGTTAATAATGTTTGCATCAAAGGTTGATATAAAGCTGTTGGTGGAAAAGGGGCAATAGTAAATAAGGGCAAAAGTTGGGTGAGGAAAGGAAAAAACCAATATCGGTTATCTATGACCGTGCAGTTAGGTAACCGATGGCGGTTCCTTAGGGCACGATTTGACCGTATCGGTTCTATGTGAAAAACCTATAAAAAGAAAAAATACAACCCGGTCATTGTCACTTTGTCAAATTGGAAATCAAATTAAGTTATCGAGGTGGAATATTGACATTGGTGCATTTGTTGGCACGAGTGGCACTATTGGACTGGAGGAGTGAGTTGGTAGCGGGCCCGAGTGAGGAGGAGGCAGTAGTTGATTGGTTGAGGACCCAGAAGAGGACAGTTGGAGCCATGGCACGGCCGAGGAGGAAAGCCGAGTTGGGCTGGACCAGCTGGACCACCACCACCCATCCCACCATGATGACGTGTTGTCGTACAGGTAGGTTCGAAACCCCTCATTGTGTTTATTTGATGTTATTAAGCTAGATTGGGGGTTTGGGTAGGAATTTACATGTTTTAGGAAATAATTAGAAAATGGAAATAATTCGAAAAAGGGAGAGGGTAGATAGGTGAAATAAGCCAAGGCGGCTGGGTGGGTAGATTTTTAGGGTGTTTGGGTGGGTATGTAAGTAGAAAGATGAAAAAAATGGAGGGGGGGGGCGGCGCGGGTTCGGCTCAGGAAATTACAGCGATCGATGTCGGTTGCTAAGCGGCAGCATCGGTCCAAAAGCCCCAAGGCGGGCGTTTTGTGCGTGGACCTAAGGCGTCGGTAGTATATCGGCGCGCGTCGGTTTGTGTTATGTGTTGTTTTGTTTGTTTGTTTTTGGTTTGTGTTGTTTGTTTTGTTTTTTTATTTTATTTTGTTTTTTGTTTGTGTTTTTAGTTTGTGTTTGTTTTGTTTGTGTTTTTGGTTTGTGTTGTTTGTTTTTTTTTTTTATTTTGTTTTGTTTTTTTGTTGTTTGTTTTGTTTTGTTTTGTTTTGTTTTTTAATTTTTGATATCCTTAGATGATGGCATGTTTGTTTTGGTATGTGATAGATAGATGATATGGATGAAATCGTAATGAGAAGTGGATTGGATGGACAAATATGGATAATGGTGTTGTTATGCGAGGAAAAGAGGTGGGCACGATAAAAATTAGGTAGAAAATGAATAAAAGAACTATGTTTCAAAAAGGTAGTGTGTAACCGATATCGGTCAGGTGTAACCGATATCGGTTATGTAATCGACGCCGGTAGTTAGTAGACCGATATCGGTTATGTAACCGATACCGGTTATTTAGGTATGAGCTTTTCTAAAAATAGAAAAGCTAGGGTGGCAACTTAAGTTCTAATTTTGAGAGCCATGCAAGAAGTTAAATCGAACGACGACGCTTTTTGCACGATAGGAGACAGTAATTGCATGAGAGATTTGAGTGATAAGGAGAAAAGAGACAGGAAAGTGAATGTGATCCGAGATTGAAGCGAAAGGTGAATTTGAAAAGGGTGGTGATCATGGCGTAACGAGGAGAAGCATCCAGCGGGCAGGGGGCGAGAGGAAGACAAGTGCCACCTCACTTTGCTGCTGTAACTCAAGAGGTAAATGCGTTTTGGTTGGATTTGATTACTGCATGTTTTGTGAATAAGATGGGGAGATTAAGTGGGTAGATATGAGAAAGAAAACATGATAACAAGGGTTATAGATGAGGTGAGTGTTACGGGGTAGGTAATCAGGGGTTTCGGGTATGTTTGTGTATACAGAGAGGAATAAACGATCAATTTATTGTCGTAGGCGGTGTGTTTTGGCAAGGCTGTATGAAGGTAACAGTGACCGATAGCGGTTAGAGAGAACCGGTATCGGTCACCAAACCGGTAGCGGTTAGCTATAACCGATACCGGTACCTGTAGGCATTTCCAGAATGTGAGAAAAAACCCGTGGGGATTTGATGGATTGAATGGTTGTTTGTTGTTTTGATGTATGCAGCGAGAGCGGGATGAGGATGAATGATAAGTGTAGCAAACAGCCTTTGTCACACGAATCCTGAAGGCGGATGCCTGTAACACCAGCTGAATGGACATTGATAAATCGTTTGGGGTTAAGTGGAATCCGCTATTATTCATGAATCGCACGTAACCATGCTATGTTGCAGGCGTTGATTGAAAGATGGAATCCAGAGAAGAATACGTTCTATCTCGCACAATGAGGAGATGATAGCAGTAACATGGAAGATGTGTTCAGATTTTGAGGCTCCCTATTACAGGAAAACCAGATATTAGGCATTACCTAGCGCAGCGCGAGAGCGATAACAGCAGTATTTGGTCCATACGCACGTGATTTGACACAGTGAGGTTTGACATTTACGTATGGCATAATGTATGCAGCACACCCTGAGGAGACAAGGTTAGCAGTGATATTAATGATAGCGGTAGGGTATTATGCATTAGAGGGTGGAAGGGGGAAGATTTCCAAAGGCATTTATGTGTGTTATTTGGGAGATGATAGAAAGGAACGTGACTTTTGCATGGGCACCTACATATTTAGCGCGAACTATACAGGGTTTATGGGCTTATAGGTGAAATCACAGGGCGACACTGGATTGATTCATACTTATTACACTGTTGGGCCTATGAGCACATTGTTTGTGTGCGACCAATAGGCCGACCCATCTGTCGAGAGAGACTAGAGTACGAGAGGTTGGGGTTCGGAGACGATGGGTCAGGTCGATAACAAGAGGCAAGATCCCGCCGTGGACGGGTGACATTGAGTATTACAGGCGAGTATGGGAGAGGGTGACGATTCATGATATCTGGTTGGAGGCCTTACTGGGAACTATATGGTAACAGAGAACATAGCCGAGAGTTGAGGGTGTAGAGCGATTGAGGTGGATCGCGGGGCACATGCCAGTGAGTATGAGAGGATTCCTCTAGATCACGTGCGGCGACAATTGGATTTGTGCGCAGATATACCCTTGGCTTATAGACCATATATGAGGATCGACGCTTGAGGCAAAAGCATTCTCACCTCCCACCCAACACCTCCGAAAAGGCGGAGGAGATAGCAACCGATCGCAGTGTAATGGATGCGAGAGCAGCGAGGCCTATAGGTTATGGTGGGTAGCAGAGCTGCGAGGTGTACGTGATCGCCACGACATTTGTGATTACAAATGAGAGAGATCGTCTGCAGAGTTTAGTTCAAGCAGCTCCAAATGCAGTGAATGAGGCAAGAGGATTGTTAGCGGTCATGAGTCACAAGCGAGAGAGACTAGAGGCTGGATTCCTCCATGCGAGAGGGCATATTCATATGTTACGAGGAGAGATTGGCAGATCGATTGGCGGTACCAATAGCCCACGGTACCTTTGAGGACGGAGAGGCCGGCATGAGAGGCGTCGACGATCACGATCATCTCCTGGTCGGGATGAATCGTGAGGGTCTAAGTAAATGTTATAGAGGTATAAGAATAAATAAGGATGCCGACCTGCATGTCGATGATAGAGGAGATGTATTTGTTTAACATCTAAATAAGACTGAATATGTATGTTGATTTGAGTTATGATAATAATAAGAATGTTTTGCGTTGACTGTTGGTGTTTTGAAAAAAGGATAAAAGAGGAATGTGATTAAATAGAAATACACAAAAATATTTATATTTACCACACATGATAGGTTATGGTAAGGGGATGGTCGAGCTAACTTTGGGAGACCCCATGTCTCAATCGCCTACATAGCCCATTGCACAAAGCAAGGAGGGCCTCGACCGATGTAGTTCTCCCTTAGGATCGGGGAGAGGTGAATTTAGGTATGGTTAGGCAATTTGTTGGTTGGTAAAAATGTTGATATTAATATTGGTAAGGTAAGGTTGATGGTGTTGGTAATGAATTGGTGATGTTGTAAAAGGTATAAGGGAAGCGAAAGTTAGCCTACCCAAGTAGTAGGGAATCATGCCCTGATTAAGATCAACACACAATCCTAGATGCGAGGCAAAGAGGAAATATTTCTCCAGTAGGTGAAAAGAGCTAAACAAACCACACAACGTAGAACGAGCTTGAAGCCCTAGTACCGATGCATAGACGACGAAGTCGATAGGTGAAAAGAGTTGTATAATCACAACATATCGAGTGTACGTTACGTCCCTTGAGTTGAAACAAATGGTGAGGTGAGGTGAATGGTATAGCTGAGGTACGGAGAACTTATTACAAAGTGAGTGTTCTGACGAAAGAGAACCTACCCTAAATAGACAAGTCCATGACTGCAAAAGTTCTTTTGAATGAGGCTTTTATTTATTGAATGTAGACCGATCGATGCGGGAAGTCTACAAGGGATATTGATTGTATAATTCTTGAGGTCTTCACAAAGCTGATCAATGCGAGAAGCTTCTGAGAAAAGGCTGACTGTGCATAGCTGTCCTTCGAGGGAGCAGTCTATTTATAGTAGCGAATGTGATTTTAGTGCATAAGCTGTCCTTCGGGGAGCGATCTATATATGATAGCAGCAATAGTTTGGCATATAGCATCCTTCGAGGAGCGATCTATATATAATTTAGATAGCTAGATGTTCTTTTGGCATGAAGCATCTAGTTTGGTAGGAAGTTTGACTCAAGAAAATCCCATAAGAAGGTGTTATTTTAATACTTTGAAGTCATGGACTAGACTAAAAGGGGAGGGCATCGCTAAGGTGAGGTGAGAATCAAACTATGTGAGCTTGATTTTTTATTATGAGGTGTAGGAAACAAAGCGTATGTAGCGGTGAATGAGCTCAAGGGACGAGCAGTAGGTAGATAAGAAGTGATGTAACACTAAATTCAACAGTAGAATGGTCGAAGATGCAAGGCATTAAGGGTTGGCTCGGGCTTACCATTAAGCGAAGCTAAACGATAAGTACCTGATCCATAAGTGTGAGTGATTATATAAGGCCCAATCCAATTAGGAGCAAATTTTCCACGTTTCTCTTTTTTAGTTTGGTTACATGTTGATTCTCTTTGAGGACAAGATCACCAACTTTAAAGGTACGCTCATGAAGTCACTTATCATAAGCACGCTTGATGCGTTTTGATAGATTTGAAGGTGATCGAGAGTGTAAGATGACGTTTGTCAAGAAAACTCCATTGGGCTAACCGCTCTTGGCGGAAATCATCATTGGTGAGAATATCCTGAAGAGATATCCCGAGGGAGGGTATTTGTATTTCGAGAGGCAAGATGACCTGGTACCATATACCGAGAAAAAGGTGTGGCATTATTAGATGTACGAATGCTAAGTACGATAAGCCCAAAGGGCAAAGGGGATGTGATCGTGCCAATTTCTTCCGCACTCATTGACAACTTTCATGAGGATTTTAGTTAGGGTTTTATTAGAGGATTCACTTGTCCATTTGCTTGTGGATAGTAGGGTGATGAGAAGCTAAGTTTAATACCAAAGTTGTCACAAAGGTCTTGCAATAACTTATTTTTGAAAGATTTTCCATTATCTATTATCAGGCGATGAGGAACACCAAAACGAGATAATGTGGTGGTTAATGAACTCTACAATTTTTCTTTTTTGGTTGAAATGAGTGGAATAGACTCCACCCATTTTGTGTAATATTCGATTCTTTGTGATAATCCATCGGTGACGTTGCGAAGAGGACGGGTGAATCTCACCAATAAGGTCTAAACCCCATTGTGAGAAAGGCCAAAGATCTCGGGTGACCTGTAGGGGGTGGCTAGGAGTATGTTGAAGGTTGGCGTGTTGTTGACACATAACACAATGCTTAACATATTCGTAGCAATCGTTATTGAGAGTAGGCCAATAATAACCAAGGCGAAGGATTCATTTGGCCATGGCAAGGCCGCTAAAATGCCCGCCACAAATACCGTCATGTACTTGTTGGATGGTATGGGTGACCTCCACGCGGTGAGACATCGAAGGAGGATGCCATCAAAGCCACGTTTATAAAGGAGTCCCCCCATAACTACATAACGAGAAACACGTTTAAGAAAAGCGCGTTTGCGATTACTAGAAGGTCGAGAAGGGAGAAGAGAGGTTGTAAGGTAGTCGTGGAATTGGTGATACCAAGTATCCTGCGAGTTAGAGACAATATTTATCGTACAAACAACCGAGGCTGAATAAGATGGGGCAAAGAGTTGTTGGACCAAGACAAAAATGTCGAGTCATTGATGAAGTGGAATTTGCGAGGCTAAGCAAGCCATAGTATCCGCAAATTTGTTAGTGGAGCGGGAATGGTTTGGATAGAATAGTGAGTAAATAAGGCTAGAAGTGAATCCACGTAGTGTTTGTACTTTTGAAGTTCCTCATTTTGCATTGGTAGATGCCCATAGCGATTGACTACCAATTGAGAATCGCCAAAAATATTGATAGATTTGATACCTAAGTGTAACGCAACTTGGAGACCAGTAACAAGGGCTTCGTATTCCATTTGTATTATTAGTGCAAGGAAATCGAGTCGAAATGAAAGAGGCATACGCTCGGCGTCGAGAGGAATGAGAACAATGTCGGCTCCTCCACCATGGTGGCATTTAGATCCATCGAAGAAGAGGGTCATTGGATACGACTCCTCCTTGAGGGAAAGAGTAGCGATGAAGTCGTCTAGGAATATAAAATTGGTAAATTATTCCCGGGTAAAGGGGCTTCATGCAAGTTGAGTCTGCGATGGTTTGTCCTTTGATTGATTTACGGTGGACAAACTCAAGGTCAAGGTCGGCGAGGAGCATGAGCCATCGGGCGATGCGTTAGTTTAGATGAGGTTTGGCATACATGTAATGGATGGGGTCCGTGTTGGTGTGATTTGAAAGTTTTGTGATTAGGAAGGTAGTGTCGAGTTTGGTAGCCACGAATGATAGGGCTAGGCATAACTTTTCTACATGTGTATACCTAGTCTCATAGTCCACCAAAGTACGACTTATATAATAGACGGCTTGTTCTCGATTCTCGGAGTCACGATGTGCAAGCATGGCCCTTACAACATGGTCGATGGCGGAAAGGTAAAGGTAGAAAGGGCGGTCGTCCTGAGGTGGGATAAGCACGGGTGGATGCAAGAGATAAGCTTTGAGAGCTTCAAAGGCTTGGTGGCACTCTTCGCTCCATTGAAAATCAATGTCCTTTTTAAGAAGGTAATGGAAAGGTTGACATCGATCTGAGAGTTGGGAGATAAAACGTCGGATAGATTGGAGCTTACCTTGTAAACTACGCAATTGTTTGAGATTGGTAGGTGGGGGCATTTCTAGGATAGCTTTGACTTTAGATGGGTCGACCTCGATGCCACACAAAGAGACGATAAATCCAAGAAGTTTCCCGAAAGGACACCAAAGACACATTTCTTTGGTTGAAGGCGGACAGAGAATATTAGAATAAAGTGATCAAAAATAATGGTTAAAACATCGAGATGTTCACTACGATGTTTAGATTTGCCAAGAAGATCGTCGACGTAATCTTCAAGGATAGTGTGCATAATGTCATGAAAAATGTAGGTCATAGCCCGCTGATAGGTTGCACTAGCATTCTTAAGGCCAAATGGCATTACACGGTAACTGAAGGTTCCCAAGGAGTTATGAAGGCAGTTTTATGTTGATCGGCGGGGCAACCAAAATTTGGTTATATCCTGAGAAGCCATCCATGAGAGAGAGCATCTCATGGCCTGCAGTGAGATCTACAAGTTGGTCAATGCTAGGCAAGGGGAAGTCATCCTTAGGGCAAGCGAGGTTAAGATCCCGGAAATCCATGCATATCCGAAGTCCCCCCGTCGCTTTAGTGACAGGTACGATGTTAGAAATCCATTGAGGATAGTCAATAGGTAGAATGAAGGAAACAGAAAGGAGTCGTTGAAGCTCCTCTTTGACCAAGAGAGCAATGCGTGGATGCATTTTTCTCAATTTCTATTTAATTGGCTTGGAATCAGGTTTTAGTGTAATGTTATGGACAGCAATGTCAGGATCAATTCCTGGCATGTCAGCATAGGACCAAGCGAAAGCTTGGTTGCGAGCACGGAGAAAGGTAGTAAAGGTGACTTGTTCTGATGCGTTAAGGGATTGTCCGATCTTCACAATGTGAGGATCCTCCTCCGTGTGGATGTTGATTTCTATAGTAGATTCATTCAGCATGGTTTGAGTTTCAGATGGTAAGGCGCGTTGAATATAAGAGTCATCCGCGCCAAGGTAAGTGAGGATGGAGTCATCATCCTGACACTCAACAATGTTAATTGAAGGTGAGTCCTCTTCAATCATGTCTGGATACAGAAGGGGGATAGAAGAGGGGTCCTCATTATCGCGTTGATAATTGAGAGGACCTAGGAAGATAGCATTTATGAAAAAAAAAAGTTAGGAGGGATAGATTCGGGATCTATCGACTCTGTGGGTGACGAAGGCAAAATGGGTGATGATGGTTCGGTAGGGGTGACGTCATTGTCTTCTAGAAGACAACTGACACGAGGTTCCTCTTGTGTAGGTGTTTCAGGAAAACCGAGACCACTGCGATCATTGTGTTTGCGTGTAGTCACGGGAATGAGTGTATGTCGGCCTTGTTCATAAAGACCAAAACCAAAGCCTTTCCAAGCACAACGAGTCAAGAAGGTGAGGGCGAAATGATGATTTGTCAAGTATTGAAAATCAGATTGGAAGGGAACCACACCAAGAGGGGGTTCAGGGGTAATGGAGGATGCGTCAACACCCCCATACGTTAGGTTGGTGCGGCAATGGGGTGGTCCGTAAGAGATTACTTCCCCCACACGACGGTCATAGGTAGGATGTGCATGTACCTATCCGTACTCCTGTGGGGTATGGAAAGAACTAACGTTATATAGGCGATACTCCCCCAGCGTAAGGCGTTGAAAAACATCTACTAAGGGGTCTGCGGTTGGGATGTTAGCTGCGGGAAGGGAAGTGGTTTTTGTGATGGTGGTTTCATCAGTTGAAGGCGTAGGTGCGGTTGAGGTGGATGGTTGAGGTACATTTGAAGAGGACGGTTGGGTTGAATGAATGGGTGTCTTGATTGGTACAAGCACATCGTTAGGGCGGTATAACATATTGCAGGTTTTAAAGGGGGGAGGATCAGCTTTTACGGTGTAGGACTTCCCCTCGTACTCAAATTTTATGCATCTATGTAATGTTGAGGGAACGCATCCCATAGCCATGATCCAAGGGTGACCTAATAATATATTGTATTGGAACTCTCCCTCAAGGACATAGAAGAGTTCGGAGTAAAGCACGTGGTCCTACCCAAATGTTGAGGATCACGGTGCCTAAGGTAGAGGTAATAGCATCATTGAATGACCGTAACATGATGAGATTGCACACATGTAGCTAGAGGGATATTCATTTGTTGGAAGGCTTTTGAAGAGATGATGTTTAGCTAGCGCCCCGTCAATCATAACACGACGTACCCGAATGTCCCGGACGTAAGCGGAGATGAAAAGGGCGAGGTCGTGGTCTTACGTACCAAAGTCAACAATTTCATCTTGAGAAATTGACTACCGCAGCTTGTTGTTGCATGGCAGACGAGAAGTGGTTGGGCAAAGTGGGTTGTTTGGTGAGAGAAGCAATGTGATTGGGTGTTAGAATGGAGGCAACAGCGTGGTTTCATTAGGTAAGACCTCGATCCCTTGAAGAATTTCAATGAGAGCTTGTCGATGAGATTCAGAAGTCTGAATGAGATCATATAGTGTCATTTTTACGGGCGATTGGTGAAGCTGTTTGATCATGGCTCGATGGGCAACTCCATTAGAGACGGGGTAAGCGGGTCCACGAATAACCACTTTGGGTGGTGGTGCAATCGGGATGCTGGATGGAGAAAGAGAGGATGCATGTGTGCTTTCTTTCGCTTTCTCGTTGTTTTTCTGCGCTCGAGTAGCAACACTAATCATATTAATCTCGTAGACCTGAGATGAGGAAGATGGTTGGGATAAATCATGGTCTTCAAGAGGTGGGGTTGTAATAATGATAGATCTTGGTGAGGCGGGGATAGATGGTATAGGAGAGGGAATTGAAGCTAAAGGTCTCTCCTTCGTAAGTTGTCTTTCTTAACCTTTGTATCTGGGAGAGGTGACTGACGAAGGATGGTTTTAAAGCTTTGCATCCCTCCACATCATGTCTGGTGTGCGGTGATAGGTGCAGATTTTAGAATCATCATAACCTATAGGTCGAGGTTTAGACGGGTCATAAGGTCTAAGTGGGGTAGGAAATGGTCGCATTCTCCACCAACATAGCAAGGATTTTGGCGTAAGATCCTTTGAGTGGGTCAAAATCGGAGGAGGATGAGGGTATTGGTTGTGCGGGTTTTGGTAATGTTTGGGTGTGGTTGGTTCGTACGGGTGGTGGTTTAGCCGAGGGGTGTTGACACGTGGTTTTCACTAAACGTGGTTTCTTTGGCGCAGAAGCTATATTCAGCTGGTTAGATGATGAGGCTACAGATGACGTGGTAGCGGGAAACAACCACGGAGAAAGGGGAGTGACAGAAAATAAATCCTTTGATGATGGAGTTCGTTTAGGGTTGATGGGTGGACAGGATACGTGGGGTGACAATGTTGATATACCCTTTGATCTCGATAGGTGCGAAGGCGTAGGTTGTTTTGAAGAAAATGCAGGAGGTATGATATATTGATGCAAGGTGGAGGGATGAGGTCCCAATATGGAAGGTAGGTGTGACGATGATGGTTTTGATTGTGATAGAGGCACGGATTGAGTTTGTCTCCTAGGTGGCGGGGCGGCTTTATTTTTGGATAAATCGAGTCGCTTAGGCAAAAAGTGCGTTAGGACGGGCATTGGTGAGGTCCCAAGTGTAGGGGAAGATTTGGTTAGGTTAATAGAGGTGGATGGGCTACTTGGTATAGATACGGGGGGTGAGAATGAGGACATAGGCATTTTGAGTTTCTGTAAACACTTAGGGTATATGGTAGAGGTGTCCGGATCGGTCACCTGCATTTGAGTAGAATAGGGGGTACTCAAACGTTCCCATAGGACTCGTCTATCTTACGGAGAATGACAATCTTGTGCATGAATTGTAAATTTGGTACGGAAGAAAGACAAAGTTGTGATTCCAGTCCACTTTGTGGGTGTGATACAGGGTAGATGAAATCTTGTATCAATAGATATTAAGAGGTCGACCGGTTGTTGAAAAGATTTAGGCGATGAAGGACTAATAGTGTGGAGGGCATTTTGAGAGGGTGCATGTTATGGTTAAAGAATTTGGTGATGTTGGTGCAAGAGATTTCTCATCTAAGGATGTCAAAAGGAGTGGCAAGCCTTCCTCTTGTGTGCAAAGAAGTGGTAGAAGGGGACGTTTGGGAAATAGATAAATTAGATAACATCCGTTTGCGAGTCTTGTCAGAGGGATGTGGTGTAAGTCAGACTCATCGATGAGAAGCGAAGTCTGGGAAGTTAACTCTTTTATGGGTAAAGGAATGATTTCACTTTGGCTTGATGGTGGTGAAGGAGGTTCGGACTCCTGTGTTAGTGGAGAGGCTTGATTCAAAATTTTCTCGATAGAGGCTTTTGGCTGGGAGTCGAACTCGCATGGATCTCATGAACACTCTCCTCGGCTAAGATATCTTGGTTTACGTTACTGTTGGACGAGTGATTTGGGAATGGTTTGTTGAATATTTTCAAATTTCGGTTGGCAGGGGCATTAGGATTATCGAGGGTTATATCCCCTGCGTCAACCATTTCCTGCACTATGTTTTTCAACATTTTGCAGTTTTCATGACTATGTCCTTTTATGCGGTGAAAGTTACTGAAGTCATTTTCTTTGTACTGTGAAGGTATAGCGGGTAGAATCAAACCCGGAGTAGGGTTTAACAGAGGCAAGGTGATAGCTCGGTTTGAGCAATTTTTCCAAGATGACACCATAAGTTTCTCCCAAGGAGTGTAATTGATGGGCTCGGCTTTGTACTTATAGGTGGTTTTTGGTGGGGTATTAGACGGTGTTTGAGATTTGACCATCACCGCGTGGACAGCTCCTTTTGATTTTGAAGAAGTGGACGTGTGAGGAGTGGTGGTGTTTGGTTTATGGTAGAATCCTGGAGTTTGGAAATTGGGGTTTTGTTGCGCAACCGCAATTTCTCTTCTTCTAAGGCTCGAATTTCTAGTTTCGAGCCATGGTAAAGGCCTCATCAAATGTGCGGAAAGTTTGAATTTGAAGAGTAGGAGAAATGTGCTTAGCACATGCCCGCGTAAAAAGTTCGATAAGTTCAGCCTGAGGCAAGGCATATGTAAGTTGGTTGATAAGGCCCCGCCATCGTCCAACGAAATCTGCGATAGATTCGTCTTCGAATTGTCGGATGGCATAAAGGTCAGTGATAGATACTTTCTTGGCAATGTTAATGGAGAAATGATCCAAGAAAGATTGGGCTAGTTGGTTAAAAGAGAAGATTGAGTGCTGGGTTAAAGCACTGTACCACTCCAAGGCGGGTCCTGATAAGGACATGGGAAAGGTGCGGAGTAACAAGGCATCATCATGAGTAATCAAATAACAAGCATGTCTAAATGATCGCAAGTGTTGTTGAGGTCCTCTTTATGTTAAAACGGGTAAATTTTGGTAATTCCATTGAGGAGGATATGAATGAAGGGGACGAGAAGGGTGAATAGGCTCTGACAAACTTGCTCGTATGTCAAGGCGCTACGACCTCCTCAAAGCAGAAGCCTCAGATTATGCATTTTGTCCATCATTTGTTTGATGAAATATGTGGTTAGATGAGATGATGGTGCGGTTGTGGTAAATGGAGGCAAATTGGGCCAAGGGCCTCCATTTGGACAATGGTGGGGTTAATTGTTGATAAGGTATGGGGATGAATATGTTGAGGCGGCGAATAGGGATGTCCCATATAAGATGTTGAGGTCACTTTGGATACGTGTATGGGAATGAAAAGGTAGGCGGAGATTGAGAAGGAAAGCTAGTGTGGATAGGTGGCAGAGAGCAAGTCATGAACGGAGCAAATGCAAGAGAGATGAGGTAGGGGCGGTCAGCGGTAATGATATGTGGGGTCCAAGATTAACCAACGGAAAGCCAATCGAGTCGATGAACCTCGAAGCCATCGGATTGGGAGACGGGGCTAAAGATGCGGGAAGCAAGGCGGTGTTATCGGGAGTGGGAGCTAAATGAGCAGCTATACTAATAGGCATACCAACAAGGAGCCGACCATCGTGCATACGGTTAGGGGTATGAGACAAATAGTATCAGACAAAGCGCTAGAATTAGCATCCGTAAACTTGGCAAAGTCCTTATCTCCCACAGAATTTTGGAACCTCGCGGTATCCGTAGGATTCCCCACGAGAATGTGAAGGGGGTGATTGAGGCAAAGAAACAGAGCAAGCATGTGAAACCATGGTCGCGGCTTGTTTTGAGTGATAACAACCATGGAAAGGAGTTCACAGTGAGGGTTTCAATCATGTCAGAACATGAAACAAACTCGATAGTAAAATTGGTAGGTTCTTTGGTTTGTCGGGAATTGGAAAAGACAAGAACCGATATCGGTCTAAGTAACCGATGTCGGTTATACTATACCGACGTCGGTCGTGTAACGATGTCGGTGTAAGAAGTCCAGGCTAACAAGATATAAAAGGCTGCTAATTTTATTTTTAACAACGTTTAGTATACTTGTCCAATTATTGATCACGAGTAAGGCAGTATGAGAAAGAAAACGAGAACTAAAAACAAGCAAGATGCACACGCAAATCCGAGAGAGACTAACCCTAGGGTTAATTTTAATTATGTGGGCTTATGCCTTTAGACGTAGAATGATGTCAGAATCCTAAACAAAAGACTTAGGGGAAATGTCAAGTTTGTTTTGGCTTATAAGGTTACCTCAATCGGGCGGAGGAATACCGCGGAAAAGGGGGGATGTTTGAGCTGTTGTGTTAATTGTGAAGTGATTCGGTATGTGTTGTGCAGTGAAAGTAAGATTAATTTCTTGTCAATACCGTGGATATCACCCCCACGTGTACGACCTGTTACTTAATCTATGTTCGCTAGAATTGAAAACAGCAAGCAGTAATGCAATGCACGTGTTTTAAACCCAAATCGAAAATGATATTCGATGAAGCAAAAGAGATGACTTTCACTAATGCGAGATGTAAAAGCAAAGCAAGTTATTTTATCAAAATAATACAAAACCTTGTGAATATCTTTTAGAAGAAGAAAACAGCAAGTATACTCCCTATATGAAAGCAAGCAAGAAAGAAAGAAACCCAAAATGGGTCCCACCGGGCGTGCCAAAATGTTTCGCTCGGAATGTTTCGGCTTCTGGGAATAGAGTTGCTTCTATCCTTTCATTCCTTTTAGAAACAGATAAGGTTAGGGCTAGGAGGAATACCTATTGAATGTCAAGATGGTGTGCGCGTACCATAGAGAAAGATCAGGTTGACTGTGAAGAACTCCTTTTTGTCTTGGAAGGACTACCTGCAAATAAGAACACAAGACCACAAGATTTTGATTAGACAATAAATGAGGGAACTGCCTTGGGCCCAGGAAATATAAAACTTCCTTTCGAAGGTGGTCAGTTCCCCTGCTAATATGAATTAACACAAAAGACTGTAAAATATCAATTAAATTGCTTCGTTGAACTGGGTAGGGGAAAGGCTGGTTTTTGGTTATAGTCAGGATAACCGATACCGGTTGCTGATAACCGATATCGGTATGGTCTAGGATCTGAAGGTTGGTTGTTTTGTGGGGTGGTTGTGTTGTTTGGTAGTTGTGTTATTTGTAAGGCTGTATATAGGTGATATTAGGAAATAAGGTGATGAGAGGTAGATGAATGATAGTTAGATGCAATAGCACGCTGGGTAGTGGATCTAGGAATGGATTTGTGAGGATTGTGCTTCAAAAAGTCTAAGAAATGTTATTAAAGAGGACATGCAAGATGTAACTTACTGGTTATTGACGAAGATGCAGGTCCAAGAACTCTGATGACAAAGGCAGAACTCTAGGTAGGATGGCTGGACAAATAGAAGATGAAATATCTCCCTCCCGATGATCAGCTGAGTATCTGAGAACTCTGGCTGTTCTGTTGCAGTTTTGGGCTTGATCTCCTTTTGCTGCAACTCTCCTTGTCTCTTCACTCGTCTCTGCTCGGCCAAGTGAAGATCCGAATGCTCTTGATCACTCCCAATGATCTCTGTTGATTCAAAAATCCTTCGACCCTTGTTTCTGGTTAGGGGAGCCCATTTTACAGGGAACCGATGGCGGTTACGTAACCGACGGCGGTCGAGTAGGAACCGGCATCGGTAAGGAAAAAGTAGGCTATTTTTAGTAAAATAGCCCACCTTCCCTGCTTTTCTCCCGAGGGATTAGTTGCGGGCTTGGTCAAGTGACTAGAATGTCGGTTTTGGGTGCGAGAAAGGGGTCCTTAATCATGGGTGTAGGTGTAGACCAAGTTATAGGTCTTAATTAGGTTAGTTTAGGGTTAGGACTAGGTCACGATGAGGTGGCAAAATGAGGTGGCAGGTGAGGTGATGTGGATTTATCAATTACGAGGTAATTAATAAATAATTGTGTAAGGTTTAGGTGATGAGGTTAGGATACGAAATGAGATGCGGGTCACAAAGGGGTCGTAAGACACAAATTTGGTGTCTACAGTTTCATGATGTTTTGAGGTCTAAACGAGGTTATTGGTCAAAGGGTAGTTTTGGGATCTCAAATAGTAGGGTCCATAGAAATGGTCATAACTAGAGGTAAAGATAGAGTTTTGAGATGATTAAAGTTTTTGGAAATTAGATTTGGATATATTTCTAGTGATATATGTCTTGCCTGATGATGAGGTCAATTTTCAAGGTTTCCGAGGTCATTCTTTGAGTAAGAATAGTTTTGGCGAGTTCAAGAAAAAAATTTGTTTTGGTGTAAGTTTGATGTTATTTAAAGCATGATATGGATTAGATGATACTTACTATCACTTGAAATGTGAAAAGGGATTATTTTTTCATCTAATTAATCCATTTTTATATCTTTAATGCATGTATAATTTATTTTATGAGCTAACCTTTAGAGACAGTGTTTTGTGAGTTAATCTAGTGAAGGAAAATGTTTCTTTGGTTTTGAAGCAAATGATGTGTCATGACTTATAAATTTCTTAGACATGTTATAAGGGTTATTACATTTTGTTTGAGTGGTCACCTAGCATGTTTTTTTAGTAGAAGTGATTTTGTGATCAGATGAATTTTTAGGGTGTTGAATGGTGCAGAAACTTGATTGTTGTGAGATTTATAAAGGGAACCGAGCCCATTGAATGAAATAATTTGATTGGTTGAAAAAATTGTGACCATGGTTAATTTTTAAATTATGTATTACTCATGTTTTATGAATATGGGATCTTTACTAAGCATGGTTTTGGAATGAGGAGAATTTTGGCATCCCAATGCATGTGTTTTAGTGATTTTGGATCATGAAATGAAGGTTTTTGCTAGGTATAACTACTTGGGTAAATTTTAGCTGTTGTGGAAAAGTTATGGGATGTTTTTAATGATGAATTTGTTATATTTATTATGAGGGAATGACATTATTTGGTTTATAGAGAATAAAATGCTATAAAAGTGAATTTTGAGCTCATTTTGTGAACTAGTCTTATATAGGGGAGTAGTGCGACATAGAGGAGATTGAATTTAAGGTATGTGGGAAGAGCTTGAGATATGATCAGATGAGTGAAAGTTTGAGGAATTATTGAGATCATGTGTACAAGATATTAGAAGTAAGACAAGGTGAGAAGGAAGAAGATAGAGCAAGATTCAAGACCTAGGGTTTGTGAGCTGAATTTGTGATCTCCATCAGTTGTGGTAGAAGAATTATCATATATCAATAATATTCAAGTATCTGAGTTAGTTCTTGGTCATCCTAGGGGTTTGTAGCCTCTTTTTAGAGTGGTTTCTTCACTAAACTAGGGGTTGGTGCCTCACTAAATTAGGCGTTGATGCTCCTTTTCAAGTTGGTGCTTCACTAAAAAAATTGTGTAATATAAAAACTTTCTAGTGTGTTTTCTTCCCCTTGAGGGTTTCCCACATATATTTGGTGTTCTTGTGTACTCTCTTTCTCTTGATCTTGTGAATGGTTTTAATATGTTTAAGTAAATACACATATGATTTATCGTTGAATAAATGGTTGAATGAATGCTAATGAGTAATGGATGGAAAATGAAATGAAATTCTTATAGGATTGATTCACCTCCCCTCTTAGTCCATTGGGATTATAACAAATCGGTGCATATGTAAATCTTTCTCGATGCTGTAGAGATAGGGAAAATGTTAAAAACCTATTTGGGATAGTCAATGGGAATGATGAAATTAGAAAAAAGAAGTCATTACAAATCCTCTTTAACAAGGAGGGAAATGAAAGGATGCATGCAGCAAAGCTTCTGCTTTACCGGTTTAGCATTGGGAAAGGTGATGATATTGTTGACAATGATAGAAGGGTCAAGACTTGTCATGTCTCGATTATGACCATGCGAATCCTAGCTATGACGAGATATGAATGCGGTGAAATATTCAAGATCATGTGGCTTAAGAGATTGACCCACTTTAAGGATGTGAGGTTCTGAGGAGTCCCAATATTGATTTCGATGTTGGCTTCATTGAGAAGAGTAGATGTGTCAGATGGTAAGGTCTTATGAATATAATAATCCTCTTCCCCCATGTGGGAAATAATAACATCATCTTCATCACAGCATGACATGGACATCGCAGTAGAATAATATTCTTCTATCTTCTCCAGATGGTGAAGGGGAAGGGACCTAGTCTAATTTTCACACTGATAAGTGACCAGTCCCAAAGTGATGGTGGAGAATAAAAAAATGTTAGAGGTAATAGAGACAATTTCATCTATTTCCATGTCTTTGTGGGTTGGAAAAGATGGGGAAGGTGGAGAAGGCATTCCCATGTGTATCTCGAGATGGTGGGATGGGGTCAACGGGATGCTCTTGATAGCCTAACCTAAGCCTTTCATGAGGCTTATGGTATTGATCGATAATAAAGCCATTTGGGCCATGATCATAAATTCCTAGGAAAAATCCCTTCCATGTGCAATGATGGAGATCGATGTGGGAGAAAGATGGTTTTTTAGGAATCCAAAACCACAGTATAAGGTTTTGCATGTTGTTGTTCAACGATATGAGAAGAATGGGTGTCAATACTACCGTAGAACAAGGTTGGCTTGAAGATATGGTAGAACAAAATACAAAGGATATCCACTGCATGTAGTTGATACATTGGTGCTTTTTCAGGTTTACGACATGGTAAGGAGTGGGAAGGGTGTTAAGTGTGAGAAAATTATACTCCCAAAGCATGAGTTTGTCC
Organism: Taxus wallichiana var. yunnanensis; assembly: GCA_018340775.1. NCBI lineage: Eukaryota > Viridiplantae > Streptophyta > Pinopsida > Cupressales > Taxaceae > Taxus > Taxus wallichiana. The sequence goes on from CM031238.1 coordinate 691,489,109, forward strand.
ATTAATATATCTAGGGGTCATCGATGGAAAGTTTGGATGAGCGAATAGAATGGGTAGATGAATCATTCTTGGGAAGGAGTACATCATTTAGTCTATAGGTCGGGTTACACATTTAGAAGGGAGGATAATCCCTAAGAAGTGTCAAAATCTTCCCTTCATGCTCATATTTAATGGAGTGATGAAGTGTAGAGGGGATGTAACATATGGCACGAATCTACTGATGCCCAAGGAGAAAATTGTACTTAAACTCCCCCTGTATGATGTTGAAGACCTCATGGAGGAGCTTCTCACCGTGTGGATAAGAAGAATGACTTTTCCAAGGCAGTAGTGATGGCATCGTTCAAATCATAAAGGAGGTGAGTGTCTGGGTGATAGATTCCTTTGGGATCTTAAGATGATCAAAAGTATGTGATGAAAGGATATTAATGCTTGCCCCATTATCGATAATTGATCGCCAAATGAATGTATCATTTATCATGGTCATGATAAAAAGGGAAGGTTGTGTTCTTCCAATGGAATATCTAGAATCTCAGCATAATTGAATGATATAGTAATATTATAAGCCGCAAGCATTCCTACAAGATATGTGAAGGCTTAGCCCTCATCACTAGATGTTGAAATACGCTTTAAGGTTTCAGTGAGAACTTATCTATGGTCTCGCGAGCTTTGGATGAGCTTGTAAAGTGACATCTTAACATGAGCCTGATGAATCTATTTGATGATACTTTGTTCAATGGGCCTAGGGGTTGCTAAGACAGAAACCTTAGGTTTTGATGATGTGGGTAACTATTTAGGAGGAGGAATGACAACGAAGGTCTTGGTTTTTGGTTGGGATGTTGATTTTGGATCATGTGGACCGGATTGATTGGTTACCCAAATAAAATTTATGAACAAAGGGGGACCATCCTTGGAATATTTTTCACCCGAAGGTGAGATGGCCACAACATTCTATGAATAATGTGGGGAGTTTTTCATTTGGATGGATGACGTCAAACATGTAGACATTGGACGCGATATGGAAGGAAGAGGTCTGGATTTGTTCAAGAAGAAGTCCTTCCTTAATAGGTCATGGAAAATTGATAGGAATGCTCTGTAATTTTGAGTGGATAAAATATAGCTCAAGGATGAAAATTCATAAGGATTGGTCATGCGGAAAAAGGTGCAAAAAGGCGTAGAAGTGTAGCAGAATAAGGCACACCTAGGAGTAGGTAAAAACATGACTTATCCATTTTTAGTGTAAGGCTATTTTTAAACTTGGATTAATAAGCACGCAATAATATGAAGACTTGCAGACCATGCACGGTTAGTTTGGGAATAGCAAAAATTAGAGCGCCATGTAGATTTTGGCCTAATAATAGGATCTATACTTAGATTAAAATTTATAAGATCTATTATTAACACTTGCATGCTTTTGTATTCTCTTATAAAGGCGTATGAATATTATTAGGATGTAGCCTATTTTTGGAAGGTGCATGGGTGTTGAAGGGAAAGTCCCCAATCCTATAAATATGTATTGATTTGCATGGTTTGGACATACAATGTTTTGTATATTTATGTTGTTGGTTTGTATGGGCACATGACTCATGGTGACATTATTATGATGTATGAAGCTTATGTGTTTCACATTATTTAATGGAATAGATCATATTGGTTGGATATTGGTGTTAGATGTGGCGAGAAAGGATCTTGTATGGTTAAGATAATTATAGTGGTTGTTTAGTTATTCCTTCATTTGGTTTAGATGTAGATATGGTTTATGCATTGTGGTTTAACTAAGTATTTGTCATGGATCGAGTTATAATTGCAATCATTCTAACATATTGAACAAGCTTCTCTAAAGAGGGCCCTACTACCCTTGTGCACTTTGGGTGAGCACTCAATTCGGGATGAATGATGTGCAAAAAGCGCACCTTAGGCTATTTCTGAGTGAATTTTAGGCTACATCATTGGTTCCATTGTTGGGACCTCTTTCTCAAATTTTTCCATGATGTTGCGTGATGAAGATGTACCGATTGACCTTGGCCAAAGTATTGGGGAGTGGTTAGAAGATCTAGAAGAATAATATGCCTATAGCTTGAGATGGACCTAATTTTAATTAAAGTGCATGGGTTAAATGGAACCTATATCATGATATGTATGAGATGTTATTTTCTTATTTCCCTATAGATCTATAAAAGTGGCTAGTTGCTTATGAGTATAAGAGGAATTGGAGGTTTCACATGCTTTTTTGGATGCAAGAAGAATTCCAAGTCATATATGATGAAAATATGATTTGGACGTGTACTCGTGTATGTTTAGTTATGTGGTGTTTTGAATATCTATAGGTAGGAATACGCGGTTTCTACATACTATTATCAAGAGGTTAATTTCTAATTCTTGCACAATCCCGAGAGGATCGTATTTACATGGTATTCCATTGGCGATCAAGATCTTGATTGTGACCCTAGATTTGGAAGAGAAGTTGATGGCTAACTAAACCCCACCATGCATAGGGATAGGAGCGAGGATTGGTAAGGATGGTAGACCTAGTGGAAAAAAGGCAAAGAGAAGAAAGCTAGCTTAAGTTCAATGAGGCAAATGAGATGGATTTAGAAAAGTAGCGTGAGGTTATAGAATAGATGGTGTTGTTGAGAGAGATGGATCATGAAGGATTTGAAGCTCACGTAGAGGATATGGAGCCAAAACATCTAGAACTCCCCATTTGGGAAAGTATGATATGGAACCCTCTTCATCCTTAGATGATAGTGCGGTGGTAGAGATTACATGGGCCATAGGTGCGCATCGATCCCTCCTAGTGACCTAGCTCGTGCACTTGGTTTTCAAGTATCTACAATAGTCAATAATCAATAAGTTAGTGTGGGAAGTAGAGTAGTGAGAGGTAAAGTTAGTTTACCATCAAGTTCAAGAGTGAATCAAGTAGCATATTCATCTATGGAAGGGAAAGGCATCTTCTATGTTTTTGGAGGAGGTATACTTTCTAGCATGTCTTCATCACAAAACATGGGTGCACAAAAATTTGGACTCGCATCTACGAGAAGTAAAACTTCACTGAGAATGTGGGAGTTAAATTTATCACAACTATTGGAAAATAAGGTAGTACATCCTTTGGTTCAATTCCAACTATAGGATGAGGACCAAGAGGATCAAGTAGCTCGGGATCTAGTGGATCGGTAGTTACGGAGGTGGAGGAAACACAAGGGTGTAATATGAGGTTCGAGATCTAGTGGGCATGGTCTACACCAACCCTAGGATATTTATATGGAGATGTCTCTTTGTCTTCCTAAATACGAGAGGAATAGAGGATGTGGTTATGCTAGTACATATGTGTGAGATATTATGGCACATAAAGTAGATTACAACTCTAGAGTAGAAGGCAAGTTAGTTTGTGACTACATTATAGGGGTGCGCACATAGTTAGTACAATAAGTTTGACCTTGACCAAAACTGTGTTGATTATACCACACTGTGAGATGCTTTCTTGAAAGAATTTATTATCCCTGAATTTGAGAAGAAGAGCATTAGCACATTGAAAGATATCAAGCGGGCACACTGCTTGAGAGTGTTTTAAAATGTGAGGCATGATTCAAGATTCTTTTGTCCAAGTTATTGTATCATATACACGTGATCCATCATGCACAATGGTTCATTGGAGGACTTATCATGCATTTTAGAAGATCACTTTCACATAAAACTCACACATGTCCACATGAGGCACTTGATGTAACTCTACATGTTGAGGCAAAGTAGGAAGTGTAGACACAAGAATGAGACCTTACTTAGAATCTCAAATTGTAGCAATGGAAAATTAGTTAGAAAATGTAGCAGCCAATTCGGCACATGAGACACACAGTGGAATTTGGTGTACAAATTGTGAAGTAGAGGGGCATACTAAGGATATTTTCCTCACAGATTAGTGCACTACTTGTTGCTATTGTGAGATCTGTGAGATCTATCACTTGGACCATAGTTTAAGTTAGTGCGCTCCTTTTGTAGGTCTACTACTCATGATACATCGAAGATTTTAGGTTGATTGATCAGATTCATAATGCCATTGATATCGTGTATGACAGACGAGTTAAAAATAAATCTAAGGATAAAAGTGAGCATCATGACCATGATCATAATGAAGGGTGTTCCGATGGAGGCCATGGTAGAGGTCGAGGATACCGTGGTGGATTTAGAGGTTGAGGTCATGTCGATGGAAGAGGTGAGTTCCCCCATGGAACATGTTATACATGTGGATCTCCTAATCATTACAGGCATGAGTGGCCTTAGAATATTGTTTATTCTTTTTATGGCAAGATTCATAACTATGAGGAGTGCCCAGACTTGTAATAACATTTAAGATAGAAGCATAAACAAGAGAACAAGGGCACGGGAATGGTCAGAGTATAGTATGCCATAGAAGATTTGTGGAAGCCAAAGTTAGCACTTTACCTTGAGTTGGTACCTATGAAGATTACTACATGTGCCAAAGCTATGCATGCTAGGGAGGTTCCAAAACCAAAGCCTACCATTACTAAGGAGGAGGTACTACATTCAAATTATCCATACCCTATGCATCAAAAAGAGATCTATCAAGAGACTATGGAAGTGATTAGGATTTTACAGGGTGAGATACAATGTTTGAAAGAATAGTCATGAAGTTAGAAAAAATAAGGTAGTTGAACTCCGACGGATGGATGTTGATGATCTAAAGGAGGTTTACAAGATGTTGTGCCAAGAAAAAATATTCCTTTGTTGGGGAATTGTTTGAATGGTAACACTCCATGCAAGGGAATTAAGAATAAAAGACATATTTTACATACTAACCTTCCACCTCATATCTTGGATTATGACAAGGAGATCACTTTGAATGTTGTTGTTGATGGTTGGCTTTTGAGTAATATCTTGATTGACACATGTGCGGAAGTTAATGTGCTCACTTTGGATGTGTGGGTTCAGATGGGCAGACCACCATTGCAGCCATCTTCTAATGTGTTGTTTATGGCGAACCAGATGAAGGCCATGCCAATTGGGGTTTTGAAAGATGCATCAATTACTATACAGGGCCAAGTTTACTAGGGACTTTGAGGTCTTAGCACTTGTAGAAGTAGATAGTTTTTTGCATTACTTGGGCCCTTGGTGTTATGCCAATAATGTTTATTTTCACTTCAATAAGGGGTATATCAATTTTGAAAACAAGGAGGAACAAGTTATTATCCCTTTGATAGACAAAAAATATGTACCTTATGTGGAGCCCTTAAGTGAAGAAGACTTGAACATAATTTATGTGTGCATCATTAAAGATCTAGAAGTTCTTGATCCATCAAAGGAAGGATGTCTCCAATGGGATGATTCACATTCCATGATTGATACTACAATGTCACATGTGATAACTGGGCATATGAAACTTATGAATTAGTTAGGCGTGAAGTAAGAAGTGCAACTATCCGTGTAAGTAGACCATGTTGTGTTAGGAATTTGGGAAACAACTAGGTACCTTGGTATCTTGGTGAAGGTAATCCTTATATATTCCTACGCACTATGGAAGTATAGTTGAAAGATCATGTGGAAAGAGGAACATGCTAGTTTACACCCCGCATGGGAAAATAGTGTGTTGGTGGATGGTTCATAAATATAATATGATAGAATAATGGGAAATGAGAATTGATTTCTCTACTAGATTCCTCCAAAGTAACACACCTACTCATATCTCTGAATTTCATGATAACAATCTTGTTCAGCACCACGTTCAATAGTGTGAGAGACTCTGGATAGAAGGGTAGGAATCTTTACCACCATCGTTGTGGGTACAAAATCTCTAATTCACCTTGCGAGGTTGTGTGCGTGCATGGTATATTTATGTGGAGTTGAATAGAGAGACTGGAAATTTTCAAGAACTAACTGTAGGTATGATTCAAAATTTTAATTATTTTTCCACTAAACCTCTCGTGAATGAGGCATTACAGGTTTTAATTTTTTGACTATAGGAGATAGTGAAAAATATGAGAAACTTATCTAGGAGTTACTTGGTGAGTTAGACTTGGAGGCACGTTTTGAAGAAGTTGAAGAGACAGATGCACAATAGCTTGGGCGCGCCTGCATAGACAAAAAGGAAAGATTTTCTATATGATTGATGATGAAGAAGTGGAAAATTTGGACATTGAGCATCGAGAGGGTATGTGTGAGGTCTTAGAAATTGTAGATGAGAAGGCACACACCAATCATGAGCCTATGAAAACAAAGAAAGTAAACATTGGAATGGATGTTGAACCTAAGGAGGCCATCATTGGGGATTATTAGTCTAACTATGAAGTTGCTAAAATAATTGAGTTGTTGCATGATTTTTAGGATATGTTCCCTTGAGGATATCATGAATTAAAAGGATTTAATGAATATTAGAACTAAGTTAAAGGAAGGTGCACCCAGTTAGGAAGAGGCCTTATAGGATGAACCCTAACCTACATGTCAAAGTTAAAGAAGAAATTGACAAGATGTTGAAATCTAGAATCATTGAGCCCATAGAAGAATAAAAGTGGGTTAGCCCTATGGTAATTAGTATAAATAAAGATAGAAGGATTATAATTTGTGTGGACTATAGGGAGTTGAATGTTGCATGTGTAATTGATCCTTTTCCCACACCATTTACTAAAGAAATCTTGGAGGGTGTTGCAGGGCACGAAATTTACTCCTTTACTAATGGATTTTCTAGATATCATCAAGTGAGGATAGCTAAAGAGGATCAAGAGAAGACAACTTTCACCACTGAATGGGGAAGTTTTGCATACATGGTTATGCCCTTTAGATTGAAGAATGCACCTACAGTCTTTTCATGCATTGTTGTTCAAGCATTCTAGGATTTTATTCATAAGTTCTTATAGGTTTACTTGGATGATTGGACAGTGTATGGGCTAGTCAAGGATCACTGTGACAATTTAAGATTGATGTTTGAGAAATGAAGGAAGTTGAGAATCTCCTTGAACATTAAAAAGTGTGTGTTTGCCACACCTTTTAAGATCTTGCTAGGACACATCATCTATAAAGAGGGCTTGTTAGTGGATCTTGCTAAGGTTGTTGTTATTTTAGGCTTAAAGGAGCCTACTAACCAGAGCAAGGTGCATGGATCCTTGGGCCACAAAGGATATTATAGAAAATTTATCAAAGGGTATGGTAAGATTACCACACCCTTGGAGGAATTATTGAAAGGTAAAGGCAAGTTCTATTGGGGTAAAGTGCAACAATGCACATTTGAGACATTGAAGGAATATCTTACTACAACGCCTATTCTACACTTTCCTTCATGGAATCTACCTTTTCATGTACATGTGGATTCCTCTTGTATGGCCATTAGCATAGTATTATCCCATCCTAGAGAAGGTATTGTTAATCATCCTATTTACTTTGCAAGCAAAAAGTTGACTCCACTAAAACAAAATTACACAACTACAGAGCGTGAGGGATTGTCTATGATCTACGTGCTCCACAAGTTTTGAAAGTACTTCTTGGAAACACCTTTTATTTTCTATACAAATCACATGACATTGAAATACTTAGTGAAAAATCTCATTTTACAGGGCGCATATGCCGATGGGTCTGTTCTCCAATAATTTGACTTTAAAGTTGTGGTAAAACCCGATAAGAGTAATTATGGTCCATATCATTTATCTAGGATTCAATTAGAAGAGGAAATGTAGAGCATTGATTATATAATGCTAGATGCATAGCTATTTAGATTGAACTATACACACCCTAAAACTTAGAGGATATTGTTGTCTTTTTGTGAATAGGTATGGTGCCGGAAAGAATGAAAGCTTTAGAAAAGAAAAAACTTTTCATTTGTGCCACTCCTTACATGTTGATAAGTGAAGACTTATACAAGTTAGTCTCGTGATGAAGTTTTACATCGGTGTGTACTTGAGCATGAGTGACAACAATTATGGAGGAGGCTCATGGCGTATTGCAGTGGACACTATGCAAGGGATTCCACTGTGCGTAAGATTCTACTAGTTGGTCTATGGTGGGAAACTTTATACAAGGATTGCAAAGAATATTATAAAGCATGAGACCCTTGTCAGCACCTTGGGAAGCTTGGACATAGATATGAGATGCCTTTAAGGCCTATTAATAGTGCAGAACCTTTTTAGAAGTGGGGAATCGACTTTGTGGGCCCTATCTCCCAAGTTGCGTGTAGAACAAGATTGCACTATATTATAACTGTATAAATTATCTTATAATATGGGTAGAAGCAACACCTACAAAGGATTACATAGAAGCTATAGTAATAAGGTTTCTATGGGAAAATATTATTAGTATGTATGGATTTCCTTTAAGTTTAACAAGTGATAGGGGTACTCATTTCCTTAATGAGACTATCAGGATATTATTGGATGAATTTATGGTTGCACACCATAGGAAAACCCCTTATCACCCTCAGGAAAATGGAACTGCGAGGCCTTCAACAAGATATTGAGCCATACCTTGACCAAAATTTTTGATGTTGGAAGGAGAGATTGGGATGATAAAGTCTCTGTTGTACTTTGGGCATACAAGAAAACCTACAAGAGGTTGAATAAAGCAACACCCTTTCAGTTGGTGTTTGGTGTAGAGGTAGTTCTACCCATGGAATTCATGTTACCTTCTTTGTGTATTGTATGTGTAGGAGGTCTAGCTAATGAGAAATCATTGGAAGAACATATTGACAAACTGATGAAGCTAGATGAGAGGCATGCCATAGCAAGATGGATTCAGAAGCAAGAAAAATCTAGGAACAAGGAATGACATGATAGGAACATCAAGGATAAGAAACTTGAGATTAGGAAAATGGTACTTCTGTATGATTTAAATTTTTTACGCCACCCTAGAAATCTTAAGGTGAATTGTTTGGGACTGTATGTTATCACTTATATACTTGATTCAAGTGTTTTCTAGTTAGAGGTGCTTAATGGAATGTGATTGCCTAATTACTTTAATGGGAGTACGCTAAAGCCCTACTATAAATAATTCCTCTTGGTGTTTTTAATAAGGTATTATTGCCACTTAGATTATATTTCCTTAATGTATTCCATTTATATGTGTTTTCTTCTTCGTTCTTTATGTTTTTTCAATTTAGTTCAGTGTTTTGTGTAATAAGTGTGTTTGCGTGCCAAAAGCTGATTACTCTTGAAGTGTTTTCATGCGTAGAGGACCGCACATACCCTTAGTGTGGGGTGATTAATATACAGGGTTCATTTCCAAGTTGAATATATTTTTATGTCATCGAAGATGGGTATGCATAAAATTTTTTTGTTTGGGTGCTTTTTGGAAAGGTGTAGATAGGAAAATATTGCTCATGATTAAAGACCACTTATGGATGGATGCACATTGTAACACGAGGTAGGTTGTAGCAGTGGAAACTACTTATAATAAGGTGTAGTGGCAAAGTATTTTGATGTATGAGGGCATGCGAAATGAGGTCTATAGACAAGAAGTAGAGAGTGTGCTAGAAGGTTACGACTGTGACGCGGAGATGAGCAACGCGGAAAAATTGTCAAATGATGAATTAAAGTTGGGAATGGTCATATGTTGAGAGAAATGAATCTGATAATTTTTTAAAAATCTATATAAGGACGTGATGTGGAATCATTTGTACCTTTGCATATAAGATATTTTGAGGGAATTGAATGCGAGCAAGCTAGCGAGACAATTGAGAACTACAAAAAGTTACAAATCAGTTTTATTATGTCGATTTATGCACGAGATAGTCATACGCTCCATTTGGTGAAGTCTTTGAGTAAAATAGATGCATGTGAAGAAGAGGATTGATAGTTAGGGTTTGGTTTTGAGCTAGGGCATGCGAATTCAAGTTGTAGATCTCGAGAAGAGGTAAAAATGAACACACCTTTTTAGTTGATATGGCACCCAAAAGAGCACCTAGAGCTGGTACAAGGGGAAAGAAGAAAAAGGAAGTTGAGATTGAAGTGGAAGATACTCTTGAGAGCATATTTTCTGAAATGTAGTACCCAAAAGGTGTTTTCATGGGTCACAATTAGGATTAACACATTTTCCTCTACAAGGTTAGAGATTACAACCACAAGAATAAGGATACCAAGGAAGAATTGGATAAATTTATTGTGGTGAAGACTTGAAGAGAACAACCAATTACATGGAAGTTTACGATGATGTGGGAAAGAAGTTATTGACTATGGTAGGAGTATTACAATTATACAATCTCCCTTATTTTGGAAATCCTAAGAAGTTATATTAGTGGCTCATGAGTAGATTCCATGAGGACTTCTTCTATTTTTCCGAGTGTCGTATGAGGATCACCACGCCTTTGATTTCAAGTTTAGTAAGGCTAAGGAGTTTAGGTGTTGAGTTAATTAGTGGCCTTACTAACAAGCAGAGCCATATAAATGAAAAATAAAGAGCTTGGATACACCATAGGAGGGTGCATGATGGACATCCCTAAATTTCAGAAGTATTCATTCATTCGAGTAGTAGCCCATCTCTGAAAAAAGCTCAATAATCAAGAGTATTGGTATCAGAGTAAATAGGGCATGGCTTCATATTGCAAAGAAGATGACAGAAGGTGTTGTATACAACTTATCAAATTTCATTGCTGAGACAATTATTGAGGAAGCATAGGAAGGTGAGAAAATCATCTTTACGCTATACTTCTATCATCAATTTTTATGGAAATTGGAGTGTCCAATGGGCCAAAAGACAATATTTGGGAGTTTCTTGAAGAGAAGAAGTCCTTGGTAGAAATATTTTCAACCTATACTTGTGATGGATCAATGAGTGGACCCTTCAAGCAAAGAGAAAAAATGTGGTATGAACTCTTATGCATTGCATTTGAAGAAAAGTGGAGAATACCCAAGGACTTACCTTCGGTATTGGATAAACAAGTATACTTTGTAGTTTTCCAAAAATTTTGCATTAGGAACTTCGGGATGAAGGATGGAAAATGGAGTCCTTAGTGTAAGTTTCCATATGCCTTCACACCAAATTATTTTCAAGCATCACATAGGTTTTCAAATGTGCGCTAGTTGTTGTTCAATACTAACAAGGTAGATTGCAAATACCACACACTAAGGAAGTTATACATTTTCCAGGTAAGACTGCTTACATTGAAAGATTAATTTTAGATGATATTAACATGAAGGTTGTGAGTTTGGCCATTGGAAAGGTGGGTGTGGCTCTTGTATATGTATATACTTGAAATCATAAACTACAAAATGGGAAGTATTTGGAGAATGAATTCAAGATCCCTAGGCCACCCAAGGGAAAACATATTGTGGGCACTTTAGAGGAAGAGGATACTTTTCCCATTGAAGAGGAAGAAGAAGAATAACTTCATGAAGATATTGGTGGGCTGGAGCACAGGGGTAGAAGACAACCTATGGTTGGAGAGAAGAGAGAGTGTGAGGTGACTCCTTTGTTACAGAAACAAGAGGATGAAGTGTTAGGGACAGAACAATGGAAATAGATGCAGATCAAACCATTAAGGAGCCACAATTTAAAAGGGTGTTGTAAAGAATAAGGGCTCAGAGCGCGGGAACATCACAACCTTTAAGGAGATCACCTAGGATTTCACCTCAGAAAGTAGAGCTTGAGAAGAAGAAAAGGCACAAGTTCAAGCTTAAGGAGGAAGAGGAGGATGAATCTAGGGAAAGTGCACTGTACTCTAGTGAAGCTTGAGAATACAGAGGAGCCTCGTGGTGAAGAAATGAAGAATGATGAAGAGGAGCTGAAGGAGATAGGGATAGAAGCAGATAAGGGCAAGCCTTTAGGCATGATCCATACCACATAGAAAGGTGAAGGGCGATACCAAATTCAAGCACTCGGATTCTAAAGGAAGGGTGCATTTTAAGAAACAACTTGGAAATCAAAGGTGGAAAATACCTGGCAAATATCCTTGGAACCGGTTTCACAAGAAGGAAATTTTTTTGGGAGTTGTATGCAAATTTTTCTCGATTTTCAAGTGGTGTAACAAAAGGCTGTAGATGTGCGATAGGATATTTGTTGTTGTGTGACAAAAAAATTGTTTTCACATGACAAAAAACCTCCTGTCACACATGACAATAAAAATTTTGACACGCTATAAGAGGTTTGTTGTTGTGTGAAAGCAAGTTTGTTGTCACAAGATAGAAAATATTCTATCATGCGTCTACAGCCTCCACCCTCCGGTCATGCGTCAACAAACTCTCCGTGTCACGCGTCAACAAACTCTCCATGTCACACATCAACAAACTCTCTGTTGTGCATTTTCTTCCTCCCAACTCCTGTTTCTCATCAACAAACTCTCGTATCGCATGTCAACAAACTCTCTATCGCATGTCTACTTCCTCTTAACTCCGACGTGCGTCAACAAACTCTTCATATCGCACATCAAAAAAAACTCTCTATCACATGTCTACTTCCTCCCAACTCTTTCCGTGCATCAACAAACTCTCTATCACACATCTGCAGCCTCTACCCTCATATCACGTGTTTATTGTACTTGATAATACATATGCCCCTAGGTGGTATGAGTGAGCTAGTAGTGTTCTACCTAGTGAATAATCTAGGATTATATAGGGGATAGTTTCAAGGGTAGGTCGAAGAAAACTCACCTTTTCAAATTTTTCAAAAATGGAATATTCGCCATATTACAAATATTCACCACTAAAATTATCCTTGTCAAAGGGAAAGCAAATAAGGAAGGAGAAGGGGATATGACTATGAGACTCCTACAGTTGAATATGTGGATGACACAAGAAAAATCATACGCACACGGTTCCAAAGCACTATGGAGCCTAAGGATTTATATGGTTGGGAGCTGATGGATGCATAAATGGTGAACACACATACATGAAAGCAATTATCATGGTCTATATAGACTCATATAGATGATCCTAATTCTAATGTGTGTGAAGAGTCATATTTTTCATGTAGGATGAAGAAAGCACCCCACATTTGACACATCAATGTTAACTCTATTGTCATGTTAGATGAGCATGTGAGTAATGCCTTAGTGAAGTTATTTGTAGAGGTTGCACATAGAAACATAGACAATGTGGAAACCATTAGGGCATTGATGGAGGATAACAAGGATAAGGATAAATATATAAATCACTTAATAACATAGAAGGATAGGGTTGAGGAAAAAATAGAAGCTTTGATTAGCATGGTAGAGGACATTGGAGATGATATTTTAAAGTTAAGGTCACATCTAGAATCACAAGTTCCAAAAAAATTTCCTTCTATGATACATTACACACACATGTTCGCAAAATTGGTGATAGATGAAGGGTCCGTGTGTATACCTACACCAAAGGATGCTACGAAGAGGCGATAAGGGCCAAGGCCACAATTTATCGGAAGATTAAAAGTTATGAGTCTTTGTTGCAAGCCTTGAAGGATGAGCTTAAGAAGGAACATCGAGCTACGAACATATACATGGTACTAGATGTGATTATTAGGACAAGTACTATTGAAGAAGATACTGAGGTCCTAAAGGAAATGAATAATGAGATTCTCAGGAATGTGGAAAGGCTTACTTTATTGGAAGAAAAGCGTAAAGCGTTTCCAGAAGCCTAGAATCCACACAGGGAAAGGATGAACAAAATTGGGGAGTTCGTTGTGTAGAAGATGGATTTCATGAATGAGATGGTTTCAGTATGGCTAACATTGTCGGGGTTTCTGAGAATGAGAAATAAAACATGACTCTTGATGAACTAGAAGCCATAGTAATGGATGTCCCATATAATATAGGCAAAGTGATTAGTGATTGGCATGCATTAGAGGCAGAGATTAAAAATGAATATCTCAAGTTATTCCTACCTATGGAAGATTAGGGTGTCGAGTGATCCTTCATTCTTTTTATACAATTATTCACCTATTCTCTTATTCTTGGAGATGTAAGTTGTGATTACCCATTGTTGGGGGTGAAAATGCAATTAGTGTGGGGTAATGTTGAGAGGATAAAATATAGCTCAAGGATGAAAATGCATAAGGATTAGGTGTACATGAACAAGTCACTCGGGAAGGCGTGGAAGTGTAGCGAGAACAAGGCATGCCTAGAAGTAGGTGGAAACAAGACTTAGCCATTTTCAGCATGAGGCTATTTTTGGACTTGGAGTACTAAAAACACAATGATATGAAGACTTGTAGACCATACAATGTTATTTTCGGAATAACATAACTTCGAGCCATGAAGACTTTTGGGCTAATAATAGGATCTATACTTAGAGTTAACTTTAGAAGATCTATTATTAGCACTTGCATTCTTTTGTATTCTATTGTAAAGGCATGTGGCTATTATTAGCATGTAGCCTATTTTTATAATGTGCATGGGTGGTGAAGGGAAAGTCCTCTTGCCTATAAATATGTATTGATTTTCACGGTTTATACATCTAATGTTTTGTAGAGTTTTGTTGTTGGTTTTTATGTGTGGATTACTCATGGTGACATTATTATGATGTATAAATCTTCTATTTTTTACATTATTTAATGGAATGGGTCATATTGGTTGGATATTGGTGTTGGATGTAATTGAGTAAGGATCTTCTATGGTTACGCTAATTATAGTGTTTGTTTAGTTATTCATTCATATGGTTTAGATCTAGATTTGGTTTATGCACTATGGTTTAATTGATTATCTGTTATGGATCTGAATTATACTTGTAATCATGTTAACATCTTGAACAAGCTTCTCTAAAGAGGGACCTGGTACCCTTATGCACTTTGGGTGACCACTCAGTTCGGGATGAGTGATGTGCCAATGCACCTTGGGATATTTGCTTTGAGTTCTAGGCTATATCAGTAATGCTCAATATTGTCCCGAGGGTATGATGATAGGCACAAATAAGGTTGGAATTGAACCACAATGGATTTTTTCTATTTGGTTCAAATCCCTTAACATGTGGAAGCATGATGGAAGAGGTTTGTAGTAAGTGTTAGAAGACCTATGTATATGACCCAACTAAAGCACTAGAAGATTCCTTGTGAGATATCTTGGTCTTTAAAGAGGAAGTGGATGTTTGGGATAAAGTATGAGTATATTGATGTTTTGGTGGCTTGAATTTAGTTCTGGTGTTGGTTAGTGCCTTAGTGTTGAATGGTTTTGGATTGGTGGGTTGAAATGTTCATGGTCCTAAAACAGATGATGTTGCATTGGATTATTTAACTCTAGGAGTGGTTATAGATTTCATTTGTGAATATGCACCCTTAGGAGGAATGATAAAAATTTTGACTTTGGAGGTTCAGATGGTGGTGTCACGGTTATTAAAAATATAGGAAACAATATTTGTTTGATGTAATCTAAGGAGGGTGGAGATTGGTTTGATTGTGTTGATGAGATGGAAGGAACATTTAAAGTCATTGTAAGATGAAGTACTTTTAAGAATTCCTCAAATGATGAAAGTATCGTGGAGGAAGAAGGTGGCATGGTTGTGGTTACAATAGTTGATGTGGGTAAAAGAACAGGAGAAGGAACCGGTATAGGTTATAATGATAGTGTGATGAGAAAAGGTGGAATTGATATAGGTGATGTGGTCAAATATAATAAAATGGGTTTGGTAAGTAATGAAGTAGATGTAATAGGTAAGGGGATTGATGGAGGACCAATATCAGATGTGGAAGTAGGTGGGAATGGTTTTTTCATGAATGTATCAAGGGGCATGAATAATATATTTGTGAATGGGGCTCTAGTAGTTGTAAATGTAGGATTGGATGTCAAGATAGATGTAGGTATGATTAGTGTGGCTGTGGGGATTAGTTTTAATGGGCTTATAGATGTAGGAATAATATCAAAGGGGGTGGATGTGATTGAAGATGAAGGAGATAAAGTTTTGGATGGGATAGGTTCCTGATTAGCGGTGTGAAGAGTGTTTATAGTGTGGGTATTGGGTACTTGGGTTGTAGTAGAAGTGGTAGCTTGAATTTTTGGTGTATGATTTAGGAAAGGTTGTTTGAAGATGTTAAGTTTTTGATTGGGTGAGGTATTTGGATTATCCACTTGAAGATCACCTTGATCAATGAGTCTTTGGACCAAATATTTGAAATTTTGACTTTCTCTGTCATATCATCCGGACTTGGTGGTACTTGTAATAATGGTCTTCATGATACCACATGGGTTTTGGTCTTGACTCATTAAATGGTGGATAGGAGGAAGTGTGATAAGGTTCACTACCATCAACTTATCAAATATTTTACTACATCATTCCCCAAGGGGAGTGTAGTAGGTTGTTGGTCATAGGGCTTGTTGTTGAGTCCACATGCTAGATATAGGTGTAGAAGATGATTTAACGACCACAACATTTGGTCGCCCCCTTAAATTTCTATCTTGTGTGGATGATTTAGTAAATTCATGTTTAGGTTTGTTTGATTTTAGTTTTAAATGGCCTTGCTCAATGGTGCGTGTTTCAAGTTTGCAAGCCATGGTGAAGGCTTAATGAATGATTTTGAATGATTAGATTTGCAAGGTAGATGAAATTTGCTTCACACATGAACCTGAGAAGATATGTATGAGTTAAGTTTGTGGGAGGGGGAAGGATAATTGGTTTATAATTCCATGCCATTGTGTGATGAATTCCATGATGGAATTGTCTTCAAACTATCTAATGGCATATATATCGCAGTGATAGTTATTTTACATGGAATGTTGATTGAATTTTTTTCTAAAAACAGTTGCATGAGTTAGGTGAAGGAGAATATCAAACATTGAGGAATATTATTGTACCAATCTAATGCAGGAATAGATAAGGACATGGGGAAAGTGCAAATCATTAAGTATTGATCGTAAATGTATGAAGGTGTTGTTGTGAATCCTATTTGCTATTAAACATGGTGAATTTTGATAATTCCCAATGTAGGGGATACATTTTAATTAGTATGGATGGGTGAATAGGCTCGTTACATATTTACTCATATGATAGTGAAACTTTGAACCCTAAATTAGTGTCCTCGAGGTTCACCAACCTATTCATTAAAGCATGCATAGGATCGATAGAAAACATTTATAGGGGATGAGAGTTTTTGATTGCATATAAGAAGTGGCTAGATGAGTTTTTGGTGACTTTTTGGATGTGTGAGTGTTTGAGTAATTTTATGGGGTGACTGTAAGTCATGGGTTATGATTTAAGGAGTGGTTGTTTAAAGAATTTTTGTTAGGATATGGGAACATGGTATGATTGTTTGAGTGGGTTGGTTGTTACGGAAAGTGATGAGTGGGAATGTGGGTATGAATGGGTTGAAAATGTTGATGGAATGGATTAGACCTTTGAATAATGCAAAGAAAATGTAGCAGGTGGTTAGGAATTAATGACCTTCATGTGAGATGTGAGAGGGTCATGTTGTTCGGATAGGGATATGATGTTTGGGCATGTTGGTTAGGGACACTAGTGATGATAGTGACCGAAGAGGTGATAGGGAGGGTAGTGTTGATTGTCATGTTGATTGGAGGGAGATTATGAGGAATGGGCATGACTATCTGGGTAGTTTTGTGAGATGGGGGATTGGTAAAAGATGAAGCAAGATCATGTTAGGTTGTGGAAATTTTATTTACTGTGAATTGGGCGAGTTTAGGATTGGTCTGATAAGAATAAATTTGTTTGAGTGGTGGACCATCTAGGGAATGCTGAGTTGATTTCCTAAGGAGATAGTCTTGGAGAGCCACTAGATTGGCATCAAGAAGCTCCTAAAAATCCACATCATTGCAAGGGACAAGAGGAGGTCTAGAAGGTTCGATCTAATGGATGGTGGGGTGGCTGGCCTAGACAAGATAGATTGATGATATAAGAATGGATTGGTCTCACCTAAGGTTGTAGTGTGAACAAGGGGTCCTTGGTGAGAGACATTAATGAGAGGTTGAGTGCCCATGAAATAAGTAATCAAGGGAGCACGAATGAGGTAATTGTTGTGGTAGATGTTTATTGAGATGAATAATTGTTTGAAGAAAAAAATTACTCCATTTTATTGGATATCTTGAATGAGTAACTTCGGGCATGAAACAAAAATAATTTTTATCCAAGCAAGTCAAGAAAACAATTCTTTTTATGTTTTTGATTATTAAGAAAGTGTGAAAAAGAAAATGGATGGATAACGAGGCACATAGGAGAAGGAAATCCATGTTTGGTTTTAGGAAGTTATGGTTAGGGACTCCTTGATATACCCAAAGGTATGTGTGGAACGAATCATACTGAGTTTCTAACATGGTTAGAACACCCAAAGAACTTTCTATTGGGTGATGAAATACCATTCAATGCACTGGTAAGATGATGTTTATATGTGTTGGGTTTGTTTATGTGTGATAGGATGTGGGATGTAATAAATTAACCCCTACTTAAGCTATGTGACCAATTAGGATGTAGAAAACAAAGGTTCTTTCTAAACCAAATCTAGATGTGATATTTCAATGAGGACACACAAGGAAAAGGGAAATACAATGCAGAAAGGAGAAAATAGGGAAAAAAGGAATAACTAAAAAAAAAAACTTTTCATTTTTATCTCAACTTTAAGTGAAGAGTGATCCAGGTGACTGAACCCAACACAAGCAAGTAAAAACCAAAACCTTGTGTTGCAGGTGTTAGTAATAGACACAAATAAGAGAACTTAGAAAGGAGAGGAAAGAGAGAAGAAAAAAAAAGAGATATGGAGAGGAAAAGATATAAGTGGATGGAGGATGAAATAAGAGAACTTAAAAGATATGTGGATCTAGTATACATGTTGATAGAACAATGGATAGAATAAAAATCCAAGGAGGGGTTGTGATGACTAAAAGAGTCAAGTGGCCCATTAAGGTACTTATAGAGAAAATAAAAATGATGTAGCTAAGAAGGTGGATAAAAGAGGAAGAAATAAGGATAAGAAGAATGAGAAGAATAAAAAGAGAAGAAGTCAAGAGATTTATCCTGGAAGAGGATAAGTAAATGAGGAAGAAGAAGTTATAGAGAGATTTTTGACATCTCTTAGAGAGAGTGAAGAGGAAAACTTGTTGAAAAAGGAAGGTGAAGAAGAGAAGAGTTTGAGTAAAAAAAAAGAATAGATCATTCATGGAGATTTTAAAGGGGCTATATGGCCTCAATGTTTTCATTATAATATTGTATCTTTATGTGTGCATGCAGGTAATCAAAATAAATACATGAATGCCTTGGAAAGTGTCTTAAAGAAGGATCTAGAAGTCCCAAAGAACCAAGAAGAGACAAAATTTGAAGAAGAAGGTGAATATACAACTGAAGAAGATTTGTTGTGGTAGGAAATCATGTAAGGACCTGAGGTACTAGATTCCTTTGAAGATGAAGAAGATTACAAGAAATAAGATGTTAAGTTTATGAAAGCGTAGACAAAAAATTTGGCATCACTACCTTGTTTCCCGTGTTCACTTCTTTCACCATGGTCTTATCTAGACCCCCTTTTATTTTAATTCATTTCCATAACTTAATTATTATATTTCCTATCTATTAACTCATCAAATTCAATTTTTAATTAATCAATTGTAGTCCCCATCTAATGAGTTAATTTCCTCTAATTAATTTTCATTTCCCTCCCAAGGTTTTTTTTTCTCTAACCACCTAGTTCCACATCCCTATGTTTTTTCTAACTTTTATTTGATCCATCTCTATCTCCAACTCACCCACATAACTTCCCTAGAAGACCTTAATCTACCTAAATGCTTTAAAAACTCATCTTAATCCTTAAAAGCCCCAAATATCAAACAAATAACCCATTTTTACACCAAAAAGAATGGTTACCAATATTCAAAAATGACCTAGCTAGGTCATAAAATTCTATAAGACCAATTTCAACCCCTCCAAAATGAGTAATAATCTTATCTTTCTTACACTATTGAATGTATCTTCGACTCGAGAAATCTTGTAGCTATGTCAACCATTTTGGAATCCATTAGAGCTTGTTTCACACCACTTGCATGAATTTGGGAGGTTTACTTTTATTTCGTGCTTATCTATGCTATCATATGTGATTTTCATTATTATCTTATAGAATCTATCTTCTTGAGTCCATCCACTATCAAAATTCCATCCTCAGATTGTTCTTCTATTCATTTCTCTTATAGGTTTCTTATTCATCTTATCTACCTTTGGCTTTGTTTTACACCACCTAGGTCACCATTTCTCCACCTAAGTCATCATCAACCCACCCCTGTGTCATCATACTTCATGTTTCTAGATGCCTCTCTGCATTTACGCCTCTATTTTTTTCTGTTCCTAATCATCGATCTTCCATTTTCACTTCTCTATTGAAATAAATTTGTTTTATTTGTACCCTAATTGTCATCGCTCCACCCATGTCGCCATTGATCCAAGTCCTACTTTCCACACAATCTATCATTATTTCTATTTTCTATCATCCTGTTATTTTCTATCTTAGATATTTTGCTATAGGTTTTTGATAGTTTTCTCATGATTCTATGATCATCATTTGCATTCACATCTATATTTAAAGTTTGTAGTCCATATCCACTTACATAGCTTTCCATCGAATCCCCCTACGCATTCTAGGTTTCCGTCAACCCAACCAAGTATAATTTAATGTGTATTTGTTTAGATAAAATTAGTACCTTTTTTATCCATTTTGGTATTTCCATAATCTATCTTTATCAGTTTTTGCATGTTATCTAGCTATCTTTCATTTATTTCACTTTATTTTATCAAACGGGGGTTGACATCCATGAAAGGAAGGTAAAAAATCTTAGAACCGGCTTCGTCGAGCAACCCTCGCATATACCATCTAACCAATTTTCCTTTTAGCTATCCTTGTTTTGTAGGTTTGTCCACTAGGCAGTGAGGACATTCACTTTGTACCCATTCATCCATATCCATCCCACATTTGAGGTACCTTAAACACTCACATTTTTTATTTATTTGGATTTCTTTAGTATATGCTTCACTAATCGAAAAGGAATGATAAATTTGATCAACATTATGGAAATCCTAGTGGGACGACCCTTTTAGGTGAGTCTCTTGCATTTTCTTTTATTCTTCCATTTTCCACTAACATTGCGGTAGATGCTTTTGATTTTTCTTGTTTGTGTTGGCTTCTAGAATTTCTTGGATCACTCTTCACTTTCCTTTGAGATTAGATAAAAGGAAAATCATTTTATAGGTATTCTCTTTTTTCCAAATTTTCTCCTTTTTACATCACACTTTCTCTTTCCTTGTGTTTTTGTCCTCATGAAACTTTCACATTTGGATTTAGTTTTAAAAAATAACCCTTTGCATCCTTCTTGATAATATTGTTTAAGTATTAGCTAATGAGTTACATCTCGATTCTATCACACATAACCAAATCCATGAATCAATTCACAATTCTAGACATCTTCCTACCATGTAGATTGATTTAGGCCTCACGTACCTTCAAATATATCAAGGAATCCCTATCCATAGTTACCCGAAACCATATCTATATTTACATTTCCTAGGTACCTTTGTTATCCATTCCCTTTTTCTTTTTTACACAATCTAAATTAATTTTAAAAATATATATTGTCTGCTTGAACTATTTGTTTAATTAACATCACTATCATTTTCCTATTTTGTTTCATGCTCGTTATTACATGCTCCTTAGTTAAAATAAATGGAACAAAACCTCACATCAAACATGTCATTTGTATCATCTCAACAAATCACTATTGCCTCTTATGTGCCATTGGTTACTTCTTCCATGGGCACCCAACCTTTGTTCATTAATGTGTCTCATCAAGGATTGTTTCTTCAAACCACTACTGTAGATGATACCAATCCTTTCTTATATCATCACTCCATCCCATCTCAACCAGCCACCCCTCCATCCACTACATCAGTTAAAGCTTTTGGGCCTCCTATTATCCCTCATGGTAGTTTAGAGTTCCAAGATATTCTTGATGCTAATCCCATAGCTCTTCATGACTACCTTCTTAGGAAGTCAACCCAAATTCCTATTGATGGTCCACCACTTCAACAAATTTATCCTTATCAATCCAACCCCAAGACCACCCAAGTCCTCTCTTCTTAACTTGCAGTGTTCTTCCCTCAAGCCATGAACGAGATTTTTATAGCCCAAAATTTTCTTGCTTTATCTTTTACCAATCCTCCACATCATCAAACCACACAACTAGTCATACTCATCCCTCCTAATTTACCTCCAATCAATATAACTATCACCACTTCCATTCCTATTACCTCTTCAAACACTATCATTACTAGTGTCCCTATCCATTCTACCCAAATATCACATCACATATCCAAATAGCATACTCATTTGTTTCCTCTCACATCACAAATACACGCAAATGTCATCACTTCTCAACCTCCTTATATGATTTTTTTACAATATAAAGTTTCTAATCCACTTCTTCAACAATTCCAACCTACCCACTCTTACATTCACACTCATCATTTACTACAATAACCAACTCAATCCCAACAATCACATCACATTCCCATTTCTCAAAAACCACCACTTCAACAACCTCTTCAATACATTCACCCCCATCAAGAAATTCCTCAAACACCCATGCATCTGTAAATATATTAACAACCTTATCCATCCACTTCTCACATCATGCAACCATAACCAATAAATGACCCCATGCATGCCTTAATGAATAGGTTGGCTATCCTTGATTCCACTACTCAAAGACCCAAGGTTACATTATCTTATGAGAAAATATGTAGTGAACCTATTCATCCATCATTTCCAATCAAATCTTATCCCCCTCATTGGGAGCTTCCCAAATTTACTAATTTCAACGGGGAAGGAAGATCCCCAACAACATCTTCCTGTATTCTAGGCATGCATGTTACCTTATTGCACATGATTAGGACTTTATGCTTTGTACCTTCCCTATGTGTTTGGACGGTCTAACATTAGATTGATATAATGGCATTCCTCAACATTCATTAATCTCATTCACCCAAACTATGCAGCTATTCTTAGAACATTTTTCAATCAATATTGCACTCGGGATTACCATAATTGATTTATATGCCATTAGACAATTTGATGATGACGAGTCCATCATAGAATTTTTCAATCGTGACATGGCATCATAAATCATTTATCATTCATTATTCTCCAAACATACCTTATAAATTTATTCTTATGCTCATGTACGAAGCATATTTCATGTACCTCTCAAATCCAATCATTCCAAACATTTGTAGAAGCCTTTACCATGGCTTGTAAACTTGAGATTTGTGTTGGTGAGCAATGCCAACTAAAAATTAAATCGAATAAACCTAAAACTGATTTTACCAAACCATCCACACATAATGAAAAATCTAAGAGTGCGAGAATGTCATGGTTGTCAAGTTTTCTTCTGCACCTACCTCTAACACATGGCCTCAACAATGAACCCCTCAACCGACAACCAACTATACTCCACTTAGAGAATCAGATAGTTATATATTCGATAGGTTAATGGAATTTAATCTTATCATTCTTCTCCCCATCGAAAATTTACTGAATCTATACCCAAACCTACGTGCTATCATGAGGATCATTATTGTAAATGTTTTGAGTTCACGATTACACGATATAGAGAGATGTATAACTTTTAAATATCTTTTCAAAAACTCATTGATCAAGGAAACCTTCAACTAGAAAATCCAAATACATATCCCAATCAACCACTTTACATCTTCAAACAACCATTCACTAATAACTCAAGCCACCACTTCTTCCACATCTCAAGTGCCCAATGCTTATACCATCAACATTGTCTATACCATTGATCGGGATTCTACCCCATCCACAACCTCACCTTCTTCATCAACTATCATATCAACCCCTTTAACATTAGTCCTACATCTGCAAGATCATCAACACCTATCCCCATAGCCACACCAATCATTACTACATCTATCTTGGTATATATTCCCACATCCACATCTCCCCATTAGTAATCATATCTATGATGCCCCCTTAAAAATTTATTCAACAATCACCTCCACCTCATTCTACATCCACTATCGATTCTATACCAACACCTACTCCATCACCTATTTCCACTTCATCATATATCACATCCACTTCCTCATATTTGATTGTATCCACTACTTCACCCACATCTATTCCACCCTTGCCCATTATACCATCCTTAGTATCTATCCCAATTCCTTTTTCCACACTCTTACCCATACCAACCACATAAACTATTCTCGAACACATCTACATTATCTTATCCTCCCACACCACTCTCATCATTTGAAGAATTTTATAAACAACTTCAACTTGAAATAACTTCAAGTGGATCCTCCCATCTCATTTAAATAATCAGACACTTCCACATCATCCCAATAATTACCTTCCTTAGACTCCATCAAACATAAGTTACTCCTTCCACCCATACCAACCACAATACAACACAACTTTTAAACCCTCCATTTGAGATCATTTTCATCCCTCTCAAGTGTAATTCTTCACAAGAAAAATATAGAACCCTTAGCATCTTTCCTCAAAGTTCCATTATACTTCCTCACAAGAAAATAGGCATTCCTCTACCTAAGATGAAATAAACCGATGATTCATCATATGTCTTAGGACCACATCCATCCTTTCTAAGACCACTTCCTTCATCAAAAACACTTGAATCCACCAATCAACCCAAGATAAAATCATCCAACACTTCTTCTTATAGAACAAAAACCCTCACTAAAACTGAATCCAAGACATCAAAACCTTGGAATAATCAAACTCTTCCCCTAACATCCAAATCATCCTCAACATCCAAATCACATCAAACATCCACCTCTTCTTCCAATACCAAGAAATATCACAAAGAAAATGAACCTCCTAATACCTTGGTTGAATCATATGTGGAGTTCCTTTAACAATTGCTTTAGATTTCTTCCATCACTCATCCTCCTATTAATGCCTTTGACCTTAATAGTAAGAAGACATCATGGTTTGATTCCAACCTCATTTGTGCCTATCATCACACCCCTAGACATTACATTGAACATTGTAAAGGACTGAAAACCCTTGTCCATGACATCATTGAAGAAGATGACCTTATTCTTGAGGTAGATGCATCTCCCCTTCCAAATCCATTCCAACATCTACATCATCTAATTCATCCATCTAAATTCAAAATTATCCTCATTCCTCATGAACGTTAGTGGTCATCCCACCTCTAAATGATTATTCTTTGAAGGATGGTCCTCCTTTATTCATTAATATTGATTAGATAGCCACTCGATCAGTTCACATGATCCTAAATCCACATCAACCAAAATCCCAGATCTTTATCACCATTTCTCCTCCTAAGGATTTCACCTCATCTTCATCTCCATCATCATCGAAACCTAAGGTTTCTATCTTAGTTGCACCTAGGCCTATCGAACAAAATATTGTTAAACAACTTCATCAATCCCTAGTTAAGATGTCTCTTTACCAACTTATCCAATGCTTGCCCAACCATATGCAAGATCTCACTAAAGCCTTGAAGTGTATTCCCACATCTAGAGATGAGGCTCAACCCTTCGCATCTCTCATATGAGCAATCATTGCTTTTGTTTCTATCTCATTCGATGATACTAATAACCATAAAACAATAGTATTGGTTGAGATCTATTAACTTTGTATACTATTAATGTATATATACATACATATAATTATCTATCAATGGAAACTGCAACCTTAGTCGCTATCTCCATATCTCGTTTACTTGTTAGCTTTACTGGTTATGCCCTATACACCGCCTTTGGGCAACCCTCTGAACAACTTCGAGATCCTTTTGAAGAGCATGAGGACTAGTTGAAATAATGACCTTCCCGATTGGGAAGGTCATTATTTGATTATATTATAATTATAAGAAGTAGGATTTGAAGAAAAAATTATTTTCCTCCTCTATCCGGAACTTTTGGGGGTTCTCGGAAGAAAATAGCGAAAAAAATTATCCCTAAGGTCGACACCAAAAGGAATGTATAAACCAATGCTTCCATAGATTCGATCGTAGTTTGCAATTACGGATATAGCTTTCGTACTAATTACAACAACATTTTCTTATATTTTTTTATTTTTAAATGAATATTCACTGACATAGAATATTTCATTGACCTTTCCCTCTTCATTATGGTTAGGATCAATGATACTTTCATTTGATGATCCATGATCAATAATGGGGAAAGCATCAATATCATCCCATCCCATACATTCGATCAGCTCAAGATCCCGAAGTCCACCATCACTCGGCTTGCCCATGGTTCTTCATGCCTTCAACGACAATATCACTCCCTCCTTGGGAACAGTCATTCTTTCTATCCACATTGGTGAGAATTTATTCCATGAGGTCTTCTACATCATAGAAGGAGAATTTCAGTATAATGCTCTCCTTGGATGACTTTGGATTTTCTCTATGCATTGTGTCCCTTATATACTTCAATACTACCTTAAGTATAAGCATAAAGGTAATACATTAACACTTCCCAAGTAGTATCCTCCCTTTTGAATGTGTAACATGACCTAACACCCCAATGATGTTCTCATTCCCAAGAATGATTCATCTACACCATCCACCATCTAATCCATTTCCTCATCCAAGATTCCCAATGATGAATCCCTAGATAAAGTAATGAATGAACTCACACTAGGGGAGTATCGTCTTCTTACACTCAAGATATTTTCCACTCCTCACCATTTTAGTAAACCCAACAAAGCTTCAATGTATCAATCAAATTTTTGGTATATCATTCCTTTCGAGTCTACCACATCTTCAAACCAACCTCATCTACGGTGGTTTCACGCCCCTTATCTCACATTGTTGACCATCACATGCTGAACCTTATACCGGTGGTTTTGACTTCTGAACAAACCATCTTTCTCCTATACCTATCTCCACCATTGCGCATGAAAGGGATTCAACTTAGGCCATTATGAGCATGGGCCACATGGTCTTATTATCGATTGGTACCACAAGCCTCATAAAAGGTTTGGGATATGCTATCGTAGCATCCCGCCTGACCCCATTCCACCATTTGAGATACACATGGACATGCCTTCACCATCTTCTCCATCCCATGTGGCCATGGATGTAAATGAAATTATTTCTATTACTTTTATATTTTTTTAGTCTCCACTGTCACTTTAGAACCGATCACTTATCAATATGAAAATAAAACTAGGTCCCTTCCCCTCTGTCATCTAGAGATGATAGAAGAAGACTCTTGTATAGTTGACATCCTTCATTTTATTGATGATGAAGCCATTATTTCCCACATGGGGGAAGAATATTCTTATCTTCATAAGACCTTACCATCTAACACGTCCATTCTTCTCAATGAATCCACCATCGACATCGATATCGAGACTCCTCAGGAGCCTCACATCCTCAAAGTGGGTTAATAAATTGATCCACACGATCTTGAGTCTTTCACCACGTTCCACTCTCGTCATATCTAGGCCTCCACATGGTCATATTTAGACATGCCTAGTCTTTACCCTTCTATATTCATCCACTATATCATCACCTTTCCCAATACATAACTGGTTAAGAAAAATATTCTCCACATGCATCCTTGAGTTTCCCTCCTTGTTAAAGAGGAGTTGCAACATCTTTTTTATGATAACTTCATCATTCCAATTTACTATCCTCAATGGGTTTCTAATATTGTATCGGTCACTAAAGCATCCGATGAACTTCATATTTACATATAACTTTGAGATCTCAATCTTTCCTACCCTAAAGATGAATTCCCTCTTCCCAAAATTGATCAACTTGTGGATCTTACCACAGGTCATGAAATGCTTTCTCTAGTCATAATAAGATTCTTATCACATAAGAAGACCAACATAAGACCTCCTTCATCACTCCTTGGGGAAATTTTTTATACCGCGTCATGCCCTTTGGTCCGAAAAATACTAGAGCCACTTATTAATAGGCCATGACCTACATTTTTCATGATATCATACAAAAACCATAGAATAATTTGTCGATGACCTTTTAGGTAAATCTAAACATTGACACGACCATATTTCTATCCTGAACTTTTTTGGGAACCTTATTCATTTCTTCCTTCGTTTTAATCTAGCCAAATATATATTTGGAGTGTTAACTGGAAAAATCCTTGGATTTATCATGTTTATTAGGGGCATTAAATTTTACCATGTAAAAATCAAAGTAATCACAAATACATCCTTCTAACCTTAAGCAACTTTGTAGTCTTTAAGGTTGACTTCAATCGTCTCTGTCATTTCATCTCATAACTTTTGGATTGTTTACAACCCTTTCATCATATTCTTCATAAATATAAATATTTTAATTGGGATCATAAGGGTTAAAAGGATTTTTATGATCTTAAATAATATATTTTGTCTCCACTAGTGCTTACACCTCCGCATGAGCGGGAGCCCTTTTATCTATATATCTCCACCAATAATCATGATCTAATGGCTATGTTACACACATGTTGACCAAGGTCATGAGTAGGCCATTTATTATATCATTCATACCCTTCATGATTGCGAGACTCACTACATAGAAGCTAAAAGGTTTTGTTGCGCTCTCTTCTTTGCCACCTCTAAACTCGATAATATATTCTTAATCATAAGACTTATGTTATTACTATCTTTTATCTCCTTAAGATGATACATTCTAAACCTTATCAAAATGACCACATCACTTGTTGGATCATGATCATGACCCATTTTGACCTCAAGTTCATCTCTCAAAAATATATTAAGGGTCAAGCTATTACAAACCAATTAGTCAAAGCCCCTCTTCCTAGTTCACATCTCCCTCATGAGAATTTTTGGATGAATTCATCAATCAATTTCATCATCAAGTATGGCACTTTTAAGATGACCTTTTTCTTTGATGGATTTAAGTGTAAGCAAATGGGAGGCATTGGTTTCATTCTCATTCCTCTTTGGGATACTCTTATTACCCTCACAAACAAGCTCAATTTTGAGTACACAAACAATATGGAGTAGTACGAAACCCTTATCTTAGGTCTTGAGACCGCTACCTTTCTAAATGTTCAAATTATTGACATCTATGGGGATTGTAAACTTATCATTAAACAAGTCACAAATGATTATCAAAGTGTAAAAATTATACTCTTCAAAAATATCAAGACATCATTCATCTTCTCCTCAAAGATTTTGATTCTTAAACTATCTAATTTGTTCCTCGATCATCTAATTGTTTCATTTGATACGATGACATCCCTTATAGCTCTCATCCAATGGACAATAGAGGAATCCAAACTTTCTATTGTTGTTCATCATAGCGATAAACCATTCCATGAATTACCCCAAGTTAATGTTTTAAACCTAGCTCATCAACTCTTTGGTATTCCTAAATCTTTGATTATCTATCCAAATCCATCATTCCCCCTGATCTATCCAAGAAATCTAGACTATATTTTCTTCAACGCACCAACCACTATATGATCCTTATAGGCATCCTTAATAAGAAACGATTTTATGGCATTCTCCTTCAATGCCTTAAGTCTCATGAATCCTCTTGCGCTATCTAAGAAGTCCATGATGGTATTTTTGGTGCACATTTTAGTGGCGTAGTTATGCCGCTAAGCACGTTCTTCATCTTGGCTATTTTTGGCCTTCCCTCAACCATGAATACTATGATTATGTTAAGAAATGTGAAAATTATCATCAGTATTCTAATATTATTTACATTCCCAACCGAGATTTATAGATGGCCCGGGATATTTGGCCCTTCTCACAATGGGGTCTTGATCTCATTAGCCTTATTAATTTTTAATCTTCACAACAACATCATTCTTTCATCAATGTAAATGAATACTTCACTAAGTGGGTAGAATAAATTCCTCTCACTTCAACTAAATCTACTCCAATTATTAACTTTATCTACTAATATATCATTTTCCGCTTTGGCATTCCTCACAAACTCATCATGGACAACAAATATTCCTTCAAAAATAAATACCTTAAGAAGATTTGTATATCCTTTAATATCCAACTTATTTTCTCTTCCCCATACTATCCTCAAGCTAATGACCAAGCTGAAGCCACTAATAAAACTCTTCGAAACATTATTTCCAAAACTATTGATCAGTTTGGTCATAATTAGTACCTTCATCTCCCCTTTGCCCTTTTGGCCTATCGCATTAGTATTGGTACCTCCATGGGTGCAACACCCTTTTCTCTAGTTTACAGCTCTAAAGTTGTCCTTCCTCTTGAAGTTCAAATCCCATCCTTCGCATGTATATATTCACAACTTCATATCTCGATGAATATTATCGTGAGGAGTGTCTAACATAGATTGAGTTGCTAAATGAATGTTTCCTTCTTTCTCTTGAACATCATCATGTTTATCAAGAGTGCATCAAGTGTTCTTATAATAAGCACCTCAAATAACATGAATTTAATGTTGGTGACCTCGTTCTTAAAGAAAATCATAACGTTACTACTCTAGAAAGGAGTCAACATGGAAATTTTCCCCTAATTGGATTAGACCATACATTATCACACATAAGTATGGGTTAGGATCCTATCATTTGACCTCCTTGATGGTAAAATAGAAGTGGAACCGCTTAACGCATTACACTTGTGACTATTCTATTTCTAGCATATTTACTAGTGAGCAAATTAGTCATATCCTTAGATCATTCCCCCATCTTAGCCTATTCCATCTATCATTGTAATGATTGGATTTATGCGGTCCACCATCACTTTCCTAGATACGACCTTAAATATGGGTGTCGTGGCTCTACCCATAGAATTTTCCTTATGGACATGTTTTCCTTCTTGGTGAGAACTCCAAAATCATTACGTTTGTTACCCTCTCATTTACTTATTGGAACCACAACAAGGGTCCATAGGTGTCTCTTATACATACATCACCCTTATAAGTGGTCTACCTAGCTATTCCTAGATCTTCCCGTGTAAATATAAAAATTCATGGATGCTCTTATCAATAGTCAAAGCTATCAAGAATAGAATGCTCCTTTAAAGGATAGTTTTTCATGTTAAAAAAAAAAAAAGAAAAATAAAATTAAAAATCAATAGACTAATCCCTCGAAGGATGATTATTATGTATATAATTCTTGTCATCTAAATCATAAATGTATAAAGTATATTGTACCCTTGAAGGATGGATACTCTCTAAAATCATGGCATCAAGACTTCCCTGCATTGATCATCCTTCTATTTTGTCAAAGCATCCTAATAAATCTTCCCGCATTGATCAACTTTCTCTTTCCCTTCGCAAAGCTGGGGCATAGATTTAGTTAACACCAATTATGGAGAACCCTCTTCTTGTATATAATTTACATCACAAACCCCTTTGTTGTAATGACATTAGGTTTATGAGTTCATTTTATTCATGTTCTCTTCATGATCTTTGATATGAGTAACTATTGTTGGTTATTTGCTTGCATCTGTTTTGGTCGCATGTGCCTTGTGTTACTTGGATCTCCTTTTTGTTTACCTCCAATGTGATTGGAGGCACATTTACCTCGTGTGCCCATTAATATGACATAGCATCATTCGTACCTATAGGTTTCCATTCTCAATTTTCTTTTATTCTAAATCCCTCCCCATCTATCTTTTATCTCTTATTTGATTTATTATAAACATATCTATCTAAATCAACTGTTAGCGTGGTGTCCTAATAAGAGTTTTCATTAATGCAAAACTACATTAATGAAAAATTAAATGTTATATGATGATTTCATTATGGTTTTATTAATGCTAACATACTGGTACAGATGTATATCAATTTCTATAGTGGGATTCAGTGATGTGTGCTTCTTAGCAAGCCTATACAGTGCCTAAGAGGTGTTGGTTCGAAGTATGAGATTCTTGGATGATTTAGAATCATGTTGAAATGATGGATAACATATGTTTGGTGTGCTTGAGCACTCACAGTAGTGGCATAATACATGTAGAGGTGTTTTACTTTGTTATAGGTGCTCATTGGGAGTAGATATAGTAGCTTGGAGGTGTGACAAAGTGGTTTAGAGATATATGATATATTGGAAGAATGAATTCAGGTTTATCATGGTTTATGAGGTATGTTTTAGTCATTTTTAGTTGTTTCATGTACATTTATTACATTATTTCAGTTGACCCTAGCTTCTACAATGAGGATCTAACATGTAAGTATAGGTAAGCGTTAGTGACTAGAGAGTTTGACCTATGACATTATAATTATGATTATTTGAGATTTTATAGGAATTATTTATGATTCTCTCAAACACTTTTATGTTTCCATGATGTGTATTCTCGTTAGATATGATTGATTTTGTGAGACAGGGTGAAAATCAAGTCAAATTCCATCTCAAAGTTGATCTTCTAATGCTCATTTTAAATAGTGTGCTTTATATGGGACCTTTTGGATTTCAAGGAATATTTTATGGTGATTTTAGAATGTTTTAAAAATAATGAATTCATTTGATCGTCATGTTTTTATGAATGAATTTTAAGAAGGTAAAGAGATTTAAAACCCTAGTTAAACCCTACCTAGGAGTAGTTTGCAGAAAGTGAAGTATTGTGACCCAGTTTTGATTGGTAGTGAAAAATTGATGATTGGATGTTGTAGAGGACTCCTTAGTATTTCCAGAAATGTATGGTTGAGGTCATGGTGATAAGTGGGCCCCACCTAAAAATAGCATTTTTGGGGAAAGAAATCTTTAGAACAAGATAGTCCAAAGGAGTAGCATGCAAAATTTATGTTTCATGGTGAATGGGAATTGATCTTAATGAAAACAAAGTTTCAGATAAATATAATGTAGGTACATGGTGTTTTGAGGTCCAAATAGGTTGACTGGTCAAAGGGCAGTTTTGGGGTCTCAAATAGAAGGGTCTAGTAAAATGAGCATAACTTGAGCTACAAGTGGATTTTTTAGATGATTAATTTTTTTGGAAATTAGATTCAGATATATTTATAGTGATATATTTATTTAATCATGATGAGATAATTCAATAGGGTTTCTAGGACATTCTTTGGACATGAATAATTTTGGATTAAAGACAACACATGTTTGATGGAAGTTTGATGCTATTTGAAGCATGATATGGATTGGGTGATGCTTAATATCACCTGGAATGTGAATAGGGATAAATTTGGCATCCAATTAATCCATTTTAGGTATTTAATATTTGTATAAATTATTTTATGAGCTAACCTTTAGAAACATTTTTTTGGCAAGTTGATTTGGTGAAGGCAAATATTGTTGTAGATTGAAGAGATGTATGTTTAATGACTTCTAACTTGATTATAAGTGTTTTTTGGTCAAATTTTCAACCATGTATGAATTTTTTATGATATTTTATTCATATGTAAGTGGTTTTGGGTCATGAAAAAGTATACATTTAATGTAAAGCAATGTTTAAGAATGTGCCCATGGGGGTTTGAGCCTTTTTGGCACATGTATTGAGGGATTTAGAAAGGATAACCTATTTAGGTCATATGTAAATATTGTAATTAAAATTTATTAATTTTATAGAGATGTATGGGTCTAAATTATCATGAGGTACTGACCTCTTTTTGTTTGGAAGAAAGAAAAGCATATTTAAGTGCTTGTTTGGTTCATTTTTTAACAAGTTCTCTTGGAGGGAAGGTGTGTGACCTAGAGGAAGATATTTTGCAGGTATGAGAGCATGATGTGAAGAATTAGGAAGATAATGATAGGTGGAGGAAAATTTTATATCATTTTTCATGTGTTTAGAGCTTTAACAAGTGAAGATATAGAAAGATTTTTAGAGATTGAAGACCTAGTGCGTGAGCTAGGGTTTGTGAGATGAAATTGTGATCTCCATCAGTTGTGGTAGAATAATTATAAGAGATAAAACATATTTATCTATATGAGTTAGTTCTTGGTCATATTTAGGTGGTTATAGCCTCCTTGTGGAGTGGGTGCTTCACTAAATTAGGGGTTGGTACTCCTTGTAGGGTTGGTACTCTACTAAACTAGGGGTTGGTGCTCCTTGTGAAGTTGGTGCTTCACTAAATTACTTTAATTTGAGTAATATAAGTATATTTTTAGTGGGTTTTCTTCCCCATGAGGGTTTCCCACTTACATATGGTGTTCTTTTGTTGAGTACTTTACTTTCTTTCTCTTGTGGTTGATTTTGCATATCTTAATAAGCACACATGATCATGGATGTTGTATAAACAATCTAATGGATGAATGTATGGTTTGGTAAATGAAAGGAAATTTATTGTAGGACTGATTCACCCCCCCTCTTATTCCCTTGTTCTTATAATAATTGGTATCAAAGCTGGTCCTTTTTGTAGAATTTTGACAACTTGAAAGGAGATCCTCTGAAGCACAAGCAATGGGTAAGTCTATAGACATTGAGGCTATATTGAGAAGAAGGAATGAAATAGCTCAGTCATGTATTAAGGGATATCAAATTTAGGTCAAGGATATGGAATCCAAGTATAGTCAAGTAATCCATGCTTTAAAATCTCAATTGAAAGTTTGACTAAAGCCCTAAATGAGAAAGAAGAATATCTATTCAGGTATGAAGACAAATTGAAGACTCTTGAATCAGATATAGGGGATTCTTAAAATAATTTGAAGATGTATGAGAGACTTGAGAAGATCTCTAAAGCTCTTGATGATGTTCTAAAAGGTCAAAAGGCCATAGATGACAAAACAGGCCTAGGTTTTGAAGGAAATAATGATGATGAAGCTGGTCCAAATACTAAATCAGTTGAGAAGGTGATCAAAAGGAAAATGCAAGAAAGTATAACTCAGTGTGACAACCTAATGCTATGAGGTATGGTCTTTCATTCAATGGTTATTTATTTGTTTTCCATGATTTTGGTCATGTAGCTAGAGATTACAAAAGGAGGTCTTCAAGGGATGATATAGGTATCTTCAAAGGTGAGTGCTTTACATGTTGTGAGTATGGGAATAGAGCAAAAGATTTTGGATGGAACTTAAGTTTTTTTAGCCTAGAAGGAAGAGGAATTTTGTTTGCTTCAATTTTCATCAATCATGTCATATTGCAATATTTTTTCAAAATAAAAGGAGGATGTTTATTGAAAAAAATGATCCTAAAATCAAGAAAGATGATTCTCAGCTCATCATGTAAAATTTTAAGGTTGTCAAGGAGGATTCTTGTGCTAACAAGGTTGAAAACAAGGTCATCAAGCCTAAGCAAGTTCAAAGAGGTATGTTTTCACTTGTTAAGAAGATCATATTTGTTTGAATGGATTCCAACCTCATGTGAAGGCCAAGTGGAAGAAGTTATGCCTCAGGAAACCACTAAAGTCATAAGGTGTGGGAAGTGACTCTTTCCCTATTTCTCATGAATATTTACATTATATAGGCGTCTGAGCTTATCATGTTGTCATCTTATGTGGTTTAGATTTTTGTAGTGTTGTTTTTAGTAATTTCATAATGCTTACATGTGAGTGAAGGTGGAATCATATCACTAAAAGGGTGTCGAGAGATCTATGAGTTATCAAATGTCCGAGAGTAAGTCAAATCATTCAATGTCTATGTCTTCATAAAGTCATGAGTCTGCTGCCACAATTTATGTATCAATGAATTATGGAGTCTTAAAGTGAAGTACATCTTGTATCTCCATAATAAGGTTTGTTGAAGTCATTTTGATTGAATCTACTACAAGGATTTAAATCTTGTTCAAGCATATCTTCTTTGTAATGGTATGAGTTTGAATGTATTTTGATAATTTTTTTTGTGTAATGTAATAGGTCTTTAGCACAAGTCGTGATGTGTTAAGTCTTTATCTTCATCGTCTATAAGTAAGTATGATCAATCTTTGATGTTTCCATGAGTTGTAATTGGTTTTGGTGTTATCTCAAAGATGTCTTCCTTCAAAGGAGTCTATTAGTATGTATTTTGTCTCAATCAATATGTCTTAAAGTCTTAAAAGTGTGATTTGGTCTGATTTCTCTATGATTATTGTTCAAAGTCATTGGTATCTCCACTAATTCTATGAAAATTATCGTCCTTACTTCATGAATTAGGTCTTCAGTAAAAAGAAGTATTCAAGGTCATGAGAAAGTGATTGTTGTTCCAAACTAGTTATTTAAAAAAATGTATCTTCAGGTCCTCAAGATGATTTGAGTACAAAGTAACAAGTATAACCTCGTGAAAGGTTAGATATAGTTATGCCGAAGGGATGTTGTAATAAGTGTGTCATGAAATATTGAGTCTAGATATCTTTGTGTATCTTGAGGATAATTGAGGTCAGTGTACACAACTATCCATGATAGAGGTATGATCAGGTTACTAGAACCAAAAGTCAATATTATAAGTGGTTACAGAGTGTGTGTGATATGAGAAGGATATAAGGATAATAACCAGATGCAATGGTCTATGATGTGGATTAAGCTCTAAAGGTCATCCAAAGTCTGATGTTTCCATGATATAGTCTGAATGTGTCTTCAAAACAAACTTGTTTGTCTCTCTAATGAGCATCTATAGGTTTAGTGGTTGAGGGTTTGAACATTGAAAACCCTCATGAGTGAAGGTTCTCCGAGATAATGGTTATGCATTGAATGTATGAAATGTGTTTTTATTATCATGAAATAATGTGAAGATGCTCCTCAAACCCTAAAGACACTATAACTATAGATGTGATGTCTATGATTGAGAAAAGAAGAGAATTTGAGATCATCTTTTATCTTTGATCATGTATACACCATGTCAAGTGTTGTCCTTATAAGGTTGACACAAAATTTTATACTCTACAAGGCATGATGTCCATTGTGGCTTGAAAAGTTATCTCAAATGACACGAACAAGGTATTAAATGGAACTACTATACTATAATGATGCATCGGGATGCTCAAAATTTGTTCCTTGAAGTTGTTAAGTTGTGTTTCCTCACGAAATATTGTATCAAATGAAAGTTAAGTTCAAAATCCTATAAGTGTGCACCAAATATTTCAAGGTCATACCTATCAAGCTAAAGTATGCAAGTACAATGTTTCATGGACCAAAAGAGAGCACCTAATAGCACAAGATGAAGGTCAAATGTATGAAAAAGTGATTAAAAATTGTAAAATTTGATAAAAGATTGAAGAAAAATGTAAGATTTGTATATTTTTATCAATTAAGGTCAAGTGACTATGAAAAAAATGTATGTTATAGTAGTCTATGGATTGTGTCATATTTGTATGAAGGTCTACAGGTTTGATTCTTTGTAAAATGAAAAGTGTTAGATGAGTATAATCAAGTCATATTGTTTGATGATATCCTAGTGTATATTCAAGATCAAACATTCAAGAGAGTGTTAAGCTACAGATGATTCTTCTTAGGAGTGAAAAAAATATATAGGTTTCATTGATGTCTAGAGCCAATTTGTCCATCTATAGGTATAGAGTATATAAGAGTATATTAGAGTAGGTATTTACCTTAGCTCATGTTCACATAGGAACTTTATTTACCTTTATTATATTTATCCTCACCCACTTATGTGTGTGGATATTTCCTTTTATTTATTTAGATATTAAGGGGATATTATCTAGTTGTTAGGTATAGTTATTTGATTGATCTTTGGTATTGACTAGATCCTTGATGTCTAGTTCTCTCATAAATCTATGGACTTAACTAGTTATTTTATGATTATTTCTTTCCATGATTTATGACTTGATCTATGACCTCGATTTGGTTCTTAGATTGTTATTCCTTGCCTATATAAGCAAGTCCCATTCTCATTGTATTTCAATTGAGTTCCATAATAATATATGATATTGCTGCTCATTTATTTGCAAAGGTTTTATGTAAAGTTATTCTGATGAATTACTTTCATCTTATAGATCATGGTGTTTGATTAGAATCTATGTTCTTGGCTAGGTACAATCAGGTTATCATTCCTTTTATGGTATCATACTTTGGATTTGGTATATCTTCCTAAAGGAGGAAAGATGGTTAGGTGTAAGTGGGTATACCAAATGAAATATGCAGCTAATGGGTCCATTGACAAGTATAAGGCTCATCTTTTTGCAAATGGTTTTTCACAAGTTGAAGGTATTGATTACTCTGAGAATTTTGCACCCATTTCCAAGATGGATTATGTATGCCTTATACTTGGTATTACTACATCATAGGGTGGCTCTGTATACCAGATGGACGTGAAGAGTGCCTTCTTACATGGAGATCTATAAGAGGAAATATACATGGAGCAACCGGATGGATTTTTTCATGATTCTTCTCTTGTTTGTAGGCTCCGAAGGTCTCTCTATGGTCTCAAACAAGCCCCTTAGGATTGGTATGAGAAGATGGATTATTTTCTTCTATCTATTGGTTTTGTTCATTTCCACTTCAATCATATAGTGTATCTCCAGCATGTTGGTGAGGATATTGTGATACTTGTCTTGTATGTTGATGATTTGTTACTTACTGGATAGCTCTTCTTCCCACATTCGAGTATTCAAAGGGCTCTTTCTACACAGTTTGACATGACAGATCTTGGGCTATTGCATTATTTCCTTGGTTTACATATTTCTTAGATAGATTTAGGGATTCATTTGAGTCAGCAAAAGTACACCCATGATCTTCTTAGGTGCTTCAATATGGCTGATTGAAATAAAAGTCCATATCCTTTTTAGTCTGAGTCACTCTTACTTCCACATATACCACACCACTTTGTGATCCTATGTTATATAGTGTTATCCTACAAAATTGACAAGGGCAATTTACAGGTAACCATACCAAAAATTCTGTTTTGGCCCCCAAGGAAGTTTGACAACGTTTGAAGAAGCCCAAACTTCCTTTCAAAAAATCAGGATGTTGTAAGACTTAGTCACTTTTTGCTAATCCTTCGGCGCACCCATCTTCATGTCGACATGACTAAAGTTGCACCCTTTTTTACACTGGGTGCAATTTCTAGAGTGTCGACACACCAAAATCTGTGCCCCCTCTTAATCCTTCGGCGCACTCATTGTTATGTCAACATCACTAAAGTTGTGCGCCCACTTTGGTCCTTTAGCACTGAAAATATTGTGTCAACACCAAAACATTTGTGCTAAGCATTTTTTCATTGGCGTAATTTCCTCTTGTCGGCACTCTCAACACCGCACCATAGGCGGTTAGTGAGGTCATAAATGCTAGTTTTTCTATAAATATGCACCTAACACTTGTCATTTTTATGAATTGAAAATTGTGAAATGTATTTTCTTTGTGCCTCACAAATCACCCATCCTTGTCAACCCCGCGTGCCATTTTTCGAGCTTGTGGATGCCACGTCGTTCTTCATATTTTATAAATCTTGGTAAGTGGCTCCTCTCCTGGTTGTTGTTTTTGTGTTAGGTACTAGGCTTGTATCAAAAGATTAAATCTAAAAGAACCTAACAATCTACAAACCAGCTGAAGCCCTTTTGCCTCTCCTTCCAGATCTGTAAATCTGGAAGACCCCTGCCTCTGAAGAAACCAAAAACCCATCTTTCCCTGCTTGCTTCCTTGCCAAACAAACCCTCTCTTTGCCATCTGACAAATCCAAAAGAGAGAGGAAAAGAAATCAAGAAATTGCCAAAATTATCAAACTATTGAAACCATTGGCGCGTTGTTTTTCCATGTTACACCTCCCATAGTTGTGCTTTGGCACACTTCAAGCTCATGTAACACAAGCTTCTTCCGCGCATCAGCTAAAAGAACACTTAGTAGTTTTTGTGAGGCGTAGGCACAACTTCCTTAACATCAACATAATATGTTGTATGCTGCAAATCCATGCCCCTCACTTTATCCTTTGGCACTGAAACTTGTCATGCAACACCTCTCAAAATTGTGCCCTTTCTAAACTAGCACAACTTTTCTCATGTCAACACCTGGCACAACTTTTCTTATGTTGACACCTTGCCAAATGCGCCAAAGCATAACAAAGCCGTGCGGACTGATGTAAACTTGTGCCTTGCACCCTAAGGCTTAAAATTGCTTCGTTCTTCCTTACGCAAGCTAAATTAACTATTTTCTCACAAATTGAAGGTGTTATGCTATTCTTCAAACTTCCATTATGAATAACATGATGGTTGACATGGCTCTTCTGTGTTGGACCTTCTTGATTCTTCTTGTAGAACAACAACATCCATCCTCAAGCTCACATATGTCTTCATCAAGCAAGAAACCAGCTAAAGCTAAAGCTAAACAATCAGAGCAAGAAATGAAGTACAAGTACCAGAGAGTCAAAATGCCTGACTCATATGCAGAGAGTGACCTTGACATCAGAGACTCTGAGCTGGGTCATATTGACATGGATGATTTCTGGGCAAGGACCACCAGGCAAGCAGTGGCCCATGGATGAACAAATTAGTAGGTAGTGGACTTGCACTTTGCAGTTGGGCTTCTAGTGAGTGCCGTAAATAATGAGTTTATCATGTTGGTTTCCCGATGCTATAACAAGGACACTAGATATGTGAAAATAAAGAACAACAGACAATCATAAACCTCACAGCTCATCACTTTGAGATGATCCTGGGAATTCCTCATCATAGGAAATATGTGGAAATAAGTATTGAAGACTGCAAGAAAGCATGGGATGATAATGAAGATAAATGCATGCAGATGATGAATGAACTCTATCTGAAGAACAAGAAGCCGGTGAGCAGATGGCCACAAACCATCCATCAAGTGATTTCAATGAAGAATTGAGTGATACAATCACATTCTTGAGTAGAGTATTTGGGCTCCCTGATGCCCATCATTTCCACAAATGGATACTGAGGTATCTGGAAAACATGAGCAAGAATGCACCTGATCAACACTTTGGCTGGGGTGAAATCATAAGTGACACCATCTCACAGCAGCTTCAACAAGTTCTAACAATTGGGAAGTTCTACATGAATTCCTATGTTGTATACGCTCCTATGTCAGAGAGAGATTTTGAAGGGTGAGCTCGAAATGGGGTATGGCCTCAAGTTAAGATATACGAGTTCTACCCAGAGCTAAGGCTCAAAGCCAGCATCTCCCAGTTCTCCAAAATAAATGATGCCTTCTTCTATGAGGTATTCTTGTCTGTTGAGACCAAACATGAGACAAAGTTGAACTAGCCGAGTGTGATTGCTGCTATGAAGAAATGGGGAGCATTGTTCACACAATTCCCCACATTCACCTACCTCAAAGCTATAAATTTCGAGGAGAACCAATGAAGCTGACAAGGTTCTCAGGACTAAAGCTGATCCTCCTAGAAATTTCAAGGTAGCTAATCACTTATCATGAAAAGTGTATGAAGAGAAAGAAAGGAGGAACTCCATTCCCCCTTACAGTTGGCCGATACACCTGCCCTACACTTGCCAAAGCACGGGAGATCTATGCCGAGCTGAAACTGCTGAATTTAAAGCACAACTTCCTAGCAAAGGATGTCCTTTGACTACCGGAGTTGTCTTCCAAAGGTAAAAATTGATCCCATCCATGTTCTTGAGATCGAGGAAATTTGGATAGACCTAACTCATGAGATAGACATCAGGTGGAAGGATCACTCCCGGCTGGCTTTGGAAGAGATCATCCACTATGGCATTTCCATTGTCCCAAAGAAATTCAAAGAGACTGATCAAGAAATTGATTAGGTTTACATTGACACAGATGGGGACAACTGGCCATTCACAGAGATCGACAGAGCTAAAGCACAAAGACCATTCAAGAAAGGGTTAAACCCATGTTGCAGTGCATTAAACATTGGTGCAATCAGAATGGCCTTACATACCTCAGAGTTAATTTCACTACTTCTCCTTCAGGAAGAGCACCTCCAAGGCTGGCCCATGTGCCGAAAGGAAAAGGAAAGGACAAGGAGGGCAAACCAAGAAGACAAGATGAAACTCTTGAAGGCCTTCCTTCTACTTCTGAGAAGCAAGTAGTTGACCTGGTGTCTCAGGTAAAGAAGAAATAACAGATGTTTCAACGGATACATCCACCTAGGATGTTATCACAACTACAACTACTGAAGTACCCATTGTCCCTTCTTCTTCTTCTTCTCCTCCTCCTGTCATTCAAGCATCTATCCCTATGGATGTGTCTTCTCCTCTCCCTTCCTCCCTTCCATCTCCCACCTCTTCCATTCTCTCTCTATTGTAGATTTATCACCCAATGTTTCCTCAATCCTAATGACGATCCCTTCCATTTCCACGTCCTTCTCCTCCCCGTTAGTAACTCTAGGCCCCACAAGCATCGGTGCATTGGACTCCCTGTCAATGCCACCACCGAGTGTTTCAACACACTTCCCTGAGGCCTCTGTAGTTGCTCCTCTCACTCTCACTTTCTTCTTCTTTTCCTCCACTCCACTCCCATAAGTCCTAGTTGGATTTCTGACCATCTGAGTCAACATAAGAGGAAAGTTCCCATTGCAGCCATGGATTTCTCTGTTATTCTGAAGAAGGGAACCAAGAAGCAAAAAGTGATAACTCACTTTTCTAAAGGCACTTTCGGGGGAAAGAGTCATGGAGATAGCTTTCCGGACCCCACCAAGAAAAATGAGGATCTGTCTCCCACAGACTTCATAGTGACTCAAGTCACAATGGAGACCTCATCTAAAATCCTACAAGGGGAAGCCTTGTATGCTATGGATGCTCTCTACAAGAAGCTCCAAGAAGCAAAATAGGAGAAAAGAATACTTAAAGAACAAAACAAACATCTCCTACAAGCATTGCAGAAAATGGGCAACGCTCCTCCAGTAACTGCCACCGAACCTATTCAAGTTCCCAGTCAAGAGAAAATGAATGAATATGTTAAGATTGGTGAACAAGGCATGGCAGTATCATCCTGGATTGAGCGGATCCTTAGAGATGGTGAGGAAATACTTGGGAAGTTTACCTTTGCTCTACCAGGATATAACTCAAGAAAATAAGGAGCTACAAGTAGTAGTAGTTCCCTATCTGAAGAATTAGATAATGCCAGGTTGTAGCATGAAACGTTCCAAACAATGGTTAACTACTCAGCTGATGACCTATTGAAGGTTGGCGTTATCAATCACCCCTTGCACATAATAAGGCTCTCACTGCATTAGATTACCGGGTTGATCAGATGGAATATATCCTGGAGAGAATCAATAAAATCAAAGATGAAGCCCTAGGAAGCATGATACAACATGGAGCAGACAGTTACAAAAATGGCTCCAGAGCTACTTAGTGAATCATATAACTTAAGGAAGGATATGATACATTCCAGTGTTTCAAGGCTATTGTCACTCAAGGTTTGGCACCAGAGGTCACTTTTGACCGAGATTCAATCAATAACCTCTTGGCCTACTGTGATTTCATTGGCTTCTTGATCGATGCATGCGAGGAGTTCACCGAGTTACCTGACAAGCTCAAGAACAAGAAAGAAACTTGTGAAGTCATTGGCGACCATTTTAAAGGTCCAAATCATGATTAACTTCAAGCAATGATCAACAAGTTTATAGGAATATCGAGCATAGTGTCACATCGATTCTCCTGATTAAAAGCAGGATACCAATTTCGAGCATAGGGATGATGAGGAGTAGTTTCTCCTCTCTGATGTGTTGATATTTTTGTAAAATATTTAAAAAGCATGTTGGCATACATGATGACATCATCCATGTTGCACCATGGGATGTTGCCATCCAAAAACTTGCCCAAAGTCAACTGTTGACTTTTTAGATATTTTGTAAATATCTTGTAAGATATTTTGTAGTTGTTGGTTTGCTTTTGTCTTCTTTCCTCCTCTCCTTCTATAAATACTAGAATACTTGTTGTATTCTAGGTGAACATTTTTGTATGAAAAGAGAAGTGAGGAGAGAAAGACTTTGTGTTTTCTTGTAACAGAAGAAATATTAACACATATATTAGGACTTTGTGCTTAATGTATGTGTTATTTATCAAATCTTTTTTAAGTTAGATCTATGTTTTTATTCTATTAGATTCATTCCTAATATTATCATTTGTTCATCAATATTGCTTTAATTGTTTATGCAAGTAAGTTTGGCTCTGTTTACTACCAGCCCAAAGCATAAACCTTCTGACCTTTCTATCTTGGAATTCATTTATTTTCTTCCTTCAGATCTATCCTTCCTCCATTCCTTCCCTCCTACCTTTCTGTTCATTGTTGGAACTACCTCTACTGGGATGAGATCCCAAACCCCTGAAGTTAGAATAGTGTAGATTTGCATAGATTCCTGCTTGATAGATTAGCAATAAACTAGTTTCACTTTATTGTCTCAAAGAGGGGCTATGCCCCCTACACACTGTTGGCTGTTTCCCATGACCTACCTAACCGATAGTTTATGGCGACTCTGTTGGGGATCGAACTAAGGAAATAACTAAAAAACTATAAAAATCACTACCAGATTGCAAATTTTAACTCTTTGTTAAAAATCAAATTTTTGCATAAGTGATCAAAACTGAAAATTTCCTTATGAAAATCCATAGATCTAGACCAAATAGAAACTTTTAGTTTGCTGAGTTTTTACAAAAACTTGTATATTTCAGTAGATCTGAGATTCTGACATTTTATGTTATTTTCAAAAACTTGCAAAATTTAGGTCAAAGATCCGAAAATCAGCTTCTAAATTGACCCACTTTTATCCTTATTAATCTTTGTCAGAAAACCACAATCGGTTGTTATTAAAAAAGGGTAAATTAAATATTGAAAAAAGTACATGCTGCTGATTTTTGCCAGAAAAATCAGAAAATCAGCAAGTATAAACAAAAATATTGTTGTAAATCTGCTCCTAATTGTTCTGAGATCCGAATGGGTATCTTTGGCGGTGAACCATTTACTTGCAAAAAAATATCTCGTGGAGAAGTTGATCCAATTTTTGATCTACTTCGAAGGCACAATTTCAGTATCACTCCAACACGATTCGCATCACTGAACTCATCGGATCGATCAGCAAGAAGTGCCTCACCTCCACGAAAGAGCTGGATTTCACAGGGTGCCTCAACATCAACTTGTAGTGCTCTTTTACTAAG
Organism: Taxus wallichiana var. yunnanensis; assembly: GCA_018340775.1. NCBI lineage: Eukaryota > Viridiplantae > Streptophyta > Pinopsida > Cupressales > Taxaceae > Taxus > Taxus wallichiana. Next base: position 691,533,875 of record CM031238.1, read on the forward strand.
TGGAACCACACTCCTTTCTCGTGTTCTTTTTCCTTCTTTTCAAATGGCAGTTAATCTGCCTATACCATGGGGAAACACCATGGGTCCTCTAGCACTGCCGCATCCAGTCCACCCCCTCCCCAGTGGAAAGCACAAGAATTTCTTGAAATTTGATGGGAGCAGAAATCAAAGCACAGACACACATATATCTATATTTATTATGTCATGTAGAATTCTAGACGTGACTCATGAAGATGTATTAGTACGTCTCTTTCTGGAGACCTTGCAAGGGCCTACATTAGAATGGTTCCAACATTTACCAGTTGGATCCATCACCAATTGGGCCACATTACGTGACTACATTTGAAGACAGATACAAACCTTCAGAAGACACATTCACATTATTATCACAAATCACTCACATGAAGAAGGAGACCAATGAAACCATGCGTGATTTTATCACTTGATTTAATTCACTGATCAACCATGTGCTTGCCATGATGTCGACATTAGAGAATCAAAAGTGTTTCTTCTTGAATGCCATGAGTTCGAAAGTAATTTTCTTACTTTTATAGGAACAAATACCCACCTTGGCCCTTGCTCAAGCTATGGCCATTCAGATAGAAGACAACCTCCTTATATCTAGTGAGTTAAGATGAGAGTCATCAAAATCAAAGGCTTCAACTTCTTCTTAGGCTACCTCATCAGATCTCGGCATTCCAGAAGATGGCGAATGACTTTATCTCATTAAAGAAACAATTGGCTCAAACATCATCTACTACTCCATACCAAGATATCCCATGGAGGAAATTCACTCCCAACAACACCCCCCAAAGGTGTGTTTGTCTCTGCTGCTTATCAAGGTTAGCAATTGAATCCCCTCTAGTTAATGCTTTGGTTGAAATCGAAGAAGATGATCCAAATTATGAAGAACCTTCGTCGTAAGGTGAAGATGACCAAGATGTCAGTGAACCGACTAGTGACTCTACTATTGGGTATATGGAATTTGAAGATGAGGAATCTGATGAAGAAGAGGGTACCCAAGGGTATGTGAGCAGAAAATCATACGTGGTTTTCACTTGCTCGCAAGGAAAAGAAGAAAAGGTTGCTGCTGAAAAACAAAAGGAACAAGTTGTGGTAACTCCACCACCAACGATCACTAAAAGAGGTAATCCCCTTCCTACTCAACCTCCTATTAAACCTTTGTAAAGAAATATTTTCCTCCTATTTCTCCTCCAATTCAGCCTTCCTCTAGTCCCATAAAGACCAATAATCCTCCTCCATAAATGTGAAATGAAGGACTCATTCCTTTGTTAGTGCAACCCTTGGTCGCATTCGATATAATTGATCATGCCAAAAAGACCAAGATCTAGATGTCTGAAGTTGAGTACCTTTAGTCCAACCCAAAGTAGCTTATAAGATTAACTAAGTATATCCAAAGTCAGGCTGCCATCCTTCCTCCCATTTCCCCAAAAGGAATTCTTCCCACTCCTCCTACGTCTCACGTAAACATTGCCTCGACTTCCACGTTAGGGAAAATTGAACCTTTTTACCTATCTCTCCTGATCAATGGTCATAAACTAAGTAACTGTATAATTGATTCTGGAGCTTCTGATAATGTTATGCCAACAAAGGTTACCCATGCTTTGGGCCTCACACTTACTAAACCTTTTGGCAGATGCTACTCCATGGAAACCAAACAGGTACCATTGATTGGTTAGATCAAGGATGCACAGTTTGCATTCATGGAATTTCCTGAGAAAAGGGTAAAAATGACTATTCTCATAGTTGACATTCTAGCTAGCATACATGATTTTCTAGGGAGGAGCTTTTGTAAAGAAGTTGGTGGGGAAATTCATATGGACTAGTCCAAAGCTAGGATTCTGTCAAAGGGGTGATGTAGACATTGGAACTAGAGTCACAAAAGAAATATCTAGTCACCAACTCTGATGACCCTAAGGCTCATATTCTTTTCAAATCATCAGGGATGGGGAACTACTTCTTGTCCACCGACTTAGATAGAATGGATGTTCTCATCCAAAAAGAGGATCTCAACAAAGTATGGACATTGCAGTTTGATGGCAGTTGCGTGACAAGTGGATGCGGTCGTTGGAGCTGTTCTAATATCTCCTGAAGAGGAGATTTTCCTTTTTCTTTCAAGTTGTAGTTCTTCAATATGAATAATACTGCTGAGTATGAATCCTTGTTACTTGGCATGCAAGCTATAAAAGAGAAAGGAATCAAGAATCTGAGAGTGCAAGGTGATGTTGAGTTGATTTTCAATCAGGTAAAAGGGATATATCAAGTAAAAATGACCGGCTTAGACACTACCGCAATGTAGTATGGGATAGCATCGAAGAGTTTGATGCTTTCTCAATCAAAGCAGTTCCGTGAGCTCAAAATGACATGGCTGATTCATTGGCCATCTCAGCCTCTCTCATGCTCCCTCACCCAGGGTTAAAAACGGATACATATACCATTGAGGTGGTTTTTGCCCAAGTGTGCCAGATAATTCACAACACTGGCAAGTGTTCAATGATGACAACCAACTTATCACCTTTTTGGAGAAAGATGACAATTTCAAAGAACTTCATTTTGATGGATCAACTTCTACATGTCGTGAGTCTCTCACCGGTCAAGCACATGAATCTGAAAAAGATACGGTGATACAACTCAAAGGAAATAAGATTTTGAAAGGTTTGGTTTCCTTAGAATGATTATTTGATAACCGTTTTGTGAAGAAAAAGTGATAGGATTATCCTTGCTCTTCTCCGGAAATTGAATCCATCAATCTGGGTACTACGGAACATCCTCATTTTGTGAATATCGAGAAGTGTTGTATGCCGAGGAAAAGTGAAAATTCGTTAAGTTGCTGAAAAAGTACATGGATGTGTTAGCATGGTCTTATGTTGATCTAAAGTCTTTCAAGCCAAAGGACATTCGGCATGACATTCCGCTCAAGGACAACATCAAGCCTTTCCATCAAAAGTAAAGGCATTACAACCCCAAAATCTCAGGTACCATCTAGGCTGAAATTCAGAAGATGTTGGATGCAAGAATTATTTTTCCAATTCATCACAGTACTTGGGTTGCAAATATTGTGCCTATGTGGAATAAGAATGGCAAGATACGCATATGTGTAGAATTTCACAACTTGAACCAGTCATCCTTAAAAGATAACTATCCACTGCCCATAATGGATCAAGTGCTACAAGTAGTAACCGGTTTAGAAATGTTTTCTATGCTTGACGGTTTTTCAGGTTACAATCAAATTGAAGTCACACCTGAAGATCAGTTCAAGACAACATTCACCACCCCTTGGGGTACCTTCGCCTACAATAGGATGCCATTCGGTTTGATCAACACCGATGCCACCTTCCAATGAGCAATGGAATTTGCATTCAAGGGTATGATGGGAAAAGTCATCGTAGTTTACCTAGATGACCTAACCGTGTTCTCTAAGAGATGAAGTGATCACTGATCACTTAGAACAAGTCTTGATCAGATGCCGAGAGCATAGGATTTCACTAAATCCCAAGAAGTCAATTTTTGGGGTCACCAAAGGAAAGTTGCTAGGACATGTCATCAATAGAGAAGGAACTAAGATAGATGTCGAAAGGGTCAAGGCTATTCAGAGCCTTACTTTTCCTACAAGCAAGACTGGTGTTCACTCTTTCTTTGGAAAGGTAAATTTTCTTAGATGGTTTGTCCCTGATTTTGCTGAGAAGACTCGTCATATATCTAATATGATGAAAGGGTCCCAAACATTCCAATGGAGTGAGGAAGGCAAGACATCATTTGAAGACATAAAAACCTTCGTCGCTCACGCACCTATTCTAGTGTGTCCTGACTTCAGTAAAGACTTCATCATGTATAGTTATGCGTCTGTGCATACTGTATCAGCTATCTTGATGCAAAAGAACTCTGAGGATATTGAATCCCCAATTGCTTTCATGAGTTCTCCTCTTAAGCCTCATGAACTAAAGATGTTGCAATTGGAAAAGCATGCCTTTTCCGTGGTAAAAGCAGTCAAGAACTTCCGCTACTATATTCTAAATTCTCATACAGTAGTAGTGTTGGTTCTGACATGGTACATTAAGTCTATCCCGACTCAATAGGAGTTAGGGAGCTTACGAGGGAATTGGATCACAAAATTCCAAGAATATGATCTAGATATCAAACCAACCAAGTTGGTAAGAGGTAAGGGCCTGTGTCAGCTAATGGCTGAAAATAAAGACTCAAAGGTACTGAAGAGAAAGTTGATCACATTGATGGAGAACAAAATGAACTGGAGAAAATGGATTCTTTGCCCATGGTTCTATTTGTCGCAACCAACGACAAATGGTATTCTAACATCACATTATTTCTCACCTATGGCGAGTGCCCAACTCACCTAACCACAAAGGAAAAGCAAATGGTGAAGCTTAGAGCCACAAGATATGTCATATGGGATGATGGATTGTACAAACGTAGAATTGACGACATTTTTCTACGATGTGTTGATAAGCCGCAACAGGTAAAATTGTTAAAAAATTCACGACTCAGCCTGTGGTGGTCACTTCTCCTCATCCGTGATAGCACATAAAATCATTCGGGCCAGGTACTATTGGCCAATGCTATTTCAAGATACAACCACCTAGGTAGTGAAATGTGAACTTTGCCAACAGTTCGTTGGAAAACCAAAAGGTCTAAAACTGCGTTTCCCCTCGCCTGTCATCATTGACGAACCATTTAGACAATGGAGAATTGATTTCATTGGAGCACTCAATCCTCAATTGAGTTTTGGACATATTTATGTCCTGACATAAGAAATGGATTACTTCACGAAATGGGTGGAGGCCATACACTTCAAGCATGCCATTTGAAGTTTTTTCGACTTCCTCAAAGAGAGTATTATTGTGAGATTCGGCATTCCACATAAAATCGTTGAATCCGATAGCACTTCCAACTTCTCTTCATGGGAAGTAATTAGTTTTTGTTATGGATGGGAATAACATTGGCTCATGCCTCGATTATTATCCTCAGGAAATGGTCAAGGGCTAATCCAAAGAACAAGAACTTGGTGACTATCATATGGAAGCTAGTTGATGAAAACTAGTGGTCTTGGTACAAATCAGCATACGATGCTTTTGGGTGGATCGTATCACTCTAAAGATGTCTCAAAAAGCATGTCACCTTTCAAGGTGTTGTATGGGATTGATGCTGAAATCCCTATCTCCACGAGAACTTCTTGCTCTGGCTTGGCTCGAGAAATTGAAGATGAAACTTTTTAGAATTATCTTCAAAAGAGGATTATGTACTGATGGAACTTGAAGAAAGTGGGTGAAAGTGGTGAAAAGATCACCAAACATCAGAATAAAGTTAAGAGGCTGGAAAAGAAAACTAAACAAAGAGATTTCCAAGTGGGAGATCTTGTTCTTCACGTGGACAAACGAAGAGAACCGAAAGGTATGCATGGGAAGTTTGAATCTCCTTGGAGAGGACCATACAAGATCAAGTAGCTCAACAGAGAGAATAGTTTCTATCTCTCATAGCTAGATGGAACCGAGATCCTGCTTCCCTATAGGGTAGCTTTGAAGATCTTGATGATCTTTGGTACTTAATTTTTTTGAAGTACTTAGAAAATTTGATTTTGAAATTCTTGACTCAACATTGATCTTGAGTTAATTTGATCCAATTTTTAGGTGTCTTGAAACCCAAATCCTCAACTCTTCCAAAAGACCAATTAATCTGATTTTTCAACTTTAAGTGAATCGCTTGAATCTAATACAAATCCATTTTACTTCACGGTTGATTTTTAATCATACACTCAACCGACATTGAATCTAAGATGATAAGTGTATTCAAATCTTGTTGGGTTATTATACTTAAAAAAGTTCCTTCAATCCATTTACTCCAGTTTTATACTTATTTTATCAATTTAAAATTAATCCAATGATGAATTTCAACTGATAAAAATCTTTTAAAATTTTATGCACAAATCCACAAAACAAGAAATTGATAACAGAGTTCACTCGAAGGTTACGTCTCCGGATTCACAAAAAGTGAATCGATCCATTAAACATCCAATGAAGTACAATATCCCTTCAATCTTGACTTAACAGACCTTTATACCTGCAAATGAGCTGATTCAAACCTCATGGAACTCTGCAATTTACCATAATCATTCCCAAGTTCATCCAAGTGGCTCTTTGGATTTCTTGTTTGTTCACTGTGTAAATACGTTCAAAAATGTCTACAACTTGAAATATAAAAGACCTATAAAAATAAGGTTTACATTTCTGGAAACTTTGGAAATTATTAAAACTTCCCTTTTTACTTCATGATCTGATTTGGATCAGAAGTGGATCTGCAAAATATAGATCTCTATGCTTAGCCCTGCAAGTTAGTCATTGTGAAACTGCGATGGAAAAACGCCTACACAGAAAAATATATAGCACTTCATGCAACAAAAGTTACCTTTCTGGAAATCTCTCAGAATTTTGAACAACTTTTATTTTTACACCAAGTCCTAATTCGGACCATAAGTGCCTCGAAAATTGTGATCTCTGCAAACTGGTCCTTCGCTGTCCCCCTTTCCAACCTACCAAAAGCTTCCCTTTAAATAGATGTGATCTCCTTCTCTATCACTTGCTACAAAGTGGCGGCTTGGTAAGGCTGATTACTATTTTGGAAAAGGTTCAAATCCCCCTTCCATAGGTTTAGGAGCCCAATTTAGCTATTGAGAGACGTTTGGTGGGAAAGAGATAAGATAATCCTTAAAATAGCTTTTTTGGCCACAAAATCCTCCTTATACCATGGGATTTGAATTTATTCACATAGAATGGATTAAATGGATTTTTAAAATTATTATTTTTAAATATAAATCCACTACAAACCTGCCAAGTGTCACGCCCAAATACACTATTTGTCCACGTTAGAGTGTGCCATCATCATTTGAAAGTTTAACATTGATTATGCATATCTTTCGCATATGAAAGATTTAGTTTGAAAAGAAAATGTGTCGGAAACTTGCGATGAGCTCTATACCATGGAACTAATTTTGAAACATTACAGTACCATCCATTTTCCTCATCACCAACTGCCACGATGTCACCTTATCATTGGTCCTTTGGTTGACCTATGACGAGATTGACCCGCTTCGAGGCCCATCTTTGACCGCGATAGAATTTGCATACGGACTCTGTTTGTTTAGAGTTCAGCATACCGTCGGAAAGGTCTCAATAATCCCTTCAGCATGGTCTAATTTTAGGGAAGTTTGGGAAAGATTTTCATAGTGAAAAATCCTCCAGATCATGGAAGTAGAGCTTGCTCTCTTCTAACACCTCAAGATTTCAGAATAGGAAACTCTCTTTTTTGCTTTTGTTGTGTGTTTGCTTTCTATTTTTGTGTGTTCCCTTTCTTTCCTTTTTTCACCCTCTAGTCGCCCTTGTTTTTGACTCTCTGTAACCCAATGGATAGGCACATAAAAATATGGGATTCTCTACCCTTAAGTTTCACTCAAAGATAGTCCCCAGAAAGAGCCAACTGTTATCCTACAAAATTGACAAGGGTAATTTGCAGGTAACCATACAAAAATTCCATTTTGGCCCCCAAGAAAGTTTGACAACATTCGAAGAAGCCCAAAATTCCTTTCAAAAAATCAAGATGTTGTAAGAATTAGTCATTTTTGCTAATCCTTGGCGCACCTATTTTCAAGTCAACATGACTAAAGTTGTGTCCCTTTTTACACAAGGGCACAATTTCTAGAGTGTTGACATCACGAAAATTTGTGCCCCCTCTTAATCCTTAACACACTAATTGTTATGTCAAAATCACTAAAGTTGCACCCCCTTTGGTCTTTTAGTGCTGAAAATATTGTGTTCATACCAAAACATTAAGGTGCTAAGCATTTTTTCATTGGCAAAAATTTCCTCGTGTCGACACTCCCAAAACCATGCGCCAAAGGTGGTTGGTGAGGTCATAAATGCTGGCTTTTTTATAGATATGCACCTGACACCTATCATTTTCATGAATTGAAAATTGTGAAAAGTATTTTCTCTGCGCCTGTCAACCATCCTTTTCAACCCCATGTGTCATTTTTCGAGCATGTGGACCCCATGTCGTTCTTCATCTTTTATAAATCCGGGTAAGTGGCTCCTCTCCTTGTTGTTGTTTTTTGTGTTAGGTACCAGGCTTGTATCAGAAGATTAAATCTAAAAGAACCTAACAATCTACAAACCAGTTGAAGCCCTTTTGCCTCTCCTTCCAGATCTGCAAATCTGGAAGACCCCTGCCTCTGAAGAAACAAAAACCCATCTTTCCCTACTTGCTTGCCTTACAAACAAACCCTCTCTTTGCCATCTAACAAATCCAAAAGAGAGAGGAAAAGAAATCAAGAAATTTCCAAAATTATCAAACTATTGAAACCATTAGTGCGCTGTTTTTCTGTGTTACACCTCCCAAAGTTGTGTTTTGACACGCACTTCAAGTTCATGTAACACAAGCTTCTTCCATGCACATCTAAAAGAACACTTAGTAGTTCTTATGAGGTGCGGCAGCGCAACTTCCTTAACATCAAAATAATATGTTGTATGTTGTAAATCCATGCCTCTCACTTTATCCTTTGGTGCTAAAACTTGTTATGCAACACCTCTAAAAATTGCACTCCTTCTAAACTAGCGCAACTTTTCTCATGTCAACACATGGCATAAATTTTCTTATGTTGACACATTTTGCCAAATGCGCCAAAGCATAATGAGCTCTTGTGACCTAATGTAAGCATTCACGCCTCGCACCCTAAGGCTTAAAATTGATCGTTCTTCCTTCTACAAGCTAAACTTAACTATTTTCTCACACATTCGAAGGTAATTGCTCGCTATTCTTCAAACTTCCATCATGAATAACATGATGATTGAGATGGCTCTTCTATGTTGGACCTTCTTGATTCTTCTTGCAGAACAACAACATCCATCCTCAAGCTCACATATGTCTTCATCAAGCAAGAAACTAGCTAAAGCTAAAGCTAAACAATCAGAGCAAGAAATGAAGTACAAGTATCAAAGAGTCAGAATGCCTGACTCATATGCAGAGAGTGACCTTAACATCAGAGACTCTGAACTGGGTCATATTGACATGGATGATTTCTGGGCAAGGACCACCGGCAAGCAAGTAGGCCCATGGATGAACAAATTAGTAGGCAATGGACTGTACTTTGTAGTTGGGCTTCCAGTGAGTGTTGTAAATAATGAGTTTATCATGTTGGTTGCCGATGCTATAACAAGGACACTAGATGTGTCAAAAATAAAGAATAAGACAATCATAAACCTCACAGCTCGTCACTTTGAGATGATCCTGGGCATTCCTCATCATAGGAAATATGTGGAAATAAGTATTGAAGACTGCAAGAAGGCATGGGATGATAATGAAGATAAATGCATGCAAATGATGAATGAAATCTATCTAAAGAACAAGAAGTTAGTGAGCAGATGGCCACAAACCATCCACCGAAGTGATTTCAATGAAGAATTGAGTGATACAATCACATTCTTGAGTAGAGTATTCAAGCTCCCTGATGCCCATCATTTCCACAAATGGATGTTGAGGTATCTAGAGAACATGAGCAAGAATGTGCCTGATCAACACTTTGGCTGGGGTGAAATCATAAGTGACACCATCTCCCAGTAGCTTCAAAAAGTTCTAACAATTGGGAAGTTCTACATGAATTCCTACGTTGTATATGTTGTTGCGTCAGAGAGAGATTTTGCAGGGTTAGCTCGAAATGGGGTATATCCCGAATTTAAGATATACAAGTTCTACCTAGAGCAAAGGCTCGAAGCCAACATCTCCCAGTTCTAAAAAATAAATGATGCCTTCTTCTATGAGGTATTATGTCTATTGAGACCAACCATGAGACAAAGTCAAACCAGCTCAAGTGTGATTGCTACTACGAAGAAATGGGGAGCGTTGTTCAAACAATTCCCCACATTCACCTACCTCAGAGTTGTGAATTTCAAGGGAGAACCAACGAAGCTGCCAAGGTTCTCAGGGCTAAAGCTAATCCTCTTGGAATTTTCAAGGCAGCTAATCACTTATCATGAAAAGTGCATGAAGAGAAAGAAAGGAGGAACTCCATTCCCCCTTACAGTTGGCCGATACACCTACCCTACACTTGCCAAAGCATGGGAGATGTATGCCAAGCTGGAACTACTGAATTTAAAGCACAACTTCCCAGCAAGGCTGACCTTTGACTACCGGAGTTGCCTCCAAAGGAAAAAATTGATCCCATCCATGTTCCGAGATCGAGGAAATTTGGATAGACCTAACTCATGAGATAGACATCAGGTGGAAGGATCACTCCCGACTAGCTCTGGAAGAGATCATTCACTATGGCATTGTCATTGTCCTAAAGAAATTCAAAGAGACTGATCAATAAATTGATTAGGTTTACATTGACACAGATGGGGACAACTGGCCATTCACAAAGATCGAAAGAGCTAAAGAACCAAAGACCATTCAAAAAGGGGTTTAACCCACGTTGCAGCGCACCGAACATTGTTGCAAATCAGAATGGCCTTACATACCTCGAGTTGATTTCACTACTTCTCCTTTCAAGAAGAGCACCTCCAAAGTCGGCTGATGTGTCGAAAAAAAAGGAAAGGACAAGGAGGGTGAACCAAGCAGATAAGAAGAAACTCCTGAAGGCCTTCCTCCTACTTCTGAGAAGCAAGTAGTCGACCTGGTGTCTCCAGGTAAAGAAGAAACAATAGATGTTTCAATGGATACATCCACCCAGGATGTTATCACAACTATAACTACTGAAGTACCCATCATCCCTTCTTCCGCTTCTTCTCCTCCTCCTGTCATTCAAGCATCTATCCCTATGGATGTGTCTTCTCCTCTCCCTTCCTCCCTTCCATCTCCCACCTCTTCCATCTTCTCCTCTCTTGTGGATCTGTCACCTAATGTTTCCTCAATCCTAATGACGATCCCTTCCATTTCCACATCCTTCTCCTCCCCGTTAGTAACTCTAGGCCCCAAAAGCATTAGTGCATTGGACTCCTTGTCAATGCCACCACCGAGTGTTTCAACACACTTCCCTGAGGCCTCTGTAGTTGCTCCCCTCTCACTCTTGTATCTTCTTATTCCCTCACTCGCACTCCCATAAGTCCTGGTTGGATTTCTGACCATCTGAGCCAACATAAGAGGAAATTTCCCATTGCAGCCAAGGATTTCTCTGTTATTCTGAAGAAGGGAACCAAGAAGCAAAAAGTGATAACTCACTTTTCTAAAGGCACTTCGGGGGAAAGAGTCATGGAGATAGCTTTCCTGGACCCCACCAAGAAAAAGGAGGATCTGTCTCCCACAAACTTCACAGTGACTCAAGTCACAATGGGGACCACATCTGAAAGCCTACAAGGGGAAGCCTTGTCTGCTATGGATAATCTCTGCAAGAAGCTCCAAGAAGAAAAAGAGGAGAAAAAATACTCAAAGAACAAAACAAACATCTACTACAAGTATTGCGGAAAATGGGCAACGCTCCTCCAATAACTGCCACAAACCTATTCAAGTTCTAGTCAAGAGAAAATGAATGAATATGTTAAGATTGGTGAACAAGGCATGGTAGTATCATCTTGGATTGAGCGGATCCTCAAAGATGGTGAGGAAATACTTGGGAAGTTTACACTACTCTACCAGGATATAACTCAAGAAAATAAGGAGCTACAAGTAGTAGCAGGTTCCCTATCTGAAGAATTGGATAACGCCAGATTACAGCATGAAACATTCCAAACAATGGTTAACTGCTCAGTTGATGACCTATTGAAGGTTAGCGTTATCAATCACCCTTGCACACATAATAAGGATCTCACTGCATTAGATTACCAGGTTGATCAGATGGAATATATCCTGGAGAGAATCAGATAAAATCAAAGACGAAGCCCTGGAAGCACGATACAACATGGAGCAGATAGTTACAAAAATGGCTCCAGATGCTACTTAGTGAATCATATAACTTAAGGGAAGTAGATGATACATTTCAGAATTTTAAGGCTATTGTCACTCAAGGTTTGGCACCAGAGGTCACTTTTGATTGAGAGTCAATCAATAACCTCTTGGCTTGCCACGATTTCATTGGCTTCTTAATCGATGCATGCGAGGAGTTCTCCGAGTTACCTGACAAGCTCAAGAACGAGAAAGAAACTTGCGAAGTCATTGGTGACCATTTTAAAGGTCCAGATCATGATCAACTTCAAGCAATGATCAACAAGTTTGCAGAATATCGAGCACAGTGTCACATCGATTCTCCTGATCAAAAGTAGGATACCAAGTTCGAGCATAGGGATGATGAGGAGTAGTTTCTCCTCTCTAGATGTGTTGATCTTTTTTGTAAAATATTTAAATAGCATGTTGGCATACATGATGACATCATCCATGTTGCACCATGGGATGTTGCCATCCAAACACTTGCCCAAAGTCAAGCTGTTGACTTTTTAGATATTTTGTAAATATCTTATAAAATATTTTGTAGTTATTGGTTTGTCTTTTTGTCTTCTTTTATAAATACTAGAATACTTGTTGTATTCTAGGTGGACATTTTTTGTATGAAAAGAGAAGTAAGGAGAGAAAGACTTTGTGTTTTCTTGTAACAAAAGAAATATTAATACATATATTCAGACTTTGTGCTTAATGTATGTGTTATTTATTAGATCTTTTTAAGTTAGATCTATGTTTTTATTCTATTAGATTCATTCCTAATATTGTCATTTGTTCATCAATATTGCTCTATTCGTTTATGTAAGTAAGTTTAGCTCTATTTACTACCAGCCCAAAGCATAAACCCTTTTGACCGTTTCTGTCTTGGAATTCATTTCTTTTCTTCCTTCATCTATCTTTCCTCCATTCATTCCCTCCTACCTTTCTATTCGTTGTTGGAACTACCTCTACTGGGATGAGATCCCAAACCCCCTAAAGTTAGAATAGTGTAGATTTACAGATTCCTACTTGATAAATTAGTAATAAACTAGTTTCACTTTTATCTCAAAGAGGGGCTATGCCTGCATTACACTTTGTTGACTGTTTCCCCATGACACCGCCTAACCGATAGTTTTTCGGACTAACATATAGGTATTTAGTTGAGAGTCTCATGTACTTGACCCATACTCACCCCGATATTTCATTTCGTGCAGTAGGCTTGTGTCTCGGTTTGCACATTCTCCTCATAGTAGTCACTGGCAGGATGCTAAAAGGATTTTACACTATTCACATGGCACTTCCCACGTTGGCCTACACTACACTAGGGGTTCTACTCATTTGGTTGGGTATAAAGATTCAGATTGGGCAAGTTCTATTGATGACAGGAGTTCCACTTCTAGCTATCTTTTTTTCTTGGTTCTTCTCTAGTTGTTTGGGCATGCAAAAAGCAATAGGCTATTGCAATTTCATCTTTAGAGGTAAAGTACAAGCGTGTGAATTCTGAAGTCGCAGAGATTCTTTGGCTTTTCCGATTATTGTGAGTTTGGATTCCCACAGGACTCATGACTATACTTTGGTGTGACATCCAAAGTGTAATTCACATTTCTCATAACCCAATTGAGCACCAAAAAAAAAACATATTGAGACCCGGTTGAGTTTTGACTCAAGAGCAGTTGTTCGAACATCTTTACAAAGCCTTTTCCATCACCTTGCTACCTTGATTACGTGGAATGCTTGGGGTTTTAGAATTTATTCTTGGGGGTGTTCATGATAACATCTTCCTTCTTCTTCTTCTTTCTCTTTTCTTCTAGCAGGATTCTTTCCTTCTTTTGGTTCTATATTTCTTCATGGATATATTGTACATGACTACCTCATCAGGCCTAGTTATCGAGACTCATACTGTAGACATGCCACTTCTATTTTAGCCCCTAGCTTCACTTAATGGGGGTGTTAGAGTAGGTATTTACCTTATCTCATGTTCACCTAGGTACTTTATTTACCTTTATTGTATTTATCCTCACCCACTTATGTGTGTGGATATTTCCTTTTATTTATTTAGATATTAGGGGGATATTATCTAGTTGTTAGGTATAGTTCTTTCCTTGATCTATGGTATTGACTAGATCCTTGATGTCTAGTTCTCTCATAAATCTATGGACTTAACTAGTTCTTTGATGACTAGTTCTTTCCATGATTTATGGCTTGATCTATGACCTTGACTGGTTCTTAGATTGTTATTCCTTGCATATATAAGTAAGGCCCATTCTCATTGTATTTCAATTGAGTTCCATAATAATATATGATATTCTTTGCTCATTTGTTTGCAAAGGTTTTATGTAAATTTATTCTAGTGAATTTCTTTCATCTTATAGATCGTGGTGTTTAATTAACATTTGTGTTCTTGGCTTGGTACAATCGGTTATCATTCCTTTTAGAGTCATCTTTGGGTATGGGAGATAAATAAAGTTATCAGATCAAGCTTGAATGTATAAATTGTGTTATTCACCCATATCTATGTCAATAAGAAAATGTTCAAATCCTTGTCAAGTAAAGACCTAGCTAGATCAATAAATTTTCAAGTGAAGGCTTGAGAAAAATTGGATTGTATCAAGACTCTAAGCGTGTAAAATGAAATCCTCGGGTATAAAGGTCAAGGTACAGTCTGAGATGATCTCTATTTAGTATAAGTTAAACAAGTTGAAGACTATCTCCATTTATGAAGAGCTACGCAGGTATGTAAAGAGAAAACTTAATAGTATATTCTCATGATCAAAATTAGTGAGGTAGAGAGATACATGTGAGAGGTTGTGTTTAGGTCCTAGAGGCATATTTGTGAAGCTACATGCCTAAAAGACATATATATGTCTGTGAAAGTGTTGTAAGATGGTGTTAATGTAGTACAAACATCATAGTTTTTTTATAAGTTAAGGCTTGTTCAATAGTTTGCAAAGTATCACGGATAGGAAAATAGAGTATTAATCTATAAACAACTCTTAGAAAACTAATAATTGTCATTTTAGATTGTTAATGACTGAATAAGAACTCAAGCATCATAAATTATGTTAGGGTCTAAGAAGTTGATTCTTAGGATCTTCAAGAGTTGAAGATTTTTGCTACAAGATAGTGTTAAGTGAAATGGTATTGTATACTTTGTAAGGAATGTAATTGTCATTCAAATAAAGGGGGAGTCAATATTTACTTGAATAATGACTATTTAGGTACTCTAAAGGCAAGTAAAGGGAAGAGGCAATATAATGAACTCATCTATAGTCATATAAACAAGAGTACAAATAATATGGAGATCCATAGGGTCGAGATGGGTTAAACAAGACTAAATACAAAACAAACCAAGTACACAAACATATAAGGTTCAATCATGGGCTAGTGCAAGATAGGGGAGTGGTTATATAATCTCCTAGAAAATGGTATGGTGTTTCCAAATCCAACAAGGTAATAAATGGGTATTATCCTCTTTGCTCATATTTTTTCATCTTTGTATGCATGCATATCATCATCCAAATATGACTGTTATAGACTAAATATGAGCTTTAGGTCTAAGAGGAAGCATCTCAAATGGTTTTTAGACATCAAATCAAGGTAAGTATTCAAAACTTTTATGTTTTCCAAGAAGGTTATATCTTCTCAAGGGGAGTGTTGTTTTGACTAGACATGTTGTGATACCATGTTGTAACATGTCTAAGTTGGTCAAAAATGCTCTAAAAAGTCTGTTTTGGACTCATAATATTGTTCTTGGTATGAAGAGTATGCATATGCCTTAAATTACATGATTTAGGCCTAGAAATGATGGATCATTATCAAGAGAGGTGATACAATACTTTGAGATGAATGAGAATGACATTTTTGGCATGATGAAGATGTGAATGACTCAAATTTTAGGCTGATACAGTACTCAAGAAGCTTAAAACAAGGTTATATGTGAAAATGTGTTTGTTGCATGTCTAGAAGATAGAGAATGATGTTTTTATTCCCGAGTAAGCTATGATTTTTCTTCTTTCATGCCTTACTGATGTTTTTCAGATGTTGGAAGTTCTTTTCTATAGGGAGCATGTTGTTGGCAAGCCTAAAATAAAGGAAATATTTAGTTTTTGAGAAAATTCAAGAAAAGTGAGCTTATTTAAGACCTTTGGTTGATGTTTCCAACCAAAGAATGAAGGTATGAAGTTGAAGAATGAGAATAATGTGAGTTACAAGTATTCCTTTGTCATTAATGTAAAAAGGGAGAGAATTTTAGGGTATTTTCCATCAATGAAAGGGGGGGAGATTATTAACATGGTGTCCTAATATGTGTTTTCATTGATGCAAAACTAAATTAATAATAAATTGAATGTTGTATGATGATTTCATGGTGATTTTATTGATGCTAACATACTAGTTTATATGTATATCAGCTACTACATTGGGATTGATGAGGTGTGCTTACTCTAGCAAGCCTATGTAGGTGCCTAGGAGGTGTTGCTTGGCAGCATTATCTTATTAGATGCTTGGAAATCATGTTGACATGATGGATAGTAGGTTTTGAGGGTTTTGAGCACTCACAACAATGGCATCATACAGGTACGGGTGTTTCACTTTGTTAAGTGCTCATTTGGGGGCAAGTATAGTAGCTTGGAGATGTGATAGAGTTTTTGGAGCTTTATGATATCATGGAAGAATGAATTCAAGTGAATCGTGGAGTATGAGGTATGTTGGGGTCATTTGTAGTGGTTTTTTTCACTTATTACATTATTTAAGTTGACCCTAGCCCTATGGTGAGGATAAGCATGCAAGCATAGGTAAGTCTTAGTGGCTAGAGATTTTTAGCTATGGAATTATCATTATTATGATTATATATGTTAGAGGGATGATTCATGATTCTCTCAAAAAAACTTTAGGTTTTCATGATGTGTATTTTGTAAGATATGGCTGATTTTGTGAGGCTGGGTGAATATCAAGTCAAATTCTAGCTCGAAGTTGATCTTATAATGCTCATTGTGAATAGTGTGATTTGCATGGGACCTTGTGGATTTTAAGGAATATTATATGGTGATTTTATAAGGTTTCATAAAAATAATGAAGTTAGGTGATTGTCATATTTTTATGAACGAATTTTAAGAAGGTAAAGAGGTCTAAAACCCTAGTTAAACCCTAGCTAGGAGCAATTTGTAGAAAGTGAAGTATTATGACCTAGTAATGATTTATAATGAAAAATTTATGATTTCTATGTTGTATAGGATTCCTCATAATTTATAGAAATATATGCTTGAGGCCATGGTGATAAGTGGGCCCTCAAAAAAAAATAGGTTATGGGAAAAAGGTTTTAGAAAAAGATGACCCAAAGGAGTAGAATTAAAAATTGATTTTAATGGTGAATGGGATTTTATAGTTATTTAAATGAATTTTCAGAGAAAGATTATGTAGGTACATGATTTTTTGAGGTCCAAACATGTTGGTGGTCAAAGGGCAATTTTGGGGTCTCAAATAGCAAGGTCGATAGAAATGAGCATAACTTTAGCTACATGTGGAGTTTTAAGATGATTCAAGTTATGTTGGAAAGTATATTTAAATATAATTCATTTAATATATGGATTACATAATGATGATGTCATTTTATAGGGTATCCAGGACCTTCTTTGGACATGAAGAATTTTGGCGATTCAAGATATCATGTGTTTTTATGTAAGTTTGATGTTATTTAAAGAATTAGATTGATTGGGAGATACTTCCTATCACCTCGAATGTGAAGAAGGATGAATTTGGCATAAAATTAATCTATTTTTAGGTATTTACTATTTGTATAAATGATTTTATGAGATAACCTTTGGAAACATTGTTTTAGGAAGGTCGATCTAGTGAGGCAAATGTAGTTGTGGATTGAAGAGATGGATGTTTCATGACTTATAAATTTCTTATGAATTTTAAAAAGGTTGTGTGATTTCCATTGAGTTGTAACATGACATGTTTTGTTTTCTTAGATGTTATTGGGTGGAATTATGAAGTTTTTAGGGTGCTAAAGGGTGCAGGAAACAATTGTTTTGAGATTTATAAAGGGAACTGGGCCCAATAAATGAAATAATTTGATTGGTTGATCAAATGTATGACCATGTATGAATTTTTAATGATATTTTATTCATATTTAAGGGGTTTTTGGTTCAGAATAATTATATATTTAATGTAAGGTCATTTTTAAGAATGTGCCCATGGGGTTTTGAGCCATTTTTGGCACATGTATTGAGGGTTTTAGCTAGGAAGACCTATTTGGGTCATATGTAACTATTGTAATTAAAATTTATGAATGTTATATAGATTTATGGGTCTAAATTATCATGAGGGACCAAACTCTTTTGGTTTGGAAGGAAGAAAATCATATTTAAGTGCTTATTTAGCTCATTTTTGAACAAGTTCTCTTGGAGGGAAGGTGTGTAACCTAGAGGAAGATATTTTATAAGTATGAGAGAATGATAGGTTGATGAATATTTTAGATCATGTGTGCATGTGTTTAGAGCTTTAACAAGTGAAGATAGAGCAAGATTTTGAAAGATTGAAGACCTATTTTATGAGCTGAAATTGTGATCTTCATCAGTTGTCGTGATAGCATTATAAGAGATGAAACATCTTCATGTGTATGAGTTGGTTCTTGGTCATCTTTAGGGGGTTTTTCATCCTTATGGAGTGGGTGCTTCAATAAATTAGGGGTTGGTTCTCCTTGTAGGGTTGGTGCTCTACTAAACTAGGGGTTGGTGCTCCTTGTGAAGTTGGTGCTTCACTAAATTAATTTAATTTGAGTAATATAAGTTGAGTTTTAGTGGATTTTATTCCCCATGAGGGTTTCTCACTTACATATGGTGTTCTTGTGTTAAGTACTTTACTTTATTTCTCTTGTGGTTGATTTTACATATCTTAATAAGCACACATGATCATGGATGATTTATAAACAATCTAATGGATGAATGTATGGTTTGGTAAATGAAAGGAAATTTATTATAGGACTGATTCACCCCCTCTTAGTCCCTTGTGCTTCTAAAATCACCTACATTACAACCTATGTATGATTTCACATCAACTCATCTATCCTTATCTATCATCATTTATAATCATCATTCACCACATATCTTTTTCAAATTACTTTTTCTTAATGTCACATATAAATTCATAATCATTATCCAATCCATAGTAAGCATGAAATCAATACAAAAATATCGTATGTGTATATCATCTAAAATTACAAATTAACCATCTAATCACACATACATTTTTTATTCATCATCATCATCAAATGTAAATTAAAACAAACATACAATCATCATCATCATATATCATCAATATCAAATCATCACATCATATACACACATGTTAATCCATGAAAAATCATGAAATATATATCTATATATATACATATATATATATATATATATATATATATCAAAATAAGTATCTTGATACATCATAGTTGGCCTTTAAGGGCCCTCTCTCAAAGCAGAGATATCATCAAAATCAGCAAGTTGTGCATCTAATATCCTCAAATTCTACCCTCCTAGGGCAGGCACAACACATGATCCATGCATATCACTCCCACCATTGTGGCCTCCCTCTTGTCATTTTGGCTGAGACAAAATTGCTAAACTACTAGACAACCCGAGATCCACCTATCACTTCCCTCTATAAATGCTCCACGTATTGTAGTGTCTTTGGAAACTTCTCGATCATGATCCCCTCATAATACTTATCCTCTGTGGCTAATGATTTTCATTTATCCATTGCAATCATGTCGGGAGGTGCTACATGTCCGACCCTTGTGATGATGCATGTGCACCACTCACTAAATCCGTAGCAAGAATCGTATCTAGATCTCTAAAGAGAGAACCTGTAGTTCTCCCTCTACCTTCAATACCGGTCCCTCTCCTATGTAATTACATCTCTCTACTATATCATAGTATCTCTCTCTACCCACATTTGGTCCAAATCCACACGTAGTTGTGCCACCTCTATGGACTCTCCTCTATCTCCATCCCCATCACCTCCTGGGGGTGCCATGGCTGTTGTCTCTACCTCCATATCATCCCTCCTTGTCTCCTCTCTCTCTATCAACCTAAGTTGCCCAAGCCATGGTCATCCAATGGAAAACCCTACTCTAACTCCCACATCCTTATCCTCATCCCATGGTGTTTCCTCCTCTAATGGATTTTTCATGATAGGACTTAGAACTCCTATCCATCACCTCTCTCTTATATGAGATCAAATCCCTCAGCACCATCTAGATGAATCCAAACTATCATCGCACTCTTTCAAATTGTATGACCTCAATCATCTTCAAGTGTCTACCCTATACCAATATCATACGCCTCAACTATGCTAACTTTTATCCGCATCAAGTCATGTAGGAAATTCAGATTATGGCCACCATCTAATCTGATCTACATCTAGCTCTACTAACCTATTAACATACCAATCTACACTCCTCTCACCCTTATCTCCAAAGGCTTGGTTGGCCCTATATCTCAAAAACCCCACTATAAGCTCTATGTGGTCTCCAGGTGACCCATAATATCCCTAGTTTTTATATCACTACAATATGCTTCTATGCTCAATAGTGTTGCAGGGAATCCTACATCCAATAAAAATCTCCTCCCTAGTGTGTACATAGCTAGCTCATGGTATACTGCACTAGAAAAATAGTGTTGAATGAAAACATTATCTAATGCTCAACAATATCTACTACAATACCTGCTAGAGCCCATGGAAACTTGGATCCTCTCGAATTAGGAAATGCATAACAAGAAATGGTCATCATGAATAAGTAAATCAACTAGTTGTGTGGTACCCTAACCTCATATCTCAACTCATATAAAAATTCCCCTGAAGAGAATATGATGTGGGGTGCATTGGCTTGAAATATCTATTTCATCACTATCGGTTTGTTATCATTTGTGATGGGGACTATCCACTTTCCCTGAATAGGTAATCCAAGGATGTGATATATATCCTCCAAAGTGATGGTCATCTCACCGATCCGGAACCGGAAAGTCCAAGTCTGTCTATCCCATCTCTAAACCAAGGAAATCATCAAACCCACATCCCGTGGGATCCTCGATAGTAATGGAACCGTATTAACCCCAAAACTACCAAGTGATCCCAATAGGCATCAGTCACATCTCCTCCAATATGCTCTAATAGAGTGGACATTCAATCTCTCAAATATAAATTCTCCTTGGCATACAATCACTAATACAATATATAAAAATTAGTTCCTTTCACTATTAAACTTCATCCAAAATCCAATTTAAGCATCAACAGATTAGGTTAACCCTAGTCGATGGTGACCTAGGTTGGGTCAACATGTGCGAGGGTCAATCGACATTCCTTAGGGCTAAGTCGATGTTGACCCATCTAGGTCGCCACCATTGCCCTAACATCATTCAATTTTTCTAAAAAAAAGAAAAAAAATAAAACATAAAACACATTAAAAACAAGTGTGGGTTTCACTACTCACCATCCTATGCACCCTTTGGCACTTCCTCACTTCTCATGTAGCCTCCATCTCTCGATCTATTTTTATATCTCTCTAATCTCAATTTTCAATCACATGCATGAAAATGAGCATCATCATCAATCCTCAAGCTTATATAGCCACGGGAACCAAGTCATCGTCAAACCCCTGAAGTCGTCATCAATCGGCCTTAGTCACCGTCAATTTTCCCTAGTAGCCCTTATTTTTCCTTTCCCTTCTCCTTTTTGTGTTCCTTGCTAGGAAATCATCTATTTAACCCTATTTTCTCTCAAATTCCTCCTTTGAGGCCATACTCATTCCCCTTTTGGGTATTTTGTTTCATCACTTTTTATTATTTCCCTTTTTGACATTTTCGTGCCCTTTTATAGGGCACCATTTCTTTCATCCCCATCCTTTGTGGATGCATACCATTCACTTGATTCCTGTGTATGAAGTATTTCACATTATTTTTGTACTTCATTATGCATAGTTCGATTCCTACCTATGACCCATTGGTCCTCATGGCTTGCATCCATTCGAGTGGTCTCCCATTGGATTCCTTCCATTTTGTAGTGATTTTCGCCCACTCATGGGTCCGTAGAACATTGTCACCATCTCCATTGAGATCATCCTTTGTTCCCTACCAACGTGATATTGGATTCATTGCCTTAGTTTTTAATTTATTTGAAATCATTTTTACTTGGGTCATCTTGCCTCACTTTATCCTTTAACCCATATTTCTTCAACCACCCACCCTTGACATCTACCTCTTTCAAACTCGTCATCAATTCCCGTGGTATTATCGACCCCTTGTTTAATGGGGACCTCATCATCAGTATTTCATTAACCTTCATCCTACTCTTTATCTCCCATAATTTTTGTCTCATGGCTTGCTAGTGCAAACCACTCAACAAAATGGGAAAATATAGACACCAAAATTTGGTATCGCTACCCTCATTTCCCACGTTCACTTATTTCACCATGGTCCTTTCTAGACCCCTTTTTATTTTAATTCATTTCTATAACTTAATTTTTATATTTCCTATCTATTAACACATCAACTTTAATTTTTAATTTATCACTTTCTAGTCCCCATCTCATGAGTTAATTACCTCTAATTAATCTTCATTTTCCCTCCCTAGGTTGTTTTTTCCCTAACCACATAGTTCCAAATCCCTATGTTTTTATAACTTTTATTTGATCCATATCTATCTCCAAATCACACCAATCACTTCCCTAGAAGACCCTAATCCACCTACATGCTTTAAAAACTCATCCTAATCCTTAAAAGCCCTAAATCTTGAACAAGTCACCCATTTTGCTACCAAAATTAAGCTGTTTCTTGTTGTCAACGGTGACCCATCCGGGTTGTCAAATTTATAAGACCAATTTCACCTCCGTTCTAAAACAAGACACAATATTATCTTTCTTTCATTATTTGAATGTATCTTTGACTATGAGAAATATTATAGTTGTGTGAACCCTCTTGCGAGTCCATTAGAGCTTGTTTTATACCATTTGCATGACCTTGGGAGGTTTTCTTTGATTTCATGCTTATCTATGCTATCATATATAATTTTCATTATTATTTGTTAGGATCTAACTTCTTGTAGGTCCAACCACTATCAGAATTCCATCCTCATCTTGTTCTTCCAGGTCATTTTGCTTGCGGGTTTCATATTTATCTTATCTACCTTGACTTTATTTTGCACCACCAGTTGTCATTGACCTACCTGTCTTCGTAATCACAATTCCTTTTTCATATCCTTTTTCATATCCCTCTCTCTCTGTCTTCCTCTATTCTATTTTTGTTCCCAATCCTCGATCTACCATTTCTATTTCTTTGTAGCACTAAATTTGTTCTATTTGTACCATAGTCATCGTCACTCCACCCAAGTCATTGTCGGCCGAGTCCTACTTTCCACAAAATCTATCATAATATTTACTTTTTGTTATCCATTTTCTTTTTGTCTTTAATCTTCTTCTCGTAGGTTATTGACGGTGTTCTCGGGATTTTGTGATCATAATTTACATTGATTTACATTTAAAGCTTATTGTCTAGATCCACTTGCATAGGTCATTGTCGACTTTTCTCTCTATAGTCTGGGTCATCATCGACCCGGCCATGTATAATTTAATTTGTATTTTTAGATCAAACCAATACATTTTTCATCCATTTCATTCATTTATAGACTTTATCTTTATCATTTTCTCGTATTTTATCCAATTATCTTTCATTTATTTCATATTATTTTATCAAATGGGGGTTAACATCCATGAAATGAAGGTATCACTTCTTGGAGTGGCTTCATTGGGCACCCCCGCATATAACATCTAGCCAATTTTTATTTTATTTATCCTTGTTTTTCAGGTTTATCCACTTGGCAACGAGGATATTAACTTTGTGCTCATTCATCTATATCCATCCCACATTCAAGGTACCTTAAACCATCACATTTTGGAGTTGTTTTGATTACTTTTGTATATGCTTCACTAATCGAAGAGGAATGAGAAATTTGATCAACATAAAATTTTCCATGAAGAAATAGAGGTCAAATAAGTTCACGACTAGATGGATGAACAAAAGGAATAAAATGCTCAAGTGGACATGGATTTTCACTTTGAAGAATTTTATTTTGAAGATAAAGAACTAAAAGGACTAGTAGGGAAAGGATTTTAGTCATTTGGACTCCAAAACAACAAAGAAAGATGGAATTTTATTTTGGCAATGTAAAATGTATAGGTGAAATCAAGTGGGCATTTGAAGAAGCCCCAAATAAAGATGAGAAGCATAAATTAATAACATTGGTGGAGGAGGCAATGAAGCCTCGTGATTTTAAACTAATCATGTTTCTATTATGAATGTGCAAGCTATGATAAAGAATGAGGATGATTCATTTCCAAGACTCATAATGAATAAGGTGAATCCAAAGAAGCCCTCAAAGGAACAAATCAAGGAAGAGGAAACTATAACTAAGCCTATGAGACTCTTGGAGAAGTAAAATTAAATAGAGATAAGCGAGGTAAGGAGAAATAAACTAGAGATACGGAAGAATTGGAAAAATAATAATAAAATAAATTATCAAGATTAAACTTTTCCTACCTCGGAGTATGATGCAGGAGCATCAACTCTAGTGTGTATATAAGGATGGAAAAATCCAATTTTGGTTTGAAATGTGTGTTCATAGGACTTAGGGTCACTAGGAGTCATTTAGATATGATAGTTAGAGTCTAAGCTTTTCAAAACTTGAATACTTTTATTTCCCTCCAAAAGTGCAGGTTGATTCTTGGAGGCCTATTTTGGCTTGTTTAAGTAGTTTAGTTTGATTTGGTGTTGTATTTTGAATCTTACGAGTTATCTCATGCTTATAATAATACTAGGAAGAGTCTTAGGTTACAATGAAGGGTTTAAAACTCATGGTCATGTGTCCTTATATAAGGATAAAGCAAAATCAACTTGTCAAAGTGACCACAAGGGTAGATGAAAGGGCTATTCGGTGAGTAACTTAATGTAAGGCTGTAAAAGCCAATTTTGTAATTGTTTTGAGATATTCCCATTCAAATGGAAATCAAGAAAGAGCTTCAAGAAGGAAAATATAGTGTTTTTGTATGCATATATGAATTTAACTATATGAATACCTTTTTAGTGATTTAATGTTCATGGAGAACTAATGCATATTTGATAGAAAGATATAGCTGGATTGTGCAGAGCATTTGTAGCAAGTTTTGTGTGAATAACATTGAGTGTGTACACTAGTGAAGGTAAGAACAAACTATGAGTTTTGATCAAACTATTAGTTTAAATGACTTGGAAAACTATAGTAAGGTATGTTGATACATTTTGAGTGATTATTGAGTGAAAGATAAATCTTCTTAATCTTAATGGTGAGAGCATAATCTAAGAAGCACATCATTGTGATGTTTTCATGCATAAGAAGTAATTATAGATATTTAGACTAGGGACGGTCCACCGGGATTAGTTAATCAAACTGAGATTTGTGTTTTTGAAGAGTAGGGACAAGAAGAATATCCATTAGGTTATTTTGTAAGAGTTTTCGGTTATAAGCAAGTCCGTTTATGTGTTAGAAGAAGTGTGTTTGGGCCACTACACCCTTTTCTTGGGAGGAAGAAATGGACTATTATTTTGTAATAAAATATTATACATTGTTTTCTTAACTCTTGTCATGTAAGAATGAAGATTTTATATAGGTTTGAGGAGATGTGGAACGTTACTAAAGGTGTACCATCATAATGGAGGAGAAAACTAGGCAATGTAAGTAGAGTTACCATCTTCAAATCAAGGGGGTGTGACGGGGAATCCACAAATAGACGGTGAAGAAATGTATCTAAGGATGGTTTTCACGTGATTTTATGAGCCATTGGTAAAACTAACACTTGGAAAACCTTGAGAATGAACTCCAAGTGAGAAATTTGATCTTTAAAGCTCATATAAAAAAATTTATAACATTTTTCCTCCATCTCGGGATTCTAGGAGGGTATCCTAGAATCGCAACTAGGGTTTGCCTTTTAGAACCTCAATTCTCACTATTTTTATTATAAAATCTCAAAATATCATGGCAAGGATCCAATGTATGATATTTTAAAGGAATTTTGTATTTTGAGGGGTGAAATTTAGACTTATGCTTGATAGTTGGAGCAAGAAGTAAGTAAACACAATCAAGACCTAACAATAGGGTCCTAGTTACAAAGGAGATAGGTGATAGAAGTGGAGTTAGGAACTAAAACTTTAAACACATATAAAACTCTCAAATTGGTTCTTGAAAATAATTTATTTTTTTATTGAATATCCCCATAAAATATTTTACACATGTCACTCTAATTAAGCAGAACTAATAAGGGTTTTGAGCAAGAATGCAAAAGTGAGGGAGAGAGAATAAGACAAAGAGTGGGATCTTGAAATTTTGTGTACACCTTGGGTATGTTGAAGAGTAATTAATGATGGTAGTAGCTCATTATGGGTGCCTTTAGTTTTCTTCCACCATGGTTGAGCCAAGTGCATTGTCTTAAGGGGCTAACTTGCAAATTTGGGAAAATAGTAAAAAACTAAATTCTTGATTCCTTTTTATCAAGTTGTGGATACTTTCATGTTTTCTAGAGTGAGGAAAAGGTATGAGGATGCACTAGAACATTCCAAGAAATGGATAATCTAAATTCTTACATTTTGAGTCAAGCTAAGCACATTAGAAACTTTGCATGATTTGTAGACACCCCAAAATTACACTTTTGTTTCCACTTATTCCTAGTATTATTCTAGTACACCCTGTTATTCACCCATTTGCAATTAATTGATTAAATTAATTAATTAATACATATTGTACCCCTTTGGATTAATTAAATTAATCCCATGTACCTTTGTACCCCTTTGGCTAAATTAATTATTATTTATTAATTAAATAATTAATTAATTAAGTGTGTGCACATCCCAGTCATCTGCCACTTGATCTAACTCCACTTAGACTCCACTTGGACTCCCTATCCTTACCCTAGTTAACTACACTTCTAGAATCCTAGAAAGGTGGGGAAATTAAAATACACGTACAACCACCTTTCCGGATGCAACCTTTTGTAATTAATTCATTTACTGCCCGACACTTTTGTAACTGCCCATAATGATATTTTTAGCATACTCATTTATCCGTGTGTAACTGATTCCAACTACCTTCTACTTCTATAAATTATAGGCTTACCTTCCTTTCAAATCCTCTTAATTTTAATCACAAAACTCTGTTGAACTGTGTCTGTAGCATTTTCCTTCAAAGCTTGGAGAGCACTCAAGAGCACCCACAAATCATCTTTGACATTCACTTGCAAGGTTTCACAGATAAGGTATTCACAACCCTTATTGAGGTTTTCATTGGAGAAAGTACATGGAAGGTTTGCATTTTTAATTTGTTCATCTTTCATTACTCTGTATTTTTTCATTGCATACATTTTGCACACCCGATGGGAATCCCCACATTTCTTTCTTTCATTTTAGTTAATAATATTATGATCTAACTCTTTTTTTATGTTTTTTGTTCTTTTTTAACCGTGCTTTCAAAATTTTAGCTTCTCAGGTGAAGTACAAAAGTCAAAAAACCAAAAAAACTAGCTATCGTGAACATTTTCTCACGTTCAAATTTTTCATTAAGAGCGCTACCATAACCCATCTTCGGAAGCCATAATTTTTTCTCCTGAACTTGGAATGAATTCATTTTTTTATGAAAAGGTATTGAAAATATCTATGCAATGGAAAAAAAAAAATTGATTTGGACTTACGAAAATTTATGGTTTCATTTCTCCTAACACTTATCTTTTTTTAAAAAAAAATTGTAGTTTTTATTTTTAATTTTTAATTTATTTTTATTTTTAATTTTTTTAACGTAACAACCTCATGCATATGCTCTTTCCTCACACTTTAAAAGTGATCTTGGAAATTAGAAACATGATGGTTTCTATTTGTTTTGGGAATTAACATTTTTAATCAAAGCTTGTTTTACGTGTATGCTCTTTCCTCACGCTTTTTAAGCGATCTTGGAAATCAAAAGTGTGAACTTGCTTCTTTTGGTTTATCCTCTACCTACCTCGAAAAATTTTATAATCCTTTATTATAGGACCCGCTCTAAAAAAAGGTGGATAAAACACTCAAAAACTACTAACTGTAGGTTTCCAAAGGAGTACAATCAAACCACACCTAAATCAAAAGATTAAAAAAACACCACATTCAAAACACTTGATTTGCAAGTTTGGTTAAGAGCTACGGCTCGAACGCTTAACTATAACATAACCCCTTGTAATAATCAAGATATAATAAAGGGAGTGGTTATAGGAACCCCAAAGTATTCCACACCTTGAGGGAACTGGTGGATGAAACGGGAACCTTTTTATCCTACATGACTAGTAAATCCTTTGTGAGTTAGAGTCATGGATATCCTTAGTGGCGACCCCAGTGTGATTCATTTTGAGCAAAGTCTTTGCTCGGGGTTTTGGGGTTAAGTAAAGTCATCAAATAGAAATAGTGTCATGCTCGCTTGGATATTTTGTTGACACCTAGTTGAGAGAGCCACCCAGGAAGCCAAACACTTTCCAAGCCAATCTAAGGTAGAGGCCACAAACAAACATTCAAACAAAAACTTCTTTTTTAATTTTTTTTTTTTTCTTTATTTTTGTAGTAGTGTTCCACACTCACTTCTTCCCAAATATTCCTTATTTGGGATCCATCTTTCACTTTTCTTATCTTTTTGTCATTTTCCAAATTATCGTTGTTTAGATTCTACTTTCATCCTCATTTCATATGTTATCGTCTTATTCTCTTCTCATCATCATTCATTCACCAACCTTCATTTTACTCTCAATTTTCCCCTTTTGAAACTTTCATCTTTTTCATTATTTCAATTTTATCTTCTTTTCATCCTCATTGTCTTCTCCATTTGAAATTTTTCACTCATTTGGAGTTTTTATTCACTTATTTTATTCTTCCCCTTTCGCAATTATCAAATCCTTCTATCTTTCTTATTCACCTCCTTGATTTCATCTCCCATTTCATTCAACACTTAAACATTTGGATTACATTTCCTAAAGTTTAAGTTCTCATCCTCTTTTCAACATCAAGTCTTGAGTTGCGGATATCCACGTCCTCGCTCAAGCACTTTCATCTTACAAATCACATCTTAGTGGTGTTGTGTTTCACTTTGCCACAAATTATTTCATCACATTTTATCTTCATTCTCCTCTTACAACCTTTAGTTTGACAACATCATTGTTAAAATATATATGTTTTCTTTCTTCACGTCTCTAACTTGACAACATATTTGTTGCATTCTAGACACTTCATCATATCTTCTTTCCAACGCTTACACTATCAGTATTTGAGTCTTATTTCTTCATTAGCCTCTTCATTCTTAACTAATTCTTGTTAATGGTTGAGCACATCGCATACAATTCAAATCCTTTTTTCATACCCTCTTCCCATTTAGCATTCATTTTGCTAAGTAGTAGAGTGCATTTTGCAATCAATCTATCCTCGCTTCTTCACTCTACCATTCAAATTATTAGAGGTTGAACACATTCATAATTTTTTCATTATAACCATCCTCCATTCTAGCATTCACTTTGTTAGAAGATGATAACCTTCATCACATTACACCACTCTTCCATCTTGGTATTCACTTTGTCAAGGGTCGAGTTTATCAAACACTTTCACACGCTTCCATCTTGACATTCACTTTGTTAAGTGTTGTGTCACTCATATCTTCCAAACCTCTTACCCATATTAGCATTCACTTTTTTAAGGGACAAGTTATTATCAAACTTAATCGCACACCTCTCTTCCATCATCGCATTCACTTTGTTGTGGGTTGAGTTATCTTTCACATATCTCTTTTGTTTCCTCCCTCTTTTAAAAATGGTGGGAACATGAAACATACATTATAGTCCTTTTGGAAGGGGAAAATGAAATCCTTTCGGAAATTTTGATATTGATAATGACCAAAACTTTGAGGATGATCATAATGACATCTCACTCAAAGAATAATCCCACGTTGAAAATATTTTACGTATGATTAAAGACCATTTTTTCTTCGTCTCCTTGAGATGGGAGAAACATTACCCTATGATTTCGATGAAGCTAGTTTACAAACATTACTTGGAAAACCACCACCTAACAAGGGTGAACCTTTCATTTTGACAAACAATGAAGATGAGGCAGGACCTAGTCACATGAATAATGATGATCGAAACAAGTCCACCTTGAACAACACTAAAAGTAATGAATCAAACAAATAAAAATATGACTAAAGGAACAAAGGAAAATCAAATAATTTTGTCACTGATCCTACTCAATTCCTCATGAATCAAATTAATGAAATGGATAAACAACTTGCTGTTTTAAATTCTAAAGTCACCAATGAATCCCATGACAAGGAGGAACCAAATAAATCTAGTGATGCTTCATTTTAAGATTCATACCGCGCACACTAAAGTTAACAAAAACTCTACAAATGATGGCTCCTATATTTCTTACAAGAATGGAAAATGATGAAGGATACCATCTCTAGTATGAAACATCAATGCAAACAATTCATCTTTGAAGAATTGTGTCTTTACCCATTCAATAAGGACATTTTTGTGTTCCTTTTCCAAAAATTTTGAGATGCCCACCTTTGAAAATACAAGGGCAAGAGTTACCCTAGAGAGCATATTAGGTAGTTTTATATGGATTTCCAAGAGGTGGCCTATAGTGATGTCTTCTTAATGTGTCTCTTTCCATGAAGTCTAGGAAGACAAGCTTTGGACTGCTTTCTACTCCTCCCCAAGGGCTTTGTGTAAACTTTCACAAACCTCTCAAACAAGTTTTCCAAACATTTCTAATTAAAAATAGACTCTAAAATTATAATGATGGACTTGTGTAATGCCAAACAATGAATAAATGAAACCTTTGCATAATTCCTACAAAGATGGCATGGGATTGCTAGCCGTTTCCCATGATCCATGCATGAGAAGCACCTCATGATCATATTTGTACCCAATCTCAACAGTGAGCTATCCTTTCACATGCAAATGCATTGCCTTAATAATTTTGAAGAAGTTATTGAGAAAGGATTACAGATTGAAAAATACCTTATCACAAAAGGTTTGATTAAACCTCATTCAAAATACAATGGGAAACATAGTAACCATCCTAATAGCTCTCACCAAGACAAATCTAAACATGTTAACCGTAATTGTAATATGGTCAATGAGAGCATTAAAAACAACTGCAATGTCCACAACATCCAAAACACTCAGACTAGACCAAACAAAGGTAAACAACTTCTTATTGTTTCTAGAAAAGGTTTCCTCCTCTCCGATTCTAAACTACGTCGTTTCACTCCTTTGGGAGAACCCATATCAAATGTAATTTAACAACTTGTTAATGCAAACATGGTTACTTATCCCATCACGGAACTTGGGTTGAGGGAGAACCCAAGCCTACTTGGTACAAGGCTAATACTTTTTTTTATTTTCATTGCATTGATGGTCACCCAACTGATCGATGCTTTCAATTACGTCACTTTTCCAAGATCTCATTGATAGTTGAGATATCACTGTTGAAGAATCATCACAAAATAAGACACCCAACGAAAATCTTAAGGTGTTCTCAAACCCATTTCCCAAACATGGTGATGACAATAAAAATCTTTGACAAAGGTTCTTACGCCAATAACATTGATTTTAGTTCAATTATCTCATTTATTGAGGAAGTACCATCTACAATGACGACCACTAAATTCACACCTTTGAATAATGTTATGACCACATGCCAATGGAAGCAACAAACCAACCTTCTACATCTTCTCATGGAAACTTAAATGTCCAAACCAACTACTCCTTAAAATCAAAATTCAAATTCTAATGTCAAATCTTCTAATCCAGGTCATTATGACTTCAAAAACAATTAACAACCACACTAGCACATATCTCTCTCATGGAAATACTTGAAAGAATCACCTAGCTTTCAGGATATTCTCACTCATGTTCTAAATTAATTGTATGTTCTTCATACTCTCAATGTTCAATAGTTTTAGGGTATGATCTTGAACCTTATGCCTGAAACTCCTATCTTATATTTTGGCCCTCAATATATGTTGAACTCCGAATCGATTAACAACAAATCCTTGTACATCAAAGTATATGTTACCGATCATAAAGTCAAGAGATTTCTTATTGATAATGGAGTGGTTCTTAACATCTACTATATAAAAATTCTCCACCGCCTTGGTCATACAATGAGAATTAGATGTTAATATCATTACCATTCATGGTTATGATAATATTGAGCACCAGCCCTCGTAGCACCATCACTCTTCCCATACAAGTAGGACCACAAATCCTTGACACTATGTGTCACGTAGTTGATGAGACACATCATATAACTTTCTTTTTGGTAGACCTTGGATACATGTGATGCATGCATTACCTTCCATTTCCATCAATGTATAAAGTTTCCACATAATGGAAGAGAGTTCACCTTGCATGGTGATACAAAACCCTTTGGATATTGTAAGTTTTTGAAGCAAGGTAAAAAAAGGCAAACTATTTTCCATTTGTTGATAGCACAACTGAATCTAGCACAACTTTTATTGTTACCAACCGTATTGATTCGATGTCATATTGCACCCTCATGCTTCTACATCTTCTTATGAAAAATTTACATCTAAAGCATCACTGAGGATATTCCTCACACCTCCACATCTTCCTTTGAATTTTCTACATCTAAGGTGTCACCTAAATTTATATTCTCTCATAAAGGCTTAAAGTAGTACAATTGACAATGCATTTCTTGTTGGAAATCTCCCATTATCGCCTTGCAACTATGGGTGTCCTAATGCTCCTCATATAGCTTACTATGTCGGAAACACTCTTTGGAGATGATATGGATGTCTATAATATATGAACATATTCCAATCTCGATGAATCTTGGCTATATGATGACAAGATGGAAGAATGTTATGAATCCATTTATTACACCAAGGGCCATAAAATGATGAAAAACATGAACTGGAATGGAAGAGGCCTTGGCCCACAAAGGTATGGTGTTCTTGAACCTATGAATATCAAGTCTAACCTTTGAGATATGGTCTAGGATATGAGACATATGAGAAGAGGCCTATAGTCTTTGAGGTATTATCTAGCGATGCAAACTCGATTTGAAATTGAGACCGGTTCCACACATAGCCTCTTCGAAGACCTATCAAAACTAAACTTTTCCTAGACTACTTATTCATTCAAACCCTTGATGTTGTTTATCCTTCCCTCATTTATCAGGACTAATAGTGTCATATTTCTATGGATCTCTTTCAAAACAATGAGGCCATCCAAGAGTTCCTCGGGGCTCGGGACCCTTTTCCCTTATCAGATCACAAGAAGGGTTTCGATATAAACCTTAATGCTACCACTTACTTCAATGAAGAACTTACAATATCCAATCCTAAAGAAAAAGAAATTAAACATAGAAAAAATAAAATTATATCTCACATAGTGAAAACCTTTCTGAGGCATTATACGAGAAGCAAAAAATGAAAAAGAAAAAAAAAAAGGATGCATCTCCTAGTGAAAACCTTTCAGAGGCACTAGAGAGAAGAGATTTGGATCCAAAATATCAAAAATATACACAAGCCTTAAGCATCATTTCAAGATAATGACACTTCTAATTTGGTAGAATAAATGACAACAACCATTAACATTGGAATTGAAAACCAACCAAAATTGTTACAACTAGGTGTCAGTTTATCAGAAACTGAAATCAAATCCTTCACAACACTTCTAACTAAGTTTCAAGATGTATTCACTTGGTCTTACAAATATATGCTCAGTCTTGATCCTTCTCTTGTGGTTCATCACCTTGTGGTGCACCCAGATGCTAAACCTGTCAAGTAAAAACTACATAAAATGCATCCCAAGGTTACATTGCTTGTTAAGGCCAAACTGCAAAAATTATTGGATGCAGGATTCATATAGTGCATTGATTACTCAGAGTGGATATATAATATTGTACCAGTTATGAAGAAGACCCATGGAATCCATATTTTTATAGATTTCCATGACATTAACAAGGCATGTCCTAAGGATGATTTGCCTTTGTGTAATATTGACATGATTATCAATTCTACTACGGGACATGAGATGTTATCCCTTATGGATGGATTTTCCGGGTATAACCAAATTCAAATTGTTGAAGAAGGCCAGCATAAAACATCTTTACAACCCCATGGGAACATTTTGTTATAAGATCATCCCTTTTAGCCTTAAAAACATTGGTGCGACTTATCAACGTGCCATGACTATTATTTTCCATGACCTTCTTCACAACATAATGGAAGATTATGTCGATGATATTCTTGTTAAATCAAAGACTAGGGTGGATCATACAAAGTAGTTCTTAGTTGTTTATTTTAGTGGTTAAGGGAGTACAAAGTTCACCTTAACCCAAAAAAGTGTGTCTTTGGTGTCACTTCAGGGAAACTTCTGGGATTCCTTGTCTCATGAAGGGGAATTGAAGTGGACCCTACCAAGGTCAAATCTATAATAGATATGTCACCTCCTCAGAACCTTCGAAAAATTAAGGGGCCTATAAGGAAAAATACAGTCTATTCATTGCTTCATCTCTCAATTGGAAGATAAGTGCCATCATTTCAACCAATTACTTAAAAAGGATGTCCAGTTCAAATGGAAACAAGAATGTCAAGATGCCTTTCAAAAATTGAAAGAATGCCTAACATCTCCGTTGGTACTCATACCACCTATACAAGATAAGCCTATGTTGTTGTACATACATCTGCAACACAACATGCCATTGGGAATTATTGGTGCAACACAATGATAAGGGTCGGGAATAAGTTGTGTATTAATTGAGTAGAAATCTTCTTGAGCATGAGACCATGTACTCGCAAGTTGAAAAGTATTGTTTAGCAGTTGCTTATACTTTCAAAAAGCTACAACACTATCTCCTAAATCATACCACCAAGATAATTTCAAGGGTTGATCCTCTTAAGTACCTACTTTTGAGACTAGTCATAACAGGGTGCATGTCTAGTTGGATTGCACTACTTAGTGAATTTGACATTGAAATTGTCAATCAAAAGGATATCAAAGGTCAAGCACTGGCAGACCAACTGGCCGTAGCACAACTACCAGGTTCATAATCGCTAAATTTTGAATTTTCAGATGAATACTTGTTGTACATAGAAGCAATACCCTCATGGACATTATTCTTTGATGGATCTTGCAATATCCATGGTTCTGGAGCAATAATTGTCTTGCATACACCGGATGGAGACCTCATACCTAAATCTTATTGTATCAACTTCTCTTGCATAAATAAAATAGTAGAGTATGAAGCAATGATATCAGTTTTAGGATTTTCCATCTCATGGCGCGCCTACAAGAAATTGTAATTCTTGGTGATTCTCTTCTAGTCATTAATCAATTTAATAGAGAATATCAGGTAAAATATGAAAATCTCTTACCTTATAAAAGAATGGTTGATAGCCTTATAGGGTATTTCCCAATTATCAATTTTGAACAAGTTCCTCACATACAAAACAAAGCATCGGATGCCATGGAAATTATCGCTTCCCTTATTTCATTCAACACTAATCAAACTCACAACAAGTTCCTTTTTGAACATCTTTTGGTGCCCGCATACGAATTGTTGAAGTCCACAATGGTTTGTGATATTGTTGGTCCTGATCATCCCTAGTACCACGATATATACCCTTCATTCAAACGAAATCCTATCCTTCTAATTTTGATTCATCTAATAAAATAGCCTTAGCACAACGTGCGTGCTTCACATTACACCCTTCTTTTTGACACCTTGTATCAATCAAAGAGGCTATGATGGCACTTTCTTAAGATGTCTCAATCATGTTGAAGCTAATCAGATGCTAGCTGAAGTACATTTGAGTATTTACAGTGCCCATACCAGTGGCATAGCCCTTTCAAAGAATATTTTACGCATTGGATACTATTGGCCCACAATGGAGGAAGATGCATGTAACTTTGTGAAGAAATGTTAGGCTTTGCCAAAAACACGGTAATCTCATTCATGCACTATCCCAAGCCTTGTAGCCTATTACTTCACCTTGGCCTTTTTCAAAATGGGGACTTGATTTAATTGTAAAAATAAAGCCCACATATTCTAATGGCCACACTTTTATTATAACTTCTATTGAGTATTTCACTAAGTGGGTTGAGGCTATGCCTCTTACTAATGTTACTGGGTGCAATATTTCTAAATTCATCTTCAACCATATTATATGTTGTTTTGGCATCCCCGCTGCTATTGTCACTGACAATGGTGGTTCTTTCAAAAATAAAGATCTCAAGGACCTAGCTAAGAAATATAATATCCACATAAAATGGGATACACCCTATTATCCATAATGAAAGGGACAATCCAAAGCTTCAAACAAGACTATCAAGTCCATTTTGGAAAAATCTTGTCAAAAAACATAGACGTAATTGATATATGGAGTTATATCCTACCCTCTGGGCCTGCCGCACTTCCTTTCATACACCTACAAGAACTACACCTTTTTCCCTAGTATATGGATCTAAAGCCATATTACCTATCAAAGTTTATCTTCCTTCACTTCGTGGATCCCTCCAACATCTCATTCATGAAGAGGATTACCATGTTGTATGCCTTGCAGAGCTAGAATTATTGGACGAGAGATGGCTTCACGCACCTTAGACCATATGTAGGTATATCATAATAGACTACGTTGTAATTATAATTGCAAGATAAAACCTTGAAAATTTGAAATTGATGATTTGATCCTAAATGAAAATCAAAATAACACTACTAAACCACGAGAAAAAAGGGAAAATTTGAGCCTAATTGGTTGGGTCCTTATGTTATAACTACTAAATTTGGATCCAGTGCATACAAACTATCTACCAAGGATGGAAAAGAGTTGAAGGATCCTAAGAATGACATTCATCTGAATAATTTCTACTCCTGAGTCTCTCGAAGAGTAACCCTTGTACTGGGGTGTATCGGTGCATCCACCTATTTTGTAATTTCACTTTGTTTCCGCTTGTAAATTTTCACCTCGTTGTGTGTCACATGTTCTCCTTGGAAGTTTTCATGCCCATTGTCTACCACCATTGTTCACCTTCCATTTAACATGTCATTTTGACTTGGGAATTTCCTTTCCTTCTTTATTGGCGTGTGATTCAAAATCCCAAAAAAAAGAAAAAAAACATTCAAAAATGTCTTAGAAAAAACTACAAAAACAATATAAAATTGTTCAAAATCCCCAAAAAAATATAAAATTATTCAAAATCCCAAAAACAATATACAAAAGAAAAACATGCAAAATGTTTTCAAAACGCTTTCCAAAAAACACATAACTACGTAATTTCATTTGTCATTTTCTTCATCCGATTGTTCCCAATCATCTTTTCCAATCAATCAAGCCACTTTTACAATGTAGCTTTGTATAGGGACATCACTCAACTTTGGCTTTCTCTTGGAGGCTACTTGACATCTATATATATTTGATTTTTATTAGAATTTTTTGAACATTAGTGTGTTTTTGTTCACTTTGGTTTGTTTGTTTGTTTACCATTTGTACATATGGAGTTTTTATTGTATTTTCTTAGCTTAGTTTCTTATGTTTGATATTTCGAATAACTAGTACTATGTGTATATGGAATGTGCTCATGGACCAATTGTAGGAAATTTATTCCCATCCTAGTTCATATTTAACTTTGGTGTGGTTCTTTCTTGTTCATATTGGGTTTATTTATGTTACTTATTTTATATCTTTTTTCAATTGCATGTGTTGTGTTTTTCTCCTGGTTTATTTAAGCCATGAAATGTCTTCATTTTTTTGCATTTGTATTTCCAAACTTGTGAAAATTCAAAAGAATAAAAAATAAAAATATAGAAAAAAATCACAAAAATTACAAAACTTTCGGAAAAAAATTCACTTATCACGAAATCCTACAATTGGAAAGCACTTAAAGTGAATCATTCAACATCTCAAATACAATCTTGATAAACATCATACTTTATCTATTATCCTAGTGATCGTGCCAATTTTACAACTATAACTTTCTTCCCTTTACATGATATGCTAACTCTGATTGGGGCAAGTCGCACAATTGTTTTTCCTTCATGATATAACTTCACCTGGGGTAATTTCAGCTTTGATCATTTTCACAATGGATTCAACAAGAGTGTCATAAGGATTCAATTTAACTCCACTCTTCTAGTTTGATCCTATTCCCATTTGGGATAATTTGTATCTACGTAATCATCATTGTGGCACGCATTAGGGGCATAGCTGATTGTCTTCTTTTTCAAATTTGTGTTACTTTGTTGATGTTTACTCTTATTGGACTACTTACAAGTATTGTGATTACATATTGATTCCTTTATAACCCTGATGTTGGCACCTACTTTGTATATTGGGTTTTTTTTCCTTTGTATCTTTTCTTTGTTATGTGTGCTTGTTTATGTGCATCTAGGTTAACCATCTTGATTCTTTCATAATCATGGTGATAACTCTATTATGCAACAACAAAAATCAAGTTGCTCTAAAAAATTACTCTCCAAATAATGCTCATGCTATGAACATAGTCTTTTCCCATCCTTGTTTTAATCCCTTGCTTTCTTCCTATCAAGTGGTTTTATGTCACCTTGCTGCATCATCCCTCCCCTTGAGGGGGCATTCCTCTACCATTCTGCTTACTAGGGCATCCCAATGCTTCACAATTTTTCTGCTCACCGATCTATATGCGTCTACTTTCTTTAAAGTACTATTACTCAGCAATAGCAATTTAAAGAGGGGAAAAATGTAGACACCCCAAAATTACACTTATGTTTCCACTTGTTCTCAGTATTATTCTAGTACACCTTGTTATTCACCCATTTGCAATTAATTGATTAAATTAATTAATACATATTGTACCCCTTTGGATTAATTAAATTAATCTCATGTACCATTGTACCCCTTTGGCTAAATTAATTGTTATTTATTAATTAAATAATTAATTAATTAAGTGTGTAGAAACCAAAATTGCATCACACTCCCCTTGGTCCCTCGATAAATAAATACCTTGAACACATCCACCTAGCCATGGCCCCCTTCACCCCACTATAATATTAATTTAATAAACTTAATTAAATTAATTCATTATCCTCACCATATTTATTATTTAAATATCCTAATTGGGATAATGCCGACATATCCACCTCACCTAGACACCTCATCTAGCCACCTCATCCTAAGACCTATTCTTAGTAAGTTGTCATAACTAACTAAGACCTACCAAACCCTAGAAATCAATGCCTACATTCCCTCTAACCACATTCCCACATGTTACAAGGAAGCGTCCATTCCAATCCATGGGGTAAAACAAACAATATCCCGAGAAAATCAAGGGGATCTGCTTAGTTTAGTAAACCTAGGAAATCCCACCCTAATCGACACTAATTAGCCTAAACCATCCTTTGGTTAAGCCGGGCGCCATTGGTTACCATTTAACCCCTAAAATAACCTTATTTCGAGGTTGGCACATTTATGAGAGATAATCACATATTTTGAGAACAAGTGACGAAACCAGAGCTGCATGCAAGTAAAACTAGCATTAGCACACACATCAGAGCATCCATAGCCAGTACCTGAAGCAATCACACAACCATTTACCTTCACAAGAGAATCCAGGAAGTGCTAGCACTACACCAAGTTCATTCCATTTGATCACCCACCATTACCAACCAGGCATCAAGCTCATATAAATAGTAAGTTTTGTTAACCAACACTTATCAATTTATCATTTGGTAGATCCTTTTACATCTGTTATTAGGTTTTCTCTCATTTCTATTCCCCCATCATTTACTTCCATGTAAAATTGACCATATTTTTATCCACACCCTTGCATTGCCCATACCTGGACCTTAATCATTCCTGCATACCTCATATCCATACGAAACTTGCCATTACCCTCCCATCTTCATCTAGCCTCAGATCTATCACCCAACCAAGTTTTTATTGAATTTCCTATACCCCGACCATACCAGCGCCGGTTAACCTAAACCGACATCGTTCACACCAAAATAACGTCGAGCCTCTCGTGTTTTTGACCGAAACCAAGAACAGAGCTTCTAAACCTCCACAAATGCCCTAAACTACCCAAAATCTCACCATGACCAATACCTATATTATGACGAGAGACCTTGACCTTCATATTTAGTCATTTCTTACTTTGTTGTGAGTGAATTTTCTTATTGTAGATGAATGAGATACCTAAATTATTTAACTATAGTAGGATTTCCTTTATTGTAAACATTAATTTGTTCTAAATAGTGGATTGACATTGTAATGAAGGAAGTATCACACTTATCGGATCTAGTACACGCTAGGAGTCCACTACATATATTGTTTAATTTTATTTGGTGGTATTGTTTTCAATTTCGAGTAGTTCCTCCAAGCAAGAAGGAAGCTCTCATGATCGGTTGTGGATTCGAAGTCATACGTGTGCAACAACCTACAACTAGCATCTTAATGGTATTCCTCCTAGCCCATTACCCTTATTTGTTTTGTCAACATTCAAAGAAACGATCTAGAATCAGGTGAAACAAAGTGTGTACACATCCCGGTCATTTTCCCTTGGATCTAACTCCACTTGGACTCCCTATCCTTACCCTAGTTAACTACACTTCTAGAATCCTAGAAAGGAGGGGAAGTTAAAATGTACATAAAACCACCTTTCTGGATGCAACTTTTTGTAATTAATTCATTCACTACCCAAGGTACTTTGCAACTACCCACAATGTTATTTTTAGCATACTCATTTATCTGTTTGTAATTGATTCCAACTACTTTCGCTTCTATAAATTACAGGTTTACCTTCCTTTTAAATCCTCTTGATTTCAAAGCACAAAAAATATATTGAACTATGTCTATAGAATTTTCCTTCAAATCTTGGAGAGCACTCAAGAGCACCCACAAATCATCTCTAACATTCACTTGCAAGGTTTCATAGACAAGGTCTTCATAACCCTTATTGAGGTTTGCATTTTTTATTTGTTCATCTTTCATTACTCTATAGTTTTTCACTGCATATATTTTGGCACACCGGTTGGACTCCCACATTTCTTTCTTTCATTTTAGTTAATCATTTTGTGATATAACTCTTTCTTTATGTTTATTGTTCTTTTTTAACCATGTTGTCAAAATTTTAGCTTCTCAGGTGAAGTACAGAAGTCAGAAAACCAAAAAAACCAGTTGTTGGGGCGTTTTCTCACGTTCAAATTTTTCACTAAGAGCGCTACCGTAACCCATCTTTCGGAGACATAAATTTCACTACATACATGACCTTCCCATTTTAGAGTAAGGTAGAGGTGAAATTTGTAACCATCTTTATAATCGAGTATTTGAATAAGATTATATGTTTTTAACTACATCAACATCTATTGCAATGAAATATACAATGAACTCTTGCCTTTAAATCCTTCAATTTAAATAGGTGGATCATATAAACAATATCTAGCACCATGACTTCTCTCATTTCAATTGTATCATACCACATTTTTATCTTGCTCACTCCTACTATCTCTCCATGTATGATCATCTCTAGTAAACCTCCTACACCCCTTATCCCTATGACCAAATCCATTACATGTTTAATAAAACCATTGAAATATATTTCATACCTTAAGCAATTAGGTTTCCTAATGGGTTTTGTCTTAACATTGTCTTTGGAGAAGTTATCCTTATTTCCATACTTCTTGCATGGTTCTTCATCCTTCTTGATCGAAACACAATCATCTTGCATTTTTTCATTTCCCTTAAGGTTATCACTAAACCCCAAATGTGCTCTATCACCTACGATATTTATTTATCAAGAAGATCATCAAGACCATTGGTGCTTTTCTCAAATTTATGAAAGGATTTATCCTTCTTACCAACATCTAACAACTCTTCCCTAAGAAACTCTATATCCTCTTCAAATTTGGTGCATTTACTCTCTTTATCTTGAAAACTAGTGACTAGAAACTTTACCTTTTCTTCTAGCATTCTAATTGTCTCATTTAGCTTGCTTG
The DNA here is from genome assembly GCA_018340775.1 of Taxus wallichiana var. yunnanensis. Classification (NCBI taxonomy): domain Eukaryota; kingdom Viridiplantae; phylum Streptophyta; class Pinopsida; order Cupressales; family Taxaceae; genus Taxus; species Taxus wallichiana. Next base: position 691,575,889 of record CM031238.1, read on the forward strand.
TTTCATACCAATTCTTCTCTTCTAGATCATGAATCTTATCTTCAAATCCTTTGACTTGAGATCTTAGCTTCTTGTTCTTCTTTTCAGCATGCCTTAACTCATCTTCATCATCTTCTTCTTCCTCATAATCTATGCAAGAACCTAATATGAAATTCCCTAATAATGAAGAAACACCACTAGTAGATATCATGGCATCTTTAGTCATGAAAAACACCTCATCTCCAACATTTTCATTATCATATTCAGACTCAGAATCTGAAACACCACTATTATCATTAGACAATAAATCCTCTTCCTTTGTAGATGAGCTTTTCTTATTGTTGTCAAACTTCTTAAAGATCTTTTTTCCTTTACCATACTTGTGATAATTCTTATCATGATTTCCATCTTGCTCATATTCATCATGATCTTCCTTATTGTTCTTGTGAGAATAATTGATATTAAAATGACCTACTTTACCAATATTAAAAAATTTATAAGGGAACTTACCTTTTTATTTCCGTAACCAACCTTCAATCTCCTAGCAACCATGGAAAACAACACATCATCATCCATCTCATGAAAAACATCATCATCCTTAGTCCTCTTGTTATTTATCTTCTTTTCATCTTTGAAATCTATCTCCTTCTTGATAGGTTTATCATTTTGAATTCTCATCTCATATGCGAGTTAGGGTTCCATACAACTCATTGATTTTTCAAAGAATCAAATCCTTGGCTTCTTCAATGGTAGATGATTTGGAATCAAACCTAGGAGTTAGTGACCTAAAAACCTTTTGAAATACAACTTATTCCTTCATATCTTCACCTAACCCTTTCATGATGTTGATAACCTTATCAACCCTAAGAAAATATGTAGAAATAGACTCATCATCACTCATCTTAAGACTTTAAATAATTTCGTAAGTTTGAGATTAGAAATTATCACCTTTGAATATACTTCATACAAGAACTGAATTTTCTCCCACCTTTATTTTGTTGATTTGCAATGCATGACCTTCACAAGCTTGGATTCACCTAGTCTAGACACAAAATCACACACTTTGGGTAACTATTTAGTCCTGATTGCATAATACTATTCATATGATTCCTAAGTAAGAAAAGTACTAATTAACCCATGTCTTTCGCCACCTTTCTTTTCTTTTTTTTGCCACTTTTGGTCTTACACCATTACTTTCTCAGTCTTCCTCTTTATACCTCCAGCATTTATCATCATGGACACTAATGCCCAGCCGGGACATCAGTGTCAAGTTCCCTCATCCCCTCTAGGTGCCCCTGACCTTAGTATACTTTGTTCAAACTTTTTATTTTCTTTATAGCCATTTGATCATCTTATGTTTTTGGTATTCAGAATTTTCAAGGTTAATTATGAATTTTAAGCAAGGGAATCATATAAATATAAAGGTGTGTGATCATAATAAAGAACCAAGAACTAAGAACTAGATATCACTGCCTAAGGTTATATCTATCAAGCATATAAGAGCTCCATTGCATCCATCTCATGCCATCACAAGGGACACAAGGGTTGGTTATTCTGCATACACTTCATAGGATGGAAGTTCATTTTATTCCACGCACACATTTATTACATTTATTTACATCTATCTTACTTTCTCACTATCAAGTTTGACATACACAAGAGCCATCTAGATCATGATTCCACACACACACACATAGAATTACATAGGGTCTGAAATATATCGCAATACTCGGTCGTAAGTTAAGCATTGTGACAACTGAGGATAGTCGAACCCTCATTCTACATATTTCTATAGACACCAATTTTTGGTATCGTTCCCCCCCTTCACCTCATGTTCTCTCTCTTTCATTAGGCTTTCCCATTCAAATTCATTTTACCTCCTAAATTAAATTAATTTCCCCATTCCATTTCCCATAAAAATCCATATCTAATTAATCAATGTTATTTGATTAATTAATCCCTTTTAAATCCCTAAATAAATCTAATCCTCATCACATGCTAAATATGCTCCATGTTAATCCACTTGTGAATTTAATATTCAAATTTAATCCATGTCAATCCACTTGTGAATTTAATATTCAAATTTAATCCATATTCATCCACTTGTGAATTTAATATTCAAATCTAATCCATGTCAATCCACTTATGAATTTAATATTCAAAATTTAATCCATGTTAATCCACTTGTGAATTTAATATTCAAAATATAATCCATGATAATACACTTATGACTTTAATAGCCCCCCACTCACCTAATCAGGTTTACTTTTCTAAATCATGATTACCCAAAACCCCCAAATTAATCTCACCCTTAGGCTATAAATAAGATCCTTCCCTCCCTCTTTCGGAGGGGCTGAAATTCATATAAGAGATCTGCGGTCTTATTACACTAAGCATTCCCCTAATATAATACTAATGTCTGTATGATCCCCCTCTGTCCATCCATTCCATTATCCCCTCATCCTTAGTGTGGGTCTTAATCAAACATTTTTGCAGTCTTGGGTCACCATCGACCCTTATTAGGCTTGATTTACTTTTTATGCATTTAGATTAGATATTCATTTTTATCGTATCTATAGCATTTCACTTCTCATTTACTTCAAATTCTGCAATTTATTGGATCCATATCCACTTATTTTATTCTATCTTTATTAAACATGTTGGTGAGCTCTTTCAGGAAGATTTTTCTTCCCTAAACCGACTTCAAATGTCTCGCCATCCCACCATATCCATTTCTAATCCTTTTTGTGTTTAGTCTTCATTGTTATGCGGGTTATCAATTTACAATAGGGAGGATTTACCTTTTTTGTGCTTGTACCATCTTCATCATCATCCACATCAGGAGGTCCCTAAACCCTCCCATTTTCTAAGGTTTTCTTGATTTCTAGTTTAGTCTTCACTAACCTAAAGTAGGAAGCATGAAATATTGACAAACATTATGGCATGCCGGTGAAATAGACCCCATCTATATATTAATATTGATTTTTTTTTAGGTTATCTTGTTTATTATGTGTATTTTTAGGTTCTACATAAGTTGATGGAGTCTTGTGATGATTTTTAGAGATAAATTTTTGTGTGTATATTTTTCGGGGTTATTATTTTTACGAGTGTATTGTGTTCCATTGAGCTCCTCTCCTACACACCAAAATTCTCTTCCTAGCTAGCTCTACAAGGTTCTCCTCCTATCTCAAACTACAAAATTCCCCTCCTAGCTCACTTTATGTATTTATCCTCCCATCATTCTTCGCACTCCATCTTGCTTCTCCCTAGCTTCACCAAGCTCTGTAATTCATGTGTAAGATCGATCGAGCTTCTCATAGTATCTCGTGTTGATCCTCTTCATTTCTATCGAAACATGAAAATTCATAAACTAGGATGGATCTCCTATAATACTTGTCCATAAACCCTTGTGTAAATTTGTTTTCATCTAATTCACATGTGTGCTTATAGGTGTGTTTCATTGTCTTATCTTATTATTTTTACTATTTGGTAATATTTGTTGTTTATTTATTTTCTATTTTTTGGTCGGCTCTACCAACATAATTTTTTTACTTTAGGGTTGGCTCGCCACCATCGTGTTTTCTAGTTGGCTCTACCTCCATAGAATTTTCCTATTTCAAGTCGGCTCTTCCACCATAGCTTTTTAGTTTAGACTAATTTTATTTACTTTTGACAATTAGTTAGTTTTATTCTAGAATTAATTAATGATATTTCACAACTATCAATGAATTTTGCTTAGATATTAAAATTCTAGCTTAACCTTCATCCTCTTAAATTCTAGTTTTAAAATTTTGGATTTATTTAATGATATTTGAAAACGTTAGATAAATTATAATTTGATTTTGGTTAACATCGAAAAAACAAAAAATCATAGTTTTGGCATATATTTTATGTTTTATCTCCTTTTATGTTTTATCTCCTTTAACTCTCAAATTTCTATGGCATACCTATAATTCCATTTTACACATTTCCTTCTTTAGTACCTTCGACCCCATTCCATCCCCCATCACTTGAAATCACAATTTTCCCTTTTTCTAGGACTTGCGATAACTTATTTTCCATCAAACAACTTTGAAATTTTTACACAATGTTCCTTTCCTTATTCTTCCCCTTTGATCCTCTATGCTCAATTTCCCTATTTCAAAATTTCAATCCTGAAATTTCCTTTCCTCTTCATCCTAGTCCTCTAGATAACCTCCCAAAACAAATAATTGTTCCTTTTTACCCTTCATTCTAACCCAAATCCCAAATCACCATTACTAAATGTGTGTTACAACATGTTTCTCTATTCATTGCCAAAATAATAATAATACTAAAAATATAATTATCCCGACTCACGATAATATCTTGTGCTATCTAATCATTCCATTACAATTAGCCTATTAATCACTTTGTTTTATTAGATTCATTTTCATTTTCTATAATCATGATCAATTGCTAGATTTATCTGCATTTCTAAACAACTTTTCTGATCTTGTTTGTGTATGATCTTTACTTGCGCTTTCGGGTGATCTTGAAAATAAAAAATATCCATGATCATTTACTATCCATTTATCTAATTTTCTATCTACAGCGTAAACTACTAACCTCTTTTATGTAGAACCATATCATTTGAAATATTATTATGCAAAACTACTAACATATTTTGTAGGATCCTCAATCAAATAGTGGTTTACAAATTTGAATCAACATTCTCACACACTTTTAGGTGAGTCTTGTTGTATTTTTTCATTTTCCATTTTCTTTCATTTCCACTAACCTTGTGAGGAAGAAATGTACATTGCTTTCTCATTCGCATTATAGATTGCTTGGATTGGATTTTTCTTTCACATTTCTTTTAAAGATAAGATAAAAAAGGAAAAGTCTATTCTAGGCATTCCCCTTTTCTCAGTTACTCCTTTTTCATTGCACTTTCCTTTCTTGTTTGTTATTCTCATTGAATCACACATTTGGCTTTGGATCCAAAACGAACCCTTTCATCCTTTCTTGAAAATATAGTCTAATTATGGGTTCGACACATTCCATTTAATCCTTCACACATAACCAAAATTAAAAATAAATTTACACATCTAGACACTCCTAAGAGGTGGAATTGTTGGTATTTTATCACCACATAGGAAATCCATCGCGAGTGTTCGACCACGTTATAAAATTTGTATAGATTTGGGCCTCATGTACCTTTAGGTATATGAGGACTTGACATCCAAAACCATCTGAAACCATTCATAGCTTTCAATCTCCTAGGTTCCCCTCAATACCTTTTCTTCTTCTTTTCACATCTTAAGATAACTAAGATAAGAAAAAAATGTTGTGTGACTTGCTTGCTTTAGATCAAACATCAACATAGTTTTATTTTTTTAATTCCATTCATCAAAATATCTCAAGCCAAGAAAATGGAACAAAACATGACATCAAACAATACCTCAACCATCAACAAACACCCAAACTCTCCATCCTCACATCCACCCCTTTGGTCATTCCTACCATGTTCACTCAACCCATTTTTATTATCCCACCTCTTCAGGAAACTCATTTTAACCAATCAAATTCTCATTTCAAGACCAATCCTTTCCTCCTCCATTTTATCCCATCTAGACAAACCATGCCTCCTTTGGTCACATTTGTTAATTATTTTAGGCCTCCTCTCATCCCTGTGGATCTTTGCATTTTTAAGAGCTTCTTGATGTAAATCTAGCTACCCTACATGATTACCTACTTCACAAAACCATCAACCTTCCCATTGATTTACCTACCTTGCAAAAAATTAATGCCTACTATTTTAATACAAATTCCACCCAAGTTCTTACCTCCCAACTTTTTGTTTTCTTTCCTAGAGCCATGATCAAACATGAGTGATGATAAAACTACCCAATTGGTAGTCCTCGTCCATCCTAATTTACCTCATGTAAATATCATCATTCCTTATCTTATTCTCCTCACCACCTCATCCATCACTATCACTTCTCTACCTATTCGGTCATCTCAAGAATCACAAATGCTTCCTCCCATATTCAAATAGGATCACATTTCTACTTCACATGTGCATGTTAATGTAATCATCTTGTAACCTCAACCATCTAAATCAATGAAAACTTATCAACCACCCCCTCATAGTGCTTATCAATACATACTCCCCTCTCAACCAACTCAAGCCTCTAACCACCTACCAAATACATCCCAACCAACCCCTAGAAAATCAATCAAATGTTCCTAATTCACGAAAACCAACCCATGTCAGACCAATTTTATCATATCGTCATATTTCAACATCAAGATTTATCCCAACTCATTCAATCACAACCACTAAAATATATTCCCCTTTATCAACAACCTCCACCAACACTAACACATCCCCAAACTTACCAGACATACCAACAACCTAACCCATCCACCTCATATGCATCTCAAACTCATCCATCAACATCTCAACCATTTAACGATCCCTTACAATAATTAGTGAGTAGAATGGCTAACCTTGAAGATGCAACTTTGGGATCCAAGACCACATTTTCATACGATCAAATTTGCAATGAACCTTTTGACCCATATTTCCCAATGAAACCATATCCTCCTCATTAGGAATTTCCAAAATTCTCCAATTTCAATAGCAAGAAGGATCCAATAAATCATCTATGATATTTTAGACATGCATGCTATATTATTTCCCATTTTATTGGCGGTCCGCATTAGATTGGTACAATAGTATTCCACAACACTCACAATTCATATTCACCAAAATGGCACAATTATTTCTTAAACATTTCTCAAACAACATTGCACGTAATATTTCCATCACCGAACTTTTTTCCATTTGATAATATGATGATGAATCTATCACATATTGTATAGCATGATGGCACAACATCATTAACCAAATATCATTTCCCCTTCCACAAATTGAGCTTATTGAACTATTTTCATGGTCTTGTGTGAAGCACATCTCTTTAAATCTTCAAATTCAATATTTCCAAAACCTTTGAAGATGCATTCACTATGGCTCGTAAAATCAAACTTCGTGCCCTTGAGAAATGCCATCTTAAACTTTGATCCAAAAAACCTAAGATAAAGTTCACAAAATCATCCACACATAGTGATAAATCCAAAACCACCACTAATGCCATTATGGTTGATGTCATATTCAAAACAAGGGGTGTATCTACGAAGCTATATGCAACAAGAAGAATCTTAGTGAACTAGTAATTGATATTATTTTTATTTTATGGGGGGTTTTAAAGTTTCTTTAAGATTTCCTGGCCAAAGCCTTATTAAATCTAAACTATAAGAAACTTGATGAAATAAACACACATTACTGAAATGAATAAATCTTTGCAAAATCAAACATATTGCTAGCAATAAATACACATTGCATAGAATTAAACACGTTGCTTGGAAATAAACACATGTTGTAGAATTAAACAAATTGCTGGAAATAAATATACTTTGTAGAATGAAACATGTTGCTAGAAATAAACACACTTTAGAAATATTTCTTTAAAATGATTTTGAGGAAATAGAAACATATATTAAAACACCCATAGAATGATAAATAACTTATATAACAGATTTTAATTTAATAATCAAAAGTACTTACAAAACTACTAATTAATAGATTTACACAAATTTCTTGAAGATATAAATACCAATAAAATAAAGGATCATGTTTCTTGGAGGAGTGGGCCCTTGCTCCACCTTGAATCAGGAGTTGACAAAGTATGATACTCTCAAAATGAAATGGCTATCTTATTATTGAATTGTTTTGTCTTACAAAACTTAACTATGTATATGTCTGTATATCTATATCATCCTTCTATCTTCAGGTCTTTATATATATTTCATCATCCAAAGATGCATTTACAATCATGAGTGTTCAATAGTTGTCTATCCACCTATAGGTTCTAGTGGAACAAAATAGTGCTCAAAGTAGATATGAAATTTAGAAAACTAGTTGGACATACAACTATTGGTCTTACATAAGTATTTCTAGAGTGTGAAGAATTAGAAATTCATTGATCTGTTCCTGATTGGAGGGCCCATTAATTTCTCTATAACCATATTTTGATAGAATAAAATATTCCCATTGATTCGGAACTTTGGAGAAGTTCTGAAACCAAAGGGAAACATTCGGAAATAACTATGAAAGTTCTGGAGCTAAGTGTTGGAGTTCCAAAACTTAGTGATAAAGTTCTATGGCTAAGTGATAGAGTTTCGGAGCTAAGTGTTAGAGTTCTGGAACTAAGCCGCATTCTAGCCAATTTCCTCAAAAAGGTGTTAGTTTCTTCACACTTTGCTTATATGACCAAATATGACTTGTTTTATTCCAAAAACTGAATTTCCACACATTTTGTTAGGAATTATGGAGTTTTAGACGTTAGAAATAAATCAAACAAAAGATGGACAATTACATCCTAACTTATACTAGATCAAACAAAATCCACAAAATGCAGTCAAACTTGATTAAAAGGAGAGTAAAATGAGATCATTCATTGCACATTGATGAGGCATATTTTGGCCTTATCATTTCCCCACACTTATTTGTTTGTAAGTCCTCTTACAAACTATATTCTTCAAAACTTGGATTGTGAATTCTGCATTCCAACTGACTGCTAAGGTCAAATGGTTGAAATTGAATGTCCCAGTGCTTCTGTTTAGAAGTGTTGTATCTTGATCCTTCCTCTAGCTTTTTCTGCCAATCCTCAAAGTGAGTGGGATCCTGAGGTTCTCTATTCTTCCATGGAGACATGGGTGTAAGAAGGAGAGGAGGCCTTGTTCTCATACCCATCCACATACCCCTACATTTTTCACAAATTTGAGGAATGAGTGTACACAAAGCTTTGGCCCTTTCCAGACTCCATATTAAATTTTTGGGAGATATCACTTCTCTTATTCTTAATGCTATAGTGAGGAATTCCCATCTCTTCAGGCATCCATCATAAATGTCCTCAATTTTTTCTCTTCATAAGAGGTGAAGGCATCAATAATTTTTTATAGGCTAGTAATATAATGTTCCTTAAATTATTTGTCAAAGGCATGGGACCTGAAATGTATAACAAAGGTAGATGGTTTTCCATAATGAGATCTCATGGAGAGGCAAGATGAAATAGATTTTAGTAAGTGTTCAATATCCCTCTCTTTCTAAACTATCGAATTAAGAGTACTGAAGCAAATGCATTAAGTTGGATTTCCCCCACATATAGATTAATCATGAAGCCTGTATTCTTTTCTAACATAAAGTTGTAGAGATAAAATTCACAAAGAAGGTTTTTCTACTTTGCACATTGGTTGAGGAATATGTTGTCATGAATTCTGCTTCATCCTTCACTTCATGTGGAAGGCCACATGAAATCCTTGATAGTTTCCAATGGATAAATTGCTCTTCTAGAAAGACATTGTATGCAGGAGAAGGTCTTCTACATGTGAGTAATCTTTCACTCATTATATAGACCATCTGTATCTTTTCCAGACATTTAAATTTTTCTTCCTCCATTTTATAGAATTTTTCTTCCCACTCTTTCATTACCTTCTATTGCTTCTTAATTCTGATTTGATATTTTGAATTCATTAAGATTTTTGCAGGTATCATCCCATAATTGCTTGAGTGGCTAGTAAGTTAGCTTTGATTTTACAATTTGATCCACTGAAGATATTTTGTCATAGCACTTTGTTCACTATCCAATTGTAATTCTGTCTTTTTCCACCATTTGCTATTTTACTAATGTCAATTCCTCATTCTTATTTAGAGTTGAGTTTTTATTTTTTCAATGAGCATTTCTCTATGCTCCAATTTGTGTTTGAGGAAGTTCAATTCCTCATCTTTTTACCTAATGATAAGTTTTTCTCTAGACAAGAACATGGCTTGCCTAAATTGTTGTTTTTATTATTTTTCTAGAAGTTCCTTAGGGAACAAGCATTGTTCTTCCAATAAAGGGGATTTCCCTTTTAGTTTCCAAGATGCCAATTCTTCTTCCTCATGTGACAATTGCTTTGAGTCACCCATTTCCTAAAAATCCTACTCTTCCAATCTTTCATCTTTTTTCTCTAACTCCTCATCTTGAATTGGTAGAGGATACATTGCCATGCTTCCAAGAATATCAACAGCTTCTTTCTCTAAACCCTCATGTACTTCAATATCCACCTGGAGTTTCCCTAGACTTCTTATGAATTATTTTCCTTTTAGGAGCTTCAACATTTTCTAAAGTGGAATTTCTCCTTAAACTTATTTTGATTTTTACTTCACATCCAACTTGGGTGAACTATCACTGTTAGAGACAGGTATTAGTTCTTCTGGTATTGTTACAGGGGAAGGAGTTTATTTTAAAGAAATGGTAGATTTTGTAGCTTTGATCATCCTTTTAGACCTCCTCCTCTTTGGTACTTTAACCCCACTTATTTCCTTCTTTTTCTCATTAGGGGGATTAATTTCTAAGTTACTTTTAGGAGAGAAAGGGGTTGGTATTCCCCTTTTGATAATATTAGGGGTTTTTCTGAACTTATTGAGGAATTTTTCCCATGCTTCTTCCCCATTTTTCTTAGAGAGAAAATGGTGTTCATAGACTGGATGGATTATTCCATGGTGCCTAATTGTCCCAAATCCCCAAGAATATCTTTGAGCCATTGTCTGGATGGATTCAAAGAGGAAACTAGGAAGGTTTACTATATACTCTTGTTTTTCTACCCCATACCTAAGATATATTAGCATTTTAAGGACCTCCCTTCCAACAGTCCCATATTGGCCATTGCAAGTCAAGTACTTAACTACCTAGAATGCTACTCTATAGAAGGGTTTGCATAGGCTAGCTCTTCGACCCCCTTGATGATCTTCTTATTATTATGAATAACTAGGGTTTAGATTCACCCTCCTACCTTAAGGTTTCCACCAGTTCTTTTAGGGTTCCCTTTACGAGTTTGGAACATGTACAATTGGTACCCCAGATACATTTCTCATTGTATTAATAGTAAAGGGAATTACAATGCTTTTAACCTTAGTTCGAACTACTCTAAATTTACAAAAAATTCTCTTACCAGTTCGTTATTGTATTTAGAGAATTTCTTCAGAAAATCCAACTAACATGTTTGTTCAAAAATGGCTACTACTTCTCCATCTGCAAGAAATTACATATCATATTCTAGCTCGACTTATTTTTAATACACATGGCAAAGAGGATGATTCAAATTCTTTCTTCTTTCAAATCCTTACTCTGCTAGGAGATAGTTGTGGAACTACTGGATTTGGCTATGGAACTATTAGATTTGGCTACGGAACTGTTGGATTTAGCTACGAAATTTCAAATATGATTATATTGTTTCTTCTTTGAATTTCTCTGTAACTACTCTCAATTTTCATTTATTCTACCTAAATGATAGTTCATTATTAATACACTACCACTTTTACTTATTTATTCGGCATCACCTTCATGATTACTTCCTTTTAATCATAATGTGCAATAAATGACTCATTATACCACTTACTTAAATCAAGTCTAATCACACATGCAAACTTTTAATTTAACCTTTAATAATATCAAGACATAATTACCATCCTTGCTGATATAATCCATCCACCTTGATGACTCATCATTCCTAAAAAAGTAAAAAAGAAAAAACAGGTTAGAAAAGACAACTGGAATTCCAAAGAAGTTCCTTTTATTTGAATTAGCCACTTATTGAGGCTGCCATTTCTAGTTTTCAATTGGCCTTTTGAGAAATTTCTTTGGGGAAGAGAATGCTATTTATTGGTTTTCATTCCTTCCCTTTTTACGGGGGAAGAGAACTCCATTTTCTAGTTTTCACTCCCTTCCCTTTATTTTATATCTGTGCATCTGATTACTTGATCATTTGGAAGAACTAGGTTCTTCCATATGATCAAATTCTTGTCTACTTCATTTTGCTTCAAGAATTCATCCTTGGTAGGAGGCTTCCTATAGAGTTTTAGCCTATGTCCATTGACCAAAAGTGTCCTTTATTGCCATCAATGGAAAGTAGTGAATAGAGCCATAATCATATATCTTCTCAATGATAAGGTCCAAACCCACTGGTTCTCAACTTGCTTTTAAATTGCTGATACTTGGAATCAAATAGTAATGTCCAATATCCTATCTTGAATTGTCTTTCCTTGATATGTGTATCATGCCACTACTTCCTTTGGTCTTGGATTATCTTTGTCTATTGAAGTGCTTCCAATCTCATCTCATCCAATTCATTGAGTTGTAGAATTCTTTCCTTTTGTGTTGTATCCAATTCAATACCCAATTTAGTTGTTGTCCTCAATGTTTGTAGTTCAAATTCAATGGGTAACAAGGGATTCTTCCCATAGACTAACTCATATGGTGAGAACCCTATTGTAGTCTTCCAAGTTGTGTTATAAGCCTAGACATAACCTCAGGTAGTCTTTTCACCCAATATCTTCTACTTGCTTCAACTGTTTTGGTGAGAATATTTTCCAATTCCCTATTTGTCACTTTTGCTTGTCCATTTGATTGTGGGTGATAGGGAGATGACTTCCTATGATTGATATGATAGTACATTATGAAGGCATGGATCATATTACACATGAACTATGGGCCTTGATCTGAAACTATACTTCTTAGTGCACCAAATTTCATAATAATTTTGTGCCAAAGGAAATTAGAAACTACATCTTCATTAGCATTTGTTAAAGCATGTACCTCTACCCACTTTGTTACATAATTAGTACATACAAGAATGTGCTCTTTTCCTTTTGAAGGAGGACTAAAAGGGCCAACAAAATCCATCCCCCACCTTTCAAATGGTTCAATCACTACTTGAGGTTGTAGAGGCATTTCACTAGTGAAAGTTGGTTCTCCCATCCTTTGACAGGGGTCACACTACTTTATGTATTTCTTCACATCTTTATATAGAGATGGCCAATAATAGCCAGTTTCAAGTATTTTTGGGATGATCTTTTCACTTTGAAAAGTTCCTCCACTTGGTTCATCATGACATGGCCTAGGTATGTCAAATATTTCATCTTCTCTCACACATCCGCATAAAATCAAATCGGGACCACATTTAAATAATATTTCATTTAACCATTTAAATTGTGCATTGTTTTTTATTAATATTTTCATTTGTTTCTTAGTTAAAGGAGGAAACTCCTGTTGCAAGATAATTTTCCATATCTGAAAACCATGGTGTATCAGCTGAAATAGTAAATAATTGCTCATCTGGAAAGTTTTCCTTAATTGGATCTTGCTCCCTTGTAGTGGTTAATCTTGACAAGAAATTTTCTACCACATTATATTTTCTGGATTATCCACAATGGTAATATAAAATTCTTGTAAAAGTAATAACCATATAATTATCCCACCTCCAACTAGTGGTTTGTTCATTAAGTATCTAATTGTTAAGTGATCTAAATGTACAAATATTTTGTACCCTGTAGTATAATGTCTGAACTTATTAATTGAATAGATCACAACAAGAAATTATTTTTCAATGGTGGTGTAATTTCTTTCAATGGGAGTAAGAATTTTACTAATGTAGTAAATAGCATACATTTTTCCTTCTTCATCTTTTTTCCCAAAAGCGCACCAATTTAGTTATTTGAGGCATCTGTTTGGATGTGAAAAGGTTTCTCCCAATTAGGTCCTCTTAATATTGGGGTAGTGATTAATTTTTCTTTAATCATTTCAAAAGCATGTTGACATTTTTCATCCCAATGAAATTCACAATCCTTGGTAAGCAAACCAAACATGGGGGCAACAATTTTACTAAAATATTTGATAAAACACCTATAGTACCAAGATGTCCTAAGAATGACTTGATATCCATGGGGGTTTGAGGAACAGGAAAGTCTGAAATAATCCTAATTTTGTCTTGGTCAACTTGAATTTCTCTTTTTGAAATGTGGTGTCCCAGTACAATTCCCTCATCAACCATTATCAAACATTTCTCATGAATAAGAGACAAATGGTGTTGCTCACATCTTGTTAATATTCTACCCAAATTTTTCAAGGCATCATCAAATGTTTCTCTATGCACAGTAAAATAATCCATGTATACCTCCACACAATCATTGGTTAGATCTGTAAAAATTTCTAGTACATCCCTTTGGAAGGTTGTTAGAGCATTACATAGTCCAAATGGCAATACCATGTAGGAAAAGGTACCCCATGGACAAGTAAAGGTAGTTTTTTCTTGATCCTCAGAGCCACCTTGATTTGATTATATCCACTAAATCCATCTAGGAAGGAAAATTATTGTTTACTTGAAAGGTTGTCTAAAACTTGATCTATGAATGGTAAGGGAAAATAATCTTTAAGTCTACATTCTTGTTACAAGAGGAACTAAGTCCGACGGTTCGAACTAAGTTTGATTGATTCAAAGACAATTGATAATCATTCAATGGATGATTAATCATATCTCTACCTCTACCTACCGTACATGATCCTGCAATGTTATCATAGCCAAAGAAGACAAATTTTGTTTGTTCGTCTCAAAATCATCAACCCATAACTGTTCTTGATTATCAATAAAAGGTCATGTAGAAGGATATAGGGAAATTTTATTATAATTCTTACCATTTGAGATAGTCATACCACGATCTCTGGAATCAATTAAGGAAACAACTATAGCTAACCATGGTCCACCCAAAATAATGGGATAACCAAGTGTTTTACCTTTTGGTCATAATATAAGGAAGTCCATGGATGATGGATACTCCCATGACTCCACCATAATCGCCACATCTTCAATGATCCCTTCGGTTTTTCTACCGGTGATTTGCCATACGTAATATGGTGTTAGTATGTTGTATATCTATCAATAGTAATGTTTTCAAAGTGTCTATTGTCATCACATTTATAGTTGCTCCCAAATCAACTAAAACATTACATATATGTTGATTTTCTATAAAGATAGAAATAACAGGGGCTTACAGGATTCCCATATTTGGGAAGTAAGAATTTTCCTACTAATAAATTAGCAAGTTTCCCATCTACCTCAATAGTCCTAGGGTACTACTTATTCCTTCCAGTCTTCTCAAGCATAACATTTTGATTATTTTTTTAATTTAGGAATGTCCTTGATTGCTTACAACAATGGTATTTCAATATTTAATTTCCTTAATTCATGCACTAGTTCAGATTCCTTGGTCTCAATAACTTCCTTAAATCTTTCTGGAAATGGATTTTCTGTAGAATTGTTATCTAGTTGCTTCTCTTTTTATTTTTCATCAACCTTAGGAATAACTGAACTAGGGGTTTTAGTTTCATCTGACATCTCGATAATTATAACATGTGGACTATTAATTATTTTTCCAGATCTGGTTTGAATATCCTTATAATCCATGGCATTAAGATCAACTAGTTTTTCTTGCTCTGTTCCATAGATAGGGGTTTTTTGTTTTTTTTGGGATTAGCCACTTTGGTTGTTGGTATTTGTGTTTGAACCACATTTTTAATTTTTAAACCTTGTGCTTTGGAGAACCCATTATGGCTGTTGATGTTGGTTGGGATATGTTTTCCCTTGAGCTTAGTTATTAGGGTTCCACCTAGGTTGTGACCAAGTATAAGTGTTACCTCAACCGGACCATGGTTGTTGGTGTCCTTAAGCATACTAGGCTTTTCTTGCTTAATCCTAGGGATTTCATTTTGGATGAGGGGTCCAAGATGGTTGTCCCCAATTTTTGGTACTATCTGAGCTTCCCATGGCATCATCCAGGATTAGGAATAGATCTTGGTATGAACTACCCCTGGCTAGGTTGTCTCTAGAAAAAGTTTACTTCTTTTGTAGTGGATGAAGTGTTGGTTTATTTAAACTAATTTTTTATGAATGAAAGAAGAGAACAAACATTAACTTCATGTTCCCTAGATTCAAAATATGACATATTTCTATTTTATTCAAAGTGGACAATCTCTTATTACATGTTTTTTCTCGCATCCAGGATAGTACATAGCTAATGGTTCAATATTAGCATTTTTTTGGCTTGCAATCCATCCATGGTGGAAGTTAATTGAACTAGAATATCTATTTTAAAGTTTTCTAGTTCATCCATAAGTTTGTTCATGTTTTGATTTGTACCTTTCACAATTTTCCCTAGTTCATCCATAAGTTTGTTCATGTTTTGATTTGTACCTTTCACAATTTTCCCTTTCTTAGGTCCATTCTTGTTCTTGAATAACTTCTACAAAGGTCTTTAATATCATTCATTCTCAATTGATTGATGTTTTCACCTCCCATTAAATTAAGGGTTTCCCTAGATTCATCATCCAAACCTTTAAGAAAAATGGTTTTTCTTATCTCTTCTTGAAGTAAAATCCACACCTTTTACTTATAAAGAGGAATTTATCTAAATAATCTTCCATATTTTCATCCTCTTCCTATTTGATCTAAAAATTATTCCTTCCTATTTCTCCCCTACAATAGTCTTGATATTTGTCTAGGAAGGAAGTTTCCATTTTCCCCAAGTGGTAATAGAATTGGATGTTAATCCCATAAATGACCTCATTGCTACATCTTTTAGAGTAGATGGGAACAAATTGAGTTTTTATTTTCTATTTTGTAGTCATAAGTTTGACACAATATTTTAAGTTCAAACAAAACTTATTTAGGGTCCTCGATGACATCCCTCTAAATGTAGGCAAGTGTGTAGGTGAAATATTCTTCATAGGTGTATCATCATCTTCTAACTGAATTAGATAAGTAAAGTTCCTATCAGGTTCTCTTTCAGATTCTCATGCCATTTCTCGCAGTATCTTCTAGGTCTTTTTCCCAATAAATGTGGTATGTGATCCTCTTTGGCGAAGGTGAGAAGTCGGGAGTAGGAGGTTGATTTTTCAATTGAGAATCAAAAATTGTTCTAAGTGAGTCTTGGGATATAATCCTTCTCCTAAAAGGTCCACTTCCTTCGGTGATTGATCCAAAAGTTCCAAAGGTGGAAGTTTTGCATATTTCCTAACAGGGGATAATGGTGCTTCTAATTCTTGCTCAACTTCCTTATTTTAACTAGAGGATGTTGATAATTCTTGTTGATATATTTTTGGGATAAATCTACCCTATGAGTCTCTTGGTCTAGTCATAAATTTTATGATAACATAGGGAATATTTTTCAATTACTAGATGTATGATTGTTTTTCTTGTTGACACCTAATTAGACAATTCTAACTAGTGGGTCCACAGCGGAAACGACACCAAAAATGATGGTGTCATTATTCCCTTCATTTAGTCAACTCATGGTTGATGTCATATTCAAAAAAGGGTGTGTCTAAATTTATATGGAACAAGAAGAATCTTAGTGAACTAGTAATTGTTGTTATTATTTTTTATTTTTCGAGGGGTTTTAAAGTGTCTTTAAGATTTCCTGGCCAAAGCCTTATTAAAGCTAAACTATAAGAACTTTCTGAAATAAACACACATTCTTGAATGAATAAATCTTTGCAAAATCAAACATATTGCTAGCAATAAATACACATTGCATAATTAAACGCATTGCTTGAAATAAACACATGTTGTAGAATTAAACAAATTGCTGGAAATAAATATACTTTGCAAAATGAAACATGCTACTAGAAATAAACACACTTTAGAAAGATTGCTTAAAATGATTTTGAGGAAATAGAAACATACATTAAAACACCTGCAGGAATGATAAATAACTTATATAACAGATTTTAATTTAAGAATCAAAAGTACTTATAGAACTACTAATTAACAGATTTACACAAATTGCTTGAAGATATAAATACCAATAAAATAAAGGATCATGTTTCTTGGAGGAGTGGGCCCTTGCTCCACCTTGAATTAGGAGTTGACAAAGTATGATACTCTCAAAATGAAATGGCTATCTTATTATTCAATTATTTTTTCTTATAAAACTTAACTATGTATATGTATGTATATCTATATCATCCTTCTATCTTCAAGTCCTTATATATATTTCATCATCCGAGGATGCATTTACAATCATGAGTGTTCAATAGTTTTCTATCCACCTATAGGTTCTAGTGGAATAAAATAGTGCTCAAAGTAGATATGAAATTTAGAAAACTAGTTGGACATACAATTGTTGGTCTTACATAAGTATTTCTATAGTGTGAAGATTCAGAAATTCATTGATTTGTTCCTAATTAGAGGGCCCATTAATTTTCTCTAACCATATTTTGATAGAATAAAGAGATTCCCATTGATTCTGGAACTTTGGAGAAGTTCCGGAACCAAAGGGAAACATTCTGAACTAACTGCGAAAGTTTTGGAGCTAAGTGTTGGAGTTCCGAACTAAGTGATAGAGTTCCAGAGCTAAGTGTTGGAGTTAGGAACTAAGCCGTATTCTAGCCAATTTCCTCAAAAATGTGTTGGTTGCTTCACACTTTTCTTATTTGACCAAATATGACTTGTTTTATTCCAAAAATTGAATTTCTACACATTTTATTAGGGATTATGGATTTTTTAGATGTTATAACTAAATCAAACAAAATATGGACAATTACATCCTAACTTATACTAGATCAAACAAAAGCCACAAAATGCAGTCAAAATTGATTAAAAGGAGAGTAAAATGAGATCATTCATTGCACATTGATGAGGAATATTTTGGCCTTATCGGTGGTCAAGGCATCATCCCCACCCACTTATCATACGAAGCCTCTCAAAGAGATCCTAGACCAACCCCCAATTACACCCCTCTTGGGGAGTCATACAGTTCAATTTTTGACAAATTAATGGTGGTTAATCTCATTCGACTTCCACCCATTAGACTATTTGACGAGACATGACCTAAACCAACATGTTATCATGAAGAGAACTATTGTAAATATCACCATGTCTGTGGCCATGATATTGAAAGGTGTCACACATTTAAAGATTTGGTTCAAAAACTCATAGACTTAGGTGACCTCCTAGTGGAAAACCTAATATGCCACCTAATCAACCCTTGGATGTCTTCAAGAAACCTTTTCCTAATCATCCACCTAATAATTGGACTTAACTTTCTACACCCCAAGCACCTAATTCACACATCATTAACACTATATAATAAGTTTCGACATCATCATCTACGATACATACATCTACTTCAGACCCCTCTCCAACTATCACACCTTCATTAACATCAACTACAATCACAACTTCATTGGACATGATTATACCCACTCCCTCATCTTCACCATCTATAACTTCATCTATTGAACCCCTTTCCTCATCTATGACAACTATGACCACAATTCCAAATTCTACCCCAAGTATGACTACATCCATATCAACATTCGAAATTACACCTATGAATACACCATTACTACTATGCAAACTCCCATATTCAATACAAGCACAAGTGACACTCCAATTATATCAACAACACCTACAACACTTACACCCACTCATCAACAACCCCTTTAGACATTGTTAAATGCATCATGCAGAAACCCCTCCCACCATCAATATTATAAACATTTCTACAAAAACCAGTCACCATAGATTCTCTAACCAAATATGCCACTACTTCCACTAAGGAAAAATCTCCACAAGAAAAAACTAAGAACCTTGGTGTCCCTATTCGAAGGCTCTTACTCATCCATAAAAAAACTAGAGATTCCATCCTCTAAGGCAAATCCCCTTAAATTCACATCATCATCATCCTTATGACATCCTCTTCTATCTTGGGACCACTCCTTCATCGAAAACCTCCGCCACTAGTAATACAACACAAAAACAAACTTCTTCTAAACCATATCTCAAAACCGAGTCTAAGTCATCCACATCATCATCCATATTCAAAATTAAACACAATCATCTCCATCCTCTTCCAAATCTAGAAAAAAATCAAAGGCTCCCATCAAACCACCTCAAATCAAACCATCATTAACTTCATCAAACCCCTTTATCTATAGCCACATCATCACCTATTCCCTTGGTTTATTAGACAATGATGTTTTACCAATTACTCCAAGCTTTGGGAATCACTTTACCCTCAATCAAACTCTTTGATCCAAATGCCCCAATACCCTCATGGTTTTTATCTAACCTTATTTGTGCATACCACCATGCACCATGGCATGACACCAAGCATTGTAAGGCCCTTCAAACCATCATACATAATCTCTTCAACTAAGATGACCTTCTTGAGGAGAAACCAATTCTTTCATCATCAACTTCTTCAACATCCTCATCTACTAAAATATCAAGTTACCTCATTAATCTAATACTTATGTCGCCATTCCTCCACCTACTTCAAATTCTCTTGAGGAACGTCCTCCTCTCTACATTGATGTTATTTAGGTCACCACCCATTCTTATCGAGAATTTCCTCCACCTACTCAATCTAAGTCTAAGGTGGTTATCACCGCTCCTCGTAAAGAGTCTACCCAACCATCTTCATCATCAAAACTAAGGTGTCCATATTATCTACCCTTGGACTATCACTCTTGAAAAAGTATCATAGGAAATCCCTCATGGAAACTCTTAAATGCATCCCTACTACTAATGATGAGGCTCATCCCTTCACATCTCTTATTGGTTCACTTACCAATTTGACTTCCATATATTTTGAGGACACTGAGATTCTAGATATCACACTAAAAGAGTATGACCTTCCCCTCTTCATCACCATTCGTATTAACGACACCTTCATTCATTGATCTATGATAGAAAATGGAGCTAGCATCAACATCATATCATCCCATACTTTTGACCAACTCAAGCTCCCTAAATCCATTGTATCCCAATCACTCACAGTCGTGCACACTTTCAATGATGTTATCACCCTTGCCTTAGGGATGGTTATTATTCCCATCCACATCGGTGAAAAAATCCTCCATGAAATATTCTATATCGTATAAGGGGAGTTTTAATATAATGTCTTATTGGGGTGACCTTGGATCCATGTTATACATTGTGTCCCTTCCACCCTCCATCGATGTATCAAATATGAGCATGAGGGGAATATTCTAACTCTCCCCACGAAACCCACCATTCAAAGCATGTAATATGACTTATCGCCCTAATGATGTTCTCATCCCCATGCAATAATCATCTCAACCATCCACTAGCTCATATTTTCCCTCATCTAAGCTTCCTAATGATGATTATATTGACAAATTAATGGATAAGATTTCACTAGGGGAGTATCACCTTCTTACACTAAATGTTCTTCCCATGCCTAATAGACTTGGTAGACCTAACAAAGCACCTATGTACCAACCAAACATTAGGGATATCATTCCTTTTATTCCACCTCATCTTTGCACCAATATCATATATGGTGGCATTGATCACCCTTCATCTCACATTAATACCCAACCTCATACTAAACCATACACCATGGCTTTGGTTGTCTCTACAAGTAATCATTCACCCACACCTATCTTCATCATTGCACCTAGAAAGGATTTAGAATGGGGCATTATGAACAAGGTATGCATGACCTTGTCATCGATCAATCTCACAAACCCCATGAAAAATTCATACTAGGTTATAAAGAGAAATTTTTCGATCCTCTTCCACCATCTATGATGCTCATGGACATTGATCATCCATCTTCCCCATCCCATGAGGCTATGGATACAAAAACATTGTGTCTATCACCTTTGGCCTTTTTAATCTCCACTTTGTCACTTTTGCACCAATCACTTATCAATGTGATGGACAATCTAAGTCCCTTCCACTTCAATTCTTAGAAATGATAAAGGAAGATTCCCCTACCATTGAAATTATTCATTACATTGATAATGATAACATCCTCTCCCATATGGGGTGAGAGGATTCCCATATTCATAATTCCTTACCACTAGATATATCCACCCTTCTTAACAAATCCACCATCGACATCAACATAGGTACTTCACAAGAACCATGCATTATCAAAGTGAATCAATCCCTTGATCTATAGGAGCTTGAATCCTTCACCGATTTCCTCTCTTGTCATGGAAAATGTTTCTCATGGACATACACTAACATTTTAGGACTCAATCCATCCTTTTTGTCCATAACATTGTCACCTTTTTTAATGCTAATTTGATTAAGTAAAATCTTCGCCACATACATCCTCAATTTTTCTTCCTTGTCAAAGAGGAGTTACAATGTCTCCTTTCTAAAAACTTCATCATCTCTATAGACTATCCACAATTGATTTCAAACATCATCCCCATTGTTAAATATTTGGGTAAGCTTTACATATGCACGACTCTAAAGATGATTTCCCCCTTCCTAACATCGATCAGCTTGTAGACCTTACTACAGGACATGATATGTTGTCTATTATGGATGGATTTTCTAGATACAATCATATCCTTATCACACTAGAAGACCAACATAAGACTTCTTTCATAACTCCTTGGGGAAATTTTGTTATCATGTCATTCCCTTCAGCTTGAAAAATGTCGAGTCACCTATCATTGAGCCATAACTTATATCTTTCATGATATCATCCGTAAGACCATAGAAGACTATGTTTATGACCTATTAGGAAAATCCAAACATAGACGTGATCATCTCTTTGTCCTTGAAATCATTTTCAAGAGCCTCATCTGTTTCTTCCTCTACCTCAAACCGACCAAGTTTTTTAGAGTTCTTACTAGCAAGCTCCTTGGCTTCATTGTTTCCATCGGGGTATTGAAGTTGACCTCACAAAAATCAAGGCCATCCTTGAGATGCCTCCTCCTTGTAATCTTAATCACCTTTGCAGTCTTCAAGGTCAGCTTCAATCTATCTTTAGCTTCATCTTTGCAACTTTCAGACTATTGCCAACCCTTTCATCATCTTCTTTGTAAATACATCAACTTCCATTGGGACGATAGCTGCAAAAATCCTTTAATGATCTTAAGTAGTATCTCATATATCCTCTTGTGCTTACACCTCCATGAGAGGGGGAGATTTTCTATCTATATGTCTCTACCTTTGACCATGCTCTTGGCTCCATGATGGCACATTGTGATGAGAAAGGTAGGGAAAAGATGTGTATTACATCAATCAAACCCTTCATGACTATGAGGCTTGTTACACTAACGTTGAAAAGTTGTGTTACGATCTCTTATTTTCCACCTCAAAAACTTTCCATTACCTTATCAAACATAATAATTATGTCATCACCCTATTTCATCTCCTTAAAACCATGCATTCTAAACCATACCATCGTGATAGCATCACTCGATGGATCATGCTCATGACCGAGTTTTACCTTGAGTTCATTTCTCAAAACTCAATCAAGGGTCAAGCTATTTTAGATTAATTAGTTGACGCTCCTCTTCCCGACACTCACCTTCCTCATGAGTAATTCCTCAATGAATCCATCAACAATTTTTAACATGAGTACTCCACATTTAGGATGACTCTCTTTTTTAATGGATCGAAATGTCACCAAGGGGGAGGTATTGGTGTTATTATCATTCCTCGGGATAATCCTATTCCTATCACCAAAAATCTTAACTTTAAATGCACTAATAATATGGTAGAGTATGAGGCTCTTATTTTAGGCCTTGAAATTTCCATATTTTTAGGTGCTAACTCCTTTATATCTGTGTGGATTCTTACTTTATCATAAATCAAATCAAGGGATCTTATCAATTCAAAAATGACATTCTTCTAAAGTATAAGGACATTTTTGACTTCCTCTTTGGGGCATTTGACTTCTACACCATCTAAGTCTTCCCTTTATCATCTAACCACTTCATAGACACGCGGCTTCCATTTCATCTCTCATCCCATGGACAACTAAGTAATCTAATCTTTCAGTATTTTTTCAAAGGTGTCAATATCAATCGGACCATCTTCATGATATTCCTTGTGTTAACCACATTGATACTAATCCTCGTGACCTTTAGTATTCTCAAATTTTCAACTACCTTTCTAAATCCATTATTCCCTCCGACCTATCTAAAAATGGTAGGAGGTATTTTCTTCAATGCACTAACCACTATGTCATCCTTGGTGGCATCCTTTATAAGCATGGCTTTGATGACATTCTCTTATATTGCCTTAACTCCTCTAAATCTACTGTGTTATCCAAGAAGTCCATGCCAATATTTGCGGTCAAACGTGATTACATTAAAAATCTCAAGGAATGTGACTTTAACATCGGTGATCTCATCCTTAAATAAAATCAATACATGCTTACATTAAACATATCAAGGAATGTGACTTTAACATCAGTGATCTTGTCCTTAAAGAAAATCAAAACCTCACTATTCTAGAAAGGATCCAATGTGGAAAGTCTTCTCCCAACTAGATTGGACCTTACATTATCACACATATGTATGGGTCGGGGGCCTATCATTTGGCGTCCCTTGATAGTAAACTAGAAACATAAGCTCTTAATGCATTTCACTTGCATCCACTCTACTATTAGCATACTTACTAATGTTTAATTAATTATCTCCATCATAATCCATCCATAATTAGCTATTTCTATTTCTCCTTGTAATGATATGGAATTATGTGGCCTTAAATATGGGTACAACGACTCTTCTCATAGCATGTTCCTTGTGCATAGGTTATTTTTGTGGTAACTCCATGATCATTATATCCATCACCCTCTATTTACCTATTAGAAACACATTAAGGTTCCATAGGTGTCACTTGTGCATTCATTTTCCCCTCCTAAGTTGTCTACGTGACTATCTCTAGCTCTTCCCATGTCAAAATTCTATGGATGCTCATTATCAAAATTCAAAATTAAATAGACTGATCCCTTAAAGCATATTTATTCATGAAATCATAAAATGTCATAATTTATATTGATACCTTGAAGGATAGCTATCATGCATGTACCATCCCTTCCATTTGTTAAAAAAGCATAAAGTAGACTACTCCCTCGAAGGATGGCTACTCCTTATATATCATGGTAGTAAAGGCTTCCCACATTAATCATCATTTTATCTCATAAATATAAAGCATAAAAATCCAAAGTAAGAATCCAAAGAAAGCTTCATGCATCAATCAAATTTCTCATCCACATCAAAATTCCTACATTGATCAATTTGCATTTCCCTTCACCTAGAGCTGGGGCATAGACCTAGGGAAACCCACCTATGGAGAACCTATAACCCCACATGCAAGTCACATATACACCCCTTTTCCATGTCAACCTTAGTTTTATGAGTCCACTTTCCATATTTTCTACCTAATCCTTATAATAACTAACTATAATTGGTTATGTGTTAAAACTTGCTACATGCTGCAAGTGCTTTGCCTTAAGTGGCTCTATTTCTTGTTTATCTCTAATTCAGTTCAAAGCATTATTTCCTCATACAATGCTTGTTATGATTATGTGTCATAACTCTTGTTATAGTCACCTTTTACTGAGGTCTCATCTTTTCATATCATATTGGGGCATCATTAATTTTTTATAGCCCCTATTTATACTCTCATGCATATTACGGTGTAATCATCTTAATCTTCTATATCATGATGCATCTTGTTATGTGCTATATTAAAATTAATATGTTTTCGTCACATGATTATCTTCCTACATGATCAAAAACTTACTTTTCACCCCATCCATTCACCCGTACTAGTAAATTCTCTAGTTTGGGAATCCTACTAAATCACCGGTGTAGTTTGTGAATCCTACATAAGGATATTTCTGGGAAGAACTTGCTATCCTACAAATCCTCATCCCCCACCATGGTCAACATGTATTTGATCCATTCATCCTCTCTCCTCATTTCTACTCATCTACCACTTATCCCCACATCACCCTTCTCACCATTCTTATCCCCTTCCACCACTCAGTGTCTTTTCCTTTTATTCTTCTACTTTCATCTTGATAATTTTACTTAATCACCCATACAGTGTAGGATTCTTAGTTGCGGTATACCCTCTTCCTAAGATCCTCCTGCTGTAGAAACTTCTCTACCATTTCCTCTTCCATCAGAAAACAATCACCACCATAAACATCCTTTCACTCTACCTCTTTCATCTAACATTCTTTCCTCATCACTCCCATCACATGGGCATCCCATTAAGGATTCCCCTCACAATCTTCATTATACACCATATCTTCCTTCATACACTCATTTTACACTTCTTTGTTTACATCTTTCCTTTTTATCACAACATCTCACCTCTCTTTCCATTCTTGCAAACATAATTTCCTCTTTTCTCATTCTTCCTAGTATTCGTCTTCTTCTAGGTAATCTTACTTACACATTCTCATAATGTGTAAATTTACTATGAGGTTCCCCTTCAATCCATTTTTTCATATATCCTTCCCCAATCACTCAGGTCACTACTTACCTAAAAAACCTTCTTCCCATCATTATTCTTCCTCTTTTGCTTAGCAATCCTACTTAACCATTCATGCATCATGGAAATCTTACTTAAGGATTCTCCTTAAGGAGGATTTGTCATCTTGCTCTTTACCATCCATACAAGTTCCTCCCTACTATTTATCCACCCCTTACCATCATCATCTTCTCTAAGAAACCCTTCAACCCTTGTTCTAATACTTTATTTTCTTTCACCTTCAATTCATCATCTATGTCAGTTTGGAGATATTACTTAACTACTCTTGCAAAGATGATGATCTTACTTAAGAGTTCCTCTTAAGGAAGATTTTTCATTTTACATTCCCCCATCACCATACATCCCCACCCTTACCTTTTTCTTGGCATTCCCCATCATCACATATTTTCACCATCCCTTACATTCTCGCCAACTTCATCTCCTATTTTCCCACTCATAATCTTCATCATCCCTTTCTTGGAAATCTTACTTAATCACTTCCACCGCCTCACTATCTTACTTTAGGATTTCCCTTAAGATAGACTTGTCATTCTATACTTTTCCCTATACCAACTCATCATTCCTTCCATTGACTATTACTTCCTCCTAGTCTCCCTACCAACCAAATTTTCCTCTTACCATTATCCTTTCTTAGCCTATCATATCATAGAACGTGTCCGCCATCTTGATTTTATCATCATTTTCCTGTCCCCTATTTTCCCTTCCCACTTATTATATCTTTCTTCATCATGCCCTCTACCATTATTTTCATATTTCATTTCCTTACCTTCACCTTGTTCATCCTCTCCTCACCTTCATCTTGCCACAAATCAGCACTCATCCTTTCATTATTCTTCCCACTCCATCTTCTCTAATCCTACCACATATCCACCTCCATGCATACCATCCATTGTTGTGTCTCTTCCCATAACATTATTTCATCATCATATTCCATTTCCATGCTGATAATTATTGTTGGTCATCCCCAAAAAATCACTTTGCATCATTATCCACTTCTTTCTCACTCTCTTCATCCTTCTCCATTTTTTCCACTCCTTCCCCCATCTTGCACCAACAATAATTATTGTTGGTCTTCCCCTAATATCCCTTCACTAGCATTGCCTCTTCTATTCCCCATTCCCTTTTCACTTTCTTCACTTTTCCTCTCATCCTTCACTAATAATAATTATTGGTTGTCTTCACCTAACATTCTTTGAATGGCATATCCTCCTCCATCATTCATTATCTCTTTCCTCCCCTTCCTTGTCTCCACCTCCACCCTTTCTTGTCACTTCTTTGTCACTTCTCCATCTTCCCTCCACCCTCATCAATATCTTTACCATCTTCATCATATAACCTTTGTCTATTTTCTTGTAATACTCTTATCCTCATCTCATGTATTTCTAAATATTTGCCACTCTATGTCATTCATACTCTCTTTCTCCTCTCTACTTTTCTGATGCTACCCACTCTTCACCGCATATCCTATTCTTCATTCCCTTAATTCTACACCATTTCCTACTTTTTCCTCTCCTCCTTCCCACTCTTCATTCTTTTCTCTCTCTTTCTTTACATCTACTTCCCCTTTTTCCCTCGTGCATCCTTCTTACTTTCCCATTGTTACCTTGTCTCTTCCTCACTATCCCACCTATTTTATCCTCACACCTTCCACATGCATTTTAGTATGTACCATATTCCTTACCTTGTTCTTCCCTATGATAATTTGGTTCCTTCAATCTTCTCCCTGTATACACTCTTTCATCCTTCATTTTGTACCAGTTTGTCTTCCTTTCTTTGATCTTCTCCATATCTTCTTGATCTATTGTATAATTTACTTCTTTTCTCCGTTTTATCACCTCTTTCATATTCTTTAAATTCTTCATCTTCCTCATCTCCTCCATGTTTCCATTCTATCATCTCTTTTGTCTTCTTTAAATTCTCCATCTCTATTTTTCCATATTTCTCTCCCTTTTTCCATAGTTTATCTCCCTTCATCTTCCTCATCTCCTCCATTTTTCCATCATTTCTCTCCCTTCGTCTTCCTCACCTCCCTCACTTTGAATATTTTTTATTTCACTACCTTCATTTTGCACCTCTCTCTCCCTTTTCTATGCTTTCACCCTCCGATATGTTATCTTCTCTCTTCTCATCTTGTCTTCTTATTGTTCTTTCTTCCTTAATCCTTTCTTTCCTATCATCTTTCTCTAGTATTCTCTTCTACCACTTTCATTCCTTTTTCTCCTCCTCCACCACATCCACTCTATTCCATACCCTTTTCTTCTTCACCTCTGACTTTTCTCTCCTCATTATTCACTTACCCATAATCAACCACTACTCTTGTCCATCCCTTTTTTTCTCTCTTTCCACTCTCAATCGTTACATCCTTCAACACATCTTCACACTTAACATTCAAGGCCAATTAAAATATTTCTCCATTTTTGCACCACAACCGATCCATTCCATTACACCCTATTCTCATCCTCCTCTCTGAGAGTTGACATCTAATTTTTCCAAGAGCTCTAGCATCTCTTTGTTTCTCATCATCCCTCTCAAGGAGGCATCATCACATCTTCCCATGGAATTTTTTTCTTGGAGGATACCATAATGTTCATCACCTACCACCTTCTATTCTCCCTAACAAATCTCTTATCTAATTTTTTCTTAGAAAAATAGATTGAATTCTTCCCCCATTCTCATGAGAAAAATTTTATTCTACCTTTTGAGAATGATTTCTCTTTTCTTCCTCTAATAATTTCTTAACGAAGGAACACCTTCCTTAAGAAATATCTCTTTAAAACCATAAATCCCTTCACTTGGGGTATATTCACCCATTCCATCTACTTTCTTTGAAAGAACACTACTTTCATAGTACTCAAACACATATTTGTTCAATTCCTCATGTATGAAGGCTATCACATCCTATTTTTTCCCCTATAACTTGTCATACCTTTTATATACATCCATTTGCATTTGTTTGCACATATTTTTGATGTTTACCTTTGACTCATCAGTCATATGGATTGTGCATCCATATTGTAGTGATTTTTGACCACTTACAAGTCTGTAGGACATTTCTGCCATCACCATTGAGACTTTCCTTTGTTCCCTACTGACATGATATCATAATCAATGCAATATTTTCCTTTTTTGTTTATCCTCGTCTTGGATATTTTATCCCTTCATATTATTTTCTAATCCTTTCCACCCTTTTTCATCTATCTCTTTCAAACTTATGATCGACTTCCTTTATGTCATCAATCCCAAGTTTGAGGGGGAGCACCCAATCAATCATCTTTTCATTACTTCCTCATTTTTTTCTTATGGCTTTCCCAACATAAACTACTCATTAAAAGGGGGAAAATGTAGACACCAATTTTTGGTATCATTCCCCATTCACCTTGTGTTCACTCTCTTTCATCGGCTTGCCCATTCGAATTCATTTTCCCTCCTAAATTCAATTAATTCACCCATTCCATTTCATACAAAAATCCATATCTAATTAATCAATGTTAGTTAATTAATCAATCCATTTTAAATCCCTAAACAAATATAATCCCCATTACATTCTAAATATGATCCATGTCAATACACTTGTGAATTTAATATTCCCCCACTCACCTAATAAGGTTTACTTTTCTAAATCATGATTACCCAAAAACTACCAAATTAAACTCTCCTTTAGGCTATAAATAAAACCCCTCCCCCTCTTTCGGAGAGGCTATAAATCATATCAAATCTCTTGCATTCTTATTGCATTGAGAATTCCTCTAATATTTTCCTAATATCCACGCGATCCCCATTTATCCATCCATTCTATTATCCCCATATCCTTGGTGCGGTTATGAATCGACCATTTTACGAGTCTTGGGTCATCGTCGACCTCTATCGGGTTTGATTTACTTTGTATGCATTTAGATCAGATCTTCATTTCTATCTTATCTCTAGCATTTTAGTTTTTGTTTACTTCATATTCTGCATTATATCGAATCCATATCCACTTATTTTATTCTATCTTTATTAAACATGTGGGTTGACATCCTTTCTAGGAAGCTTTCTATTCCTAAAACTGACTTTTTGGGTAGCCCACCATATCCATTTCTAATCCTTTTTGTGTTTAGTATTTGTTGTTGTGTAGGTTGTCAATTTGCAGTAGGGAGGATTTACCTTTTTGTGTGCTCATACCACCTTCATCATCATCCACATCAGGAGTTCCCTAAACCCTCCCATTTTTTGAGTTTTTATTGATTTCTAGTTTAGTCTTCACTTTGAAGAAGGAAGCATGAAATCTTGACAAACACTTTCTTTTTATGATTTGATGTCTCTTTAAGGGTTTTGCAGGTCATTACTTCATTGCAAGTTTCCAACAACTTTGAAAATCATTGTGCGACCTCATAGCGACCAAAGGAGAAAAAAGTGAACACCTCACAATCCCTTAAAGGAGGTTTCTGAGAATTTCCACATACCAGGCACCCAAAAATAGTCCTAGGGTGTCTGTTGGTGCCATTGTCCCCCTCTTGGTGCCCTTGTCTAGCAAATTTCTCAATATCGCATTTTCCGAGCTCAGGTGCGATAGTTAGTGATTTTTATTTTTCCACCTTTCCAATTCTATACACCTCTAGGATCTATGTGAATCAACTAAGGCTTCTTACCCTCTCTTTTTACTTAGGGTTTCATACTTTATTGCTTAGTTTTCTTGGTTTAATTTCTATATTTATGTATCCATTTGTTTATTGCTATAATAACATCATATTAGGATTACATTTCCATATTTATCTTATTCATTTTAAGGTGAACCCCACTCATGATTGGTATTTGGATCCTTCTTTGGCATATAATCTACTCTATCGAGGCTCCTCAAATTCCTCAAATTTCTTTGTATGATTTAAATCAAATACATCTTGATTGCCAAGTTATTCTACAAAATCCATAGACACCATGTATCTCCCTAGCAATACGTTTCTAGATCAAGAGAGTTCTATTTTAGATCATCTATCTGATGACCCTAGTCTTCATGATCCTCCATATAATCAATTCATGTTGGACACAATTCAAGCTTTTCATTATTTATTTCAAGACAAATTTCAAGCTATGGAATCCAGGATTACATCTATCAAATATGAAAGCTAACATCTTAAGGATGCTTCTCAAGTGCATGTTTGTTCTCCTCTTACATCTCATCCTCATCCTATGTCTTTTACATGTGCTCATAATAGTGAGCCTCAAGTCTTACCATTACTATAGACTCTCACCTTTGATCACAATACTAAGAAACATGACATTATTACTAAACTCTTTATTCATTAATTGATCACTTTACCATCAGATCAAGCCTATCCTCCTTACCAACTTTCAAAATATCAAGTATGCCTATATTGAAATTTTCATTGAATGAATGGACATAATGACAATTCTTACTATGTTTTACAACTAAGAATCAACATCTTGAGCATCAAAATTTTATCTCATTTGTTGCAAGAAATCCTCCTACATCTTCAATTGTTACACCCCAATGGATTCTGAAACCGATTCATCTATATCTAATGAGCATCATGCCATTATTTCTAAGGTTCCTTCTATGGAGATTCAAGAACCGCCTAAGAAACCACCTCTTAAAATCAATATAGCACCTCCTCCTACTAAATCATCTATGACATTACCAAGTCAAAATATGCAACCACCTCTAAAAATTAGTCTACCTTCTTTTCCAATAAGGTCTTCTATAATGGCATCAATCCCACCTAAGTTACCACCATTCAAGATTCCTCCCCATCCTACTCCACTTCCATTTCCAATTCATCTTTTCAAATAAACTACTTCTTCTACTGATATCTAAGAAACATTTCAAATTCTACCATCATCTCATGGTCTTGTGTCACACCGTAATAAATCTTCTTCATGGGCACACTTGGGGGCATCACACTTATTCTCCCCCTTCTAGCACTATCAATTATTTCTAGCATGTCCTATCACACTTAACACTTTGTGCTTCATGATTCATCTTTCTTAGCACTTTCAAACCCTTTGATACATGTATTATATCGTCATTTCCCATTGACGCACTCTCGTGATATGGTTCACACTTGTTTGTTGAGGGAATACTATACGCATGAACCTCACACAATATAAATTATCCTACACATTACACTTTAATTATTATACATTGCGTGCATTCATCTCTACATCACATCTACTCTACACATTCAAGATATATATTTCTTGCACATACTATATAACCAACACACTTATGCATGATTCAATACAATCTCCACACCATAACAAAACATACACTTTTCGGTATTTAATACGGTGTATATGTTTACTACAAGATCATCTCTTTCAAAACATACCCCACTCACATCGCATGACATATCTTTCTTGTGTGTAATCAACACACACAACTTACACACTCTACATACCCACAACACATCTTTCTCAATGCACAACATTGCACACTCAATGTGTCCACAATCAATTTTTATCAACAATATTCAACATAACTTCACCAATAGTGATATCTTCATGACGTACTTCACCAATGTGCAAACAAAACACTACATACTTAACATCACATACCTATGACATCTTCTCTCATAGCCTCTACTACACATTTTGTCTTATTCACTCTACATGTTCATGACATATCTTTCTTACATCTACTACTATGTACCGCACTTACTACCCTATGACACATTCTAGTTCTACGGTCCATTCTTGATTACTAAGGGTCTATATCTCAAATGGACCTCACCACACTTATACATTTACTCACCCACTCACATGTTTAGACTCCACACTTTGTGCTTTAAAAATCACATCTTTATGCATACACACATTCAAATCATTTCTCGATGACGCACTCTCATTTACAGTTCATTCTTGACTATTAAGGGGGCATATAAAAATGAACATCATCACATGTACACTCATTCACACTCACTCAAGGGGCATGCAACTCCTATCACTCACACTGCATTCCATTTCATCTCATCCACAACATATTGCATATCTTGGTTACATTTACTCTTGCTTACTTATGCTTTTAGATGTTCACTTTATTACACATGTTAGATAGATATCGTGTATGTAATTATCTTTATCATACACACATGTGAATTCACTTTCCTTTCTAGTTTTGATCGCAGATTATACAAATCCATTACACGTAGCATGGATTCTTTGTGCAATACTTATTACCAGTCCCACATCAGCTCCGGTGGAATCTACTTTTGTATATTACAGGGTTTTATTGTTTCATTTTTCATAGCACACTACTTTATTGATTTATACATGTTTTGACATATGTTTTATCTTCCTAACCTATTAATGGGTACTTCATGTGCAACATGTTTCATGCATGGCTATTCGCTTCCTTGGTTTTCTGTTACATTACTTGTCATTGTTTTCTCTTTGTATGCTCTTGTTTATGGGATTTTCCATTTTTCTTATGTGCACATTTGTTTTCTATTGGCTTAATTAGCCTTGATTGTCTTGTGACATTGTGAGTGATGCCCCATGTTTCAACCCACTTTTTGTTTTCTACATTTTCTTCTTACATGTTTACATTATCTTCTCACCTCTTAGCTTACACATTGTTTGTACTTTTCTTCTACATGCATATTTATCTTTGATTTTACTAACACTTGTCTCTAGCCACTTTGTTTTTATGTGCCTTGATTTCCACCAAGCACATTCCCTTCCCCCTATAAGGAAAGTTTCAACATAATGTTCGGTCCTCCTTTAGGTCGTATACTCCTTTAGAGACATTGTGTGCACCCCAAATGAGGGGGCATAATTTGGGGTGAATTAGTCATTGTACATACCTGAAATTGTAGGGTACTGCACCACCGAAACAATGTTACACATGCCCCAATGATGATACAGATCTCCTTACAAGGCGTTCGGAATCTAGAAAGGCTCGCCATGTATACGCTTGTATCCCACATGCCCCGCTCAGTCTCCATATGCCTTGTTTTGCCCTTTTCCCCCCTTCTTCTCGCATTTTTTCTTTAGTGACGGAACCACCATCCTGCCTGGGGGCGGTCCCATGACCGCCACCCAAGACAAGGCGGCGGTTCCAGAATCCGCCACGCACTGTCTTGGTGGCGGTTTTGTTCACATTTTCCAGATTCCTCCGACGATTGCGTCAAACGTAAATCTTGAGTTTTACATGCTTTCTTCAACCACTTTGGCTTGCATTAATGTTTTCTGCTCCCTAGGAATAGTGTTTTTCCTTTGTTTATAGTAAAAGAGATCAAATGGGAGTTACCCTCTAGTAAATGCATTGGTTATAAATAGCCAGCTTTTTTTCAAGCAAATGGCCCCTCATCCTCTCAAATCTCTTATTCAATTTTTTTCAATTCCTTGCTTAGAATTCTATTAGTTTCATGTTTTTCTTCCATTGTTGGCATTTTAGAGGTCATATCATCTTCTTGTTTCAGTCTTATTTCATTGTTGCTTCATACAACTAGTTTAACATAGAATAGATTCATTTCTAGACTAGAATCCATTAAAGTTGCAAGTTTTGTTTTATCACAAGGATAGATTCTAAAACTCTCGGCACACTTGCGTTGTATTCTCGTAATAAATCTCACTTGGAATTGCATAGTCAAGCTCTGTTCACTTGTGTTATCCCTCTCCTACTCGCATTATATTCGGTCTATATCCAAAGTTGTCATTGTTCGAATACCATCTTCTATTGATACTATCATATACACGCTTTTCTAGATTCATGAGGACACGAAGGAATGAGGAGATCACACTGAGGGGATGAAATCACATACAACTAGATTTACCACTATTCTATAAATGCCAAGTTTGAGCTATCAAAGTTCTAGTTACAATATATCAAATAGAGTAGTAAATCATTCCATTTCAGTTAAATCTAGCTTTCGATATTGCCAGGGAAGCTATGGGGATTGATAGTTTCTGAGAAACTATGATTCATTCCTCACTTCTGAGGTAGGATCGAGAGTCTTTCCAATTTAGAATATATAGCTGCTTAGATATTTAGGATAAAATCACAACTACACAGGCAAATAGCCATACCAGGCTACGTTGCTTGTTTTATTCTTGTTTCTAGATTAGTTGTCCATTTTATAAATATACTAGAGTAGCTACTCTTTAATTTCATTGAAATACGTCATTGAAAAATATAAAAATAGAAGGATGCTTACATAGTGTAAATACCTCTTTTATAATCAGTTTATTAAATGTTAGTTAAAAGTTGAATCATTTTGTATGACAATCACAGGACCTAGAGAGCCTAGAGAGTATATATTTGAACCCATAGTGCCTCAACCAAATCTACCCACAACATTGGCTGATATAGATCAAGATCTCATGATACAAGTCTTTCAAGCAACAACAAACTTACAAGTAATTAGTGAGCAACTGAGAGGATTAAACATCGAAGACGACAAGGCATATACATTCTGGTCAAATCATCCCAATTATAGATTGCCTTGATAGAACATCTGAATGACCGTACAAGGATTTGAAAGAGAGCAAACATTTGGTTGCGATCCTTTGGTTCCACAACCTAACGCAGGAGACCTCCTCATTGATATAGATACTAGCTTACGCATTCAAGTCACTAGAACACCTGTTAGGTACTCTGAGAAAATCATACAACTTCTAGTGCTAAACATAGAGGTTGAAAAAGCATACGATTCTTGGATAGTTGGAAGAAGAGATTTGTTCTTCACATGACCATAACAGGTCCACAACAACCACGCACTCACGGTTTTGATCCCCAAGTCCCACAACCCAACGGGCCTACAAATCAGTAAAGTATTGACACCGGCTTGAGAATGTTGGTATTTAGATCCTCACCACTCCCTTTGGGATATTATAGTGCAGTTCTCCATATTAAACATAGAATTTGATCAATCTAACATCTTCGGGCTACACTAGAAAATCACCCATAGTTCATTACAAATCCACTAAGTCACCCATCACCATTTTCATGACCTTGTCTGGAGACATATACAAAGCTCCCACAGGTCACTTTCCACGTATCCAACAACCAAGAAATAGGGTCTCGGTCAGAGCTCGAAATTGACTGGAGCTTCCGAATGGCTATTATATCCGAACAAACCATTACACCAATTCAGGTTAGGAGGGCCTTCTTCGCTTTAGATTCACATATTCCATTATTACGTATTGAGGATCTAAGATTACCCGATTAGCTTGTTTGTATCCATTTGCATTTTAACATCCACCGGTTGTCTCGACATGACCTCGGGAGGTTGGGTATGAGGAAGAGGTACTTGTAGATTCCCATGCTCACATGTCACTTTTCCATCATACAAAATTGGTGAACCCGACGTGAAACAAACAGTTCTTCCTTTTATTATTTCTCTCATCCACCTTCACTCTTTCCCATTATTCTGCGGGTATTCATATACCCCCAAATATGTTCGGGATACGATGCATATGGTAGACCTCTCTCAGGTCTGAAGTAAACTATAATCAAACAAATAGGCAACCATCACCCTCACTTTCTGCATGGGCGGATAACTATTCAAGTAATTACTTGTCATCTCAAACTCCCCCTCACAGAACTAGCTCTAGTTCTTCATTTTGAATTGAGGAATTTGATTAGTTTGCACAAACACAATAGCCAAAGCCATAGGCTCTAATAATATGACGTTTACTGGGGAATCTGCTTCATCTCCTCGGGTCTTGTTTAGACCACAGATCAGTAGACAATTAGACCCACTCCCCTTTTTGGATGAGGAATACTTAGCATGCTTCACTAAAAGTGAACAACGCTTCCAAAGTATGTATCCACCTATAGGGAATTTACAAATACAGTCTGATATCCTATTCCAGGAGAACACCCCCATTCCTCCACCTATGGGAAACACCCCTGGTGAAGCTTGGCAAGGTAACGATCAATTCATAGCAGGGTATCACACCCCTTTACAACCTCAAGCTATACAACAAACACCCCTAAGAAAAAGCATTGTGTCTTCACCAATGGAGGTCATTTCAGCCTTAGCTAAGAAGGTTAGAGGGCTGGAACTTGCTCAAGAAAACCAAAATTCATATTTTGGGCAAGAAAAATCCACAACCCTCTACATCATCCCGGTCAAAGTCAACCTCCTTACGGGAAGCAGGCACATTAGGTATGCCTCCTCAAAATCCTTATAGTTACCCACAACAAACACCAACTAGGACCGCATTTTCAAATGTCACTCCAGTTGAAAACATGACACCTCCCGGCTTAGCACCAAACAACCCATACAAGAACAATGTTCCTCCTTACTTAAACATTTACTCAAAGTCACCACAAGGAGACATGTTCTCTTCTCCTGGGATGTTCGTTCAACCACAAGGATTCCCTTATGTCCCTACAAACACATATGCTATGCCATATCAACAACCCATTCCACCTCAACCCCCTCAGCAAGCCCCATCAATGGTCGAGGCCTACATAGTAGGGACTTATTTGAAATATTTAAAAGAACCCTAGACTTCACCATACGAAGCGTTATGCTTCCAATACCTCTTCCCGATTTTCCCAAATACAAAGGAGAAGGGGATCCAAACACACACACATTAAAGCCTATGCCACATCCATATAGGAGTTACTCCTTGGGATGGGGTTGTCACTAAAATATTCCTAAAACCTTATAAGGTATTACCCTTGATTGGTATTAGAATATACGAAGCATCTATACACTCATTTAAACAACTCGTGTCAGAATTCATCAAAGCTTTTGACATGAACAAATTGTTAAGAACAAGAATCAGGGAATTCTTGCATATTAAACAAGAACATAATGAATCCACTGCTCATTTTATCCAAAGATGGCATATAGTTCTCTACTCATCAACAAGTGCTCCAAACATGGATCAAATGGAACTATGCAATTTATTCCTTAATTCTCTCAATAGAGAGATAAAGGAAGAAGTCCAGAAGTTCCCACTAAGAACTTACGATGAAGTACTCGAGAGTGCTCTCTCGAATTGACCAAGCAGTGATAGATAGTGGTCGTAAGACATATGGGACAAATGGGAAACTAACCACTCCTAATCAAAACACCATGGCCTATCCTAATGCTGGGAACGTTAATCAAGGACCTAAGATCCTTAACAAGAACCGTGAGTTACAACAGATGGAGTAACTAACCAAGTTAAAAGGGCAAACATTGTAAACATTTCGCCACCTGTTAATAATCGTAAAATAAAAATTTTACTCCAACAATCAATGTGATGGATTTTAATCATCCACCACATCAACAACAACAACAAAAATCCAAACACAAAGTCCAAGTCAAAACTTAGCTAGATATCAAAGTCAAAACCAAAGGCAACAACCTCAAAATTTTAACTCTAATAACCAGCAACCTTATCAAAATTTTGGGCCACATCAGGTTATAAATCAACAACCTCGAAATTATAATCCCAATTTATATTGTGGCTTCCACAAGATTCAAGGCCACAATACTAGGACTTGTTGTGAATACAATAAATTCATGCAACGTTTGCTAGAAGATCAAAAGCAACTCTTTATAGATATGTTTTTAGTAAATTTTGTAGTACCCACACCAAACGCTTATGCAAGGGTAGTTTCCCCTCAAAATGCACCCCTCAAGATCTTTAATGATCTACTCCCAAACCATTCTAACAATAATAGGCTAGATCCTAATGGAACAAACAAAGGTGTCATAACAGGAAACAATGATCATGAAGCTTCAACTTCATTAAATCCACCAGTCGCACCCCAACTAGGAACTCGGCCTCAAACTAAGATAGTTGGTTTGGTGGAGTTAGACACCGAACTACCCATAGAAACCATAACAAGAACATGGGATTATGCTTCTCAACCCACTCCAAGTTATCCATTGGAACCAGAAAAAAGTCAACAAATGTTGGTAAAACCCATAGGCGCCTATGATTTAATTAATGACTTAACTAAAACCTTCTCGCACATCTCCTTTTTGGATTTGTTAAAGAACTCTCCCACCCACAAGGCTGCTCTCTTAGAAGCATTAGGCCTTGGTCATTTAATCAACATCACTCCTCCCCTAGAAACGTAGGTAAACCATGTGGACTTTGACGTTTATCGCCGGGGCAGCTAGATAGGGATACAAAATTTATATTCGATATAAGAAAAATGCCAACAGACACTGAAATTGCACAAAGAGGTGACCCAGCTTTACATTTACAAGTTTGGGTCTACAATAATTATGTTAAATGGGAAATGGTTGATGATGGGGCAGCAGTTAATATAGTCCCCTTCGCTTTTCTTCAAAAGTTAGGATATGGAGAGACAAACTGTTCCACGATGCGAAATACGCTAAGAGGTTATGATAGCCTCAAAGCCACTTCGATTGGAACCATAGTTTTACCAGTCACTTTAGGACCCAAGACGGTCCTCATCGAGTTTTATATTATAGATCAGAAACCAATTATAATATGATCCTTGGTCAGCCATGGATACACCACATGAAGACGATCCCTTCCACGTTATTCCAAGAAATAAGATTTCTACTCTTAGGGAAAATATTCTTGGCACAAGGTGACCCAAAACCCTTCGATATACACCTAGTTGATTTGAAGAAAAGACCGGGTATTCACTCCGAGTTTGAACTTCCAAACAAACCAACTTGTCAAACCAACTAATTCACAACCAAAAGAAAAGCTGATACCCACCATTGAGTTGGAAATTTCAAATCCAGCTGAGGACGTTCCAGTACTCAAAAATGAGACCAATGTTATAAAAATAGTATCCCTAGGGACTACCACAAAAATTGTCAAGTTGCTAGAGAAAGACTTACCTATTCTCCTACCGTTTGATTCCATGGGTATGGGACACACCCTAGGAATTGCTTCTCTTCCATCAGACAAAATTTTTATGGTAGAGGTAACCAAAGCAGAAGAAATAGATACGATAGATATCCCAACATCCATTTTTCCAAGTGAGTATTGGACTCTCCACTTCAATGGAGCTAGATGTCACTTTGGAGCTGGGGTGGGAGTGATCTTTACTTCACCCGAGGGAAAGATCCTACCCTTCACCTTTAAATTAAACTTTGAATGTACAAACAACGGGGCTGAGTATGAAGCTCTCCTCCTTGGCCTCATCCTAGCTAAAAGAATGGGTGTTGACAACATTAGAGTACTAGGAGACTCGCAATTGGTTGCAAACCAAGTCTCTGAGGTATATGAAACTAGAGCTGAGCACTTGCAGCTCTATAAAATAGTAGTATTAGATCTAAGTAGGGGATTTAACTTCATATCAATTGAAGCAATCCCATGAGAACAGAACCTTCTCGTAGACTCGATAACAACCTTAGCTTCCCGTTTCACCCCAAACAACGAGTTGGAGGATACAAATTTCACAGTATCACTTCGTACCGAACCATTAGTGCATAAAATACCAAAAACTCACTCTTGACTCATGGAGAAGCTGAGGATGATTTTTCTATCGTGGGTCACTTTGACGATGATAGAGTTACTTCGAATATCTAAAACCTACGTGGAGCTACACCTTGCTCACCGTATAGTTGATCTTTCCCTAATACCACATTCCTCTTCCTACTTTGGAAATCCCATGGAAGAGTCTCCTCCATAGAAGGATCTCAATATCTACTAGATAGAAAATTGAGAAATCTTGGAGCTACCTCCAGCCCCACCTGAATTTGAAGAAGGTAACGCTTCTTTGATAGAAGAAACCATTGACATAAACATTGGAA
Source organism: Taxus wallichiana var. yunnanensis (assembly GCA_018340775.1). Classification (NCBI taxonomy): domain Eukaryota; kingdom Viridiplantae; phylum Streptophyta; class Pinopsida; order Cupressales; family Taxaceae; genus Taxus; species Taxus wallichiana. The sequence continues at coordinate 691,616,739 of CM031238.1, forward strand.
TAGAGGAAGAACCAAGAATTTTGAAGTTGGGATCCTCGTTAACTCCGGAGGAGATATAAATACACACCCAAATCCTCAAAGAACATCAAAAGGCTTTCGCATTCAACTATAAAGAAATGACGGGCATTGCACCACAAGTCGCGGTACATAATCTCGTCACTAAACTAGATGCAAAGCCAATTAAACAAAAGTCAAGACCAATGAAGCCAAAAGTGGCTCTCATGGTGAAAGAGGAAGTAATAAAACTTCTCCAAGTGGGGTTCATCAAGCCCATTGACTATTTGCAATGGGTATCTAATATTGTCCCTGTCCTCAAAAAGAATGGGAAGATACGCATTTGCATAGATTTTTGGGATATTAACAAAGCTTGTCCCAAGGATGACTTCCCATTATCATCCATTGATGTCATCATTGATGCAACAACTAGATTTGAACTGCTGTCTCTCATGGATGGGTTCTCAGGGTATAATCAGATTAAAATATCTAAACAGGATCAAGCCAAAACTACATTCATAACTCCCTGGGGAACATATTGTTACGTTGTCATGCCATTTGGTCTTAAGAATGTTGGTGCTACGTATCAGTGGGTAATGACATATATATTCCATGATCTTATCCATAAAATTGTGGAATCCTATGTGGATGAATTGTTGGCCAAGGCCAAGAAATGTTGTGATCATCCAGAAGTGCTCCGTATCATCCTCTCATGACTAATTGAGTATGGCGTCACATTAAATCTAGAAAAGTGTGTGTTTGGTGTGATAGGAGGAAAACTTTTGGGTTACATTATATCTTCACGAGGGATTGATGTTGATCCGGCCAAAATATGGGTTGTTCTCGAAATGATCCCACCATCGGACAAGTTTGGAATTAGGTCATTTCTTGGGAAACTCGGTGCAATCTAAAAGTTCATCCCAGATTTAAGTTTTCCATTCATCCAATCAACAATCTATTAAAGAAAGATTATAACATTGATTGGACTGAATAATGCAACGAGGCCTTTGAAGCAGTTAAATTCTTCTTGTTATCTCCACCCATGCTAATGCCTCCCAAACTAGACCGTCCTCTAATCCTATACTCATAAGCCACTCATGTCTCGCTAGCCCGCATGCTTTGGCTCAAGAAGAGAATGATAAATGGGAACATGTGGTCTATTTTATTATCCAAACATTGCTCGAGTATGAAACACGTTACACACAGGTAGAGAGAGAATGCCTTGCCATAGTCTTCACAACAAAACATTTAAGACATTACATGTTAAATCAATAAATGAGGGTCATTGTGAATACGGATCATTTACGAATGTTTCTTACGCAAGGGTCTTTATCTAAAAAGGTGGGACATTTTATAACCTTAATGGGTGAATTTGAGTTAACATTCGTAAAACAAAAATTAGTTAAGGGAAAATCATTCTGCAGATTGGTTAGCTAACAATCCACTAGATGGAGGCAATCTGGTAGATCTAGACTTTCCTGATGAGTGTGTATACTTCATCAAAACTAGGCCCCCCATCTCTACATGTCCCTGGTACACTGATATCATCAATTTTATCATGGACCATACATACCCGGAAGGTGCCACATCACAAAAAAGAAGGCGGCTACGCATTATTACCACTAAATATGTTGTTTTAGAACAAGTACTCTATCGTAAAGCCTTCGACGGCATGCTTCTAAGATGTGTCAACACAGAAGAATCCAAGAAGATTCTTCATGAATCCCATAGTGGGATATGTGGAGGCCACTTCGATGGTCACACCACCACTCACAAAATACATCGGATGGGATATTTTTGGCCCACTCTCAAGCATGATGCAGTGGAATTTGTACGTAAGTGCCACAAATGCCAAGAATTCTCTCACGAGATTCACATGCCAACACAATCCCTACAACCAATAGTGACTCGTGGCCCTTCTCCACGTGGGGTCCTGGACTTGATAGGGAAGTTCTCTCCCTCATCAACTAATGGCCATAATTTTATAATTACAGCCATGGAATATTTTACCAAATGGGTGGAGGCCATGCCCCTCACCAGGTTTGGTAATTACCAAATTCATTCTGAACCAAATTATCTGTAGGTATGGTGTCCCACAAGTCATTATCTTAGATAATGGCACATCCTTTAAAAATGACGAAGTCCATGAGTTATGTAGCAAGTTCAAGATAAACCATCACACGGCCTCTCTTTACTACCCTCAAGCCAATGGGCAAGCTGAAGTGACAAACAAAACGTTGAAAGCTATTCTCCTCAAAACGGTCAAGGAGAACAAGCGAGATTGGCATCTAAAACTATATCCGGCCTTGTGGGCCCATCAAACCTCAGTAAGAACACCAACAGGAGAAACTCCTTTCTCACTTTGGTATTCGGGGCAGAAGCAGTTCTCCTACTTGAGGTTGAAATACCCAGTCTCTGCATCTCATTACAAGGGATTCTGGATGAAGAAGCTTATAGGGAGGCATGCCTCTCTCAACTAGAAAGCCTTGACGAGGCCAAGTTAAATGCCAAATAGCGGCATAGAGCCTATGCTGACCGGATGTGCTAGTAGTACAACAAAAAAGTCTATGAGTGAGAAATATATGAAGGAGATCTAGTTCTAAGACTAGACAGCCGGATCGATAAGAAAACCGGTGAAGGAAGAAATTTCGGCCCTAATGGTTGGGCCCATACCGAGTCATGAAAGACTATGGAAACAATGTGTATCTCTTGTGCACACTAGAAGGTGAGGAATTCGGTGAAACTATCAATTCCTTGCATCTTAAGCGGTTTTACGCATAAAAACATCAAAATCACCACTTATACATTATAGCTACTTACATTGCATTAGTCATTCAGTTGTTGCATTTTGTCCATTTCATAAAAATGGTAGTCTAGGAGCCTACTCTTAAATAATCCGTTACAAATTTCTGAAAATATTGGAAAAATCATTCAAATCACATCTCTCCAAGCATCATCAACTATTTTCAAACCTTCTCATCAAATTTGTGAGACAAACATTGATGGAAATCATATCAAGGCTGCATACTTGGCTTTGCTCTTTCTTTCTACTAGGTGAAGTTTTCCTTTCCTACGGTCTATTCTAGAAGCTTTTGGTGTCACATCCCTCTTAAATCTCTTGGAATGAAAGGATATCCCAAAGTCATAGATCAGAAATGTCAAAATCAAATGAAATCAAAAGCACCAAGCAAACAAAATATTTTATTTTACACACTTATTTTCCCCATAAACCTTCGGTGATAAGCCCACATCTCTTCTTTGGTGGTGTGAGGTTGGGAAAGGAAAGAAGTTCCCTTACTCGCCTATATCCACGCCTTTTGATGACAAACCCGTGCTTCTTCTTTGGTAGCATGAGGTAGGGTGTGGGGGTCGATCACACAAATTAACAAATCTTGGTATGCTAAAAACACAAATCAAATTCTATTAAGATAAATCAAATATCCAAATATCCAAATTCCAAAGAGATCAAATCCTCAAAACTAGATTTTGTCAACCAGGTTGCCATTTGTGAGTCTAAGTCTAGATAAACTGGAAAGTAAGTGGCCTTCTAAGCATGGTAGTAGTTCTGAGTAGGGTGGGTGTGTAGGTCCAAATTTGGTTCTTGTTATTGGTTTGTTTGTCTCTCATCATTCCATTCAATCAAACTCATACAACTTGTGCCCTTCCTAACTCTTGGTGTTGAGCCCTCACGTCTTACTAGTTGCAGTGGATTTGGGATTGGGGCAAGTTCATCTCTTTATCACTATGCATTCATCACGTTTTTCCAATAGAAGAATAAATTACAAACATTGCTCAAAGAGTTCAAAAGTTCAATACTACCATATGTTAGTATCATCTCATATCAGCATTACAAAAACATACAGAGTAAAACATCCTATCTACTATCATTTGTTATCCATTGCATACATTCTGAAAACATGAAAACAATATTCTAAAAATATCTAAGTACATATATAGAAATGAGTCACAAAATTCTAGACACCAAGAGTCTAGATCCAAAAAAAGATACATATATATATATATATATATATATATATCAAAGTTTCATATATAATGCCATCATGCACTAGGCATGGTCAAAATGCTCAATGAGCCCAAAATATACAAAATCACTCATATAAATATCTGACACAATGTTACAAAAGGTCTCTCAATCCCTATGGGATCCCTCAAAGGGTGCACGACCATGCCTAGGACTCTGGCTACGCCGGCGCTCCAAGTGTACCGAGGGCTCACGATCACGACCAGTAGTTTTCATCTCGCTATGGGAATGACTCCTCATCAAGCGCTCGATTGTCTATATATAGCTACCTCTATGTAGAGAGAAGTCATAATCTTCATCGCATGCAAGACAGAGGCAAAAACATCAGTGTGCCTACCGGCTGCTGAGGGCTCCCCCACATCCACGGAAAGCTCAACATGAGTCTTCTCCGAGGGGAGAAGCAAGGTATCAGTGCACACTCGGTGAATCAAGTCTCGCCACTCATCAGATCAGTTACAAACAAAGGAGAAAACAAGTTAGAAAATGATCAATGATAAAACCAAGAGTAAACAAAACAAAAAGAAACAACAAACTAGGAAAACTCTAACTAAAAAAATGTCAAGAGAAGAGTGACAACTCACTCGGATCTCTAGGCCTCCAAGAAGGATCTCTAGGATCCGCCACTAATACCGCCATTGGTGGTGCCCTCGCCCACATCTAGGGAAATGTGATGGCCTATGTGCAGACTCGCCATCTCCACCTAGGTCCCAGAGAGAGCAACTCCTCTAAAACCAGAGTCACCCTCTCTGCGCTCCGCTCCGCCCTCTCGGCCTATAGGATCTCCTAAGTGTCATGCCACTCAAGATCACTATCATCCCCCCACCACCCATCTCATTGATCTCCATCTCCTTTGTCTCCTCCTCGATCTCTCCCCAGTGAACTCCTTAGACTTGGAGTCCACGTCAATGGGTTCATCACTACTATGAGTGGGACCGGCAGCAATCCAAAGTAAGGGTGCCTGAGGAGCATCGGCTCTCCCTCATACACATACCACCCTCCTAGCCACAATAGGAGTACCAAGAGTAACAATAGTCCAACCCCGGCCTCTAGGACCTCCCGAGCCTCACGGATAGATCTATACACTGGCACCACCGGAGGAAGCATGTCACTATAGGGGAGGCCAAACTACTGTGGAACTCTGTCAAAGGGGTGTATCTCCAACTTCCCCACCTATTATCAACTAGCTGGTGGTCTAGTAGGTAATCAATGTAACGGTCTCCTCTCCCCATACCCCTGCCATGGCTTGATAAGGAGTGGCCTCCATGTCTGCAATGGTCAAGGAAGCCACTGGCTAGTGGGGTGCTCTAAGAATTATCATCCCCATCCACCTTGCTACTCTGACGGCCCCGGGATCCTCCACCTCTACACCTCTCCCATATGGGGTGATATGCTCATACATTGAACTCATGACAAGAGTCGGGTGGCTGGTGACTACCCACTCGTAAATATACTACCCTGTATAAATCATGATAGGTAGTCCCAAGGATATCTACTCCCAAAGCGTAGACACATCCATGGCCCTCAATCTGTGCAATAATAGGGGCCTAGCAATATAAGAGGGTGTCTCCTCCCTTGTCCCCAATCAATTTGGATGCAAGGATGCCCATGATGGCCTTATGGAGCAAGGGAATTTCTGACTCAATAATAGAGCGGATCCTCATGCCCTTCTTCGATCCCATCGATACAACTGCATCTCCCATGTAGGTGGCCCACTAAACCACCTGTGATCTCGATACTGTTGTCTTGAGAGACAGCCACCACCTAAGGATCGGAACCCCCAATATACGGTAAATGTCCTCCAGGGTGATGGACCACTCACCCCTAACTCCTGGAAATCGAAAGGTGTTCCAATCTACATCCCTATATGAGAACAAGTCACACAGTATGTGACTGGTAGGTGCAACATGAGGAACCTGTGCAATCCTCCATATACCAGCCCTCACGGAGAGTATCTCGCTCTACGAGAGAGTGCCTCTAATATTTCTAGAATCCAATCTCACTCCCTCTCCCTGACTCCATCTAATATACTCCTCCTTCTTCGCATACACCCAAAAACACAAAAAGAAGTGAGTTAGTATCAAATTCCAATTAAAAAGACTACTAAAAACACATTAAAAAATTCTATACATGTAAAAACAAGTTAAACTTTGTATTGTTTTTGTCCTCTATCGTGGACTGCCACCCTATGCAAAATGGTAGTTCCGTAACCACCACCTTCTAAGGTGGCGGTCCTCAGAATCGCTTCTGCACGTGGTGCGGTGGTCTGTCCCAGTAAACCCAAACAGGACGTAAGCCCTAAAAATGATTAAAAACAAGAAAAATCACCCTTTTAACAAAAAAATAAACCTACCCTATGGACGCCCCCTAAAGACACATTTAAAACTAACATTTTCAAAAATGATCCCCCCAAGGGAAAGATTTCATCATTTCCACATTTTAGGTTTAAAAGCAATAAATCAAGAAGAACTAACCTGAGACTTCGCGGGTCAATGTTCCACTCTCGGAGGCATGATCGCTATCTCACCACGAACATTTTGACTATACTCTCGTTGAAAACCATCACCATGGGTCCTAGAGCTCAAAATCTATCAAATCAATCCACATAAATGAATAGTAAAATGACTTTGTTTTATATAAATAGCCCTCTTAATTTAATTTTGAATGTCTTTCGTAGGGTCGAGCACCCGATGGAGGTAAGTTCTAAAACCCCACGTAGATGGTAAGTCCTCTTTTCATATCAATTCAGTCTTATTTCTCAATTTGTTTTATCTAGCTGCACTTGAGTCCCTTTTTTTTGCAGGTAGTGGGATCTTAGATGGTGACTTTTCCAAGACACGGGCATGTCAAGTATAACTCCTAACTCCCCATTTTGGGATCGCCATACTCAGACCCACCGTTTTACACCTCTTCATGGCTAAGACACTTCTCCGAGGGGGAAATATATACCTACCCAAAATTGTAGGGTACTACACCACCGAAACGATGTTACACGTGCCCCAATGATGATACAAATCTCCTTGCAAGGCATTCAGAATCGAAAAGGATTTCCATGTATACGCTTGTATCCCACATGCCCACTTAGTATCCACATGCCTTGTTTTTCCCTTTTCCACCCTTCTTCTTGCATTTTGTCTTCAGTGATGGAATCTGCTGCCCTACACAGGGCAGTCCGTGACTACCGCCAGGCGGTGGCGGTGGTCCGTGATTTCCACCCAGGATAGGGCAGCGGTCTCGTAACCACCACCCTTGCAAAGGGCGGTGGTTTTGTTCGCATTTTCCAAATTCCTCCGATGATCGCGTAAAATGTAAATCTTGAGTTTTACACGCTTTCTTCAACTACTTTGGCTTGCATTAATGTTTTCTGCTCCCTGGGAATAGTTTTTTCCTTTGTTTATAGTAAAAGAGATCAAATGGGAGTTACCCTCTAGTAAATGCATTGGTTATAAATAGCCTTGAGCTTGTTTTCAAGAAAATGGCCCCTCATCCTCTCATATCTCTTGTTAAGTTTTTTTCAATTCCTTGCTTAGAATTCTGTTAGTTTCATGTTTTGTTTCCATTGTTGGTATTTTAGAGGTCATATCATCTTCTTGTTTCAAGTTTTGTTTCATTTTTGCTTCATACAACTAGTTTAACATAGAATAGATTCATTTCTAGACTAGAATCCATTAAAGTTGTAGGTTTTGCTTTATCACAAGGATAGATTCTAAAACTCTCAGCACACTTGCATTGTATTCTCACAATAAATCCCGCTAGGAATTACATAGTCAAGCTTTGTTCACTTGCGCTATCCCTCTCCTACTCGCATTATATTCGGTCTATATCCAAATGTCATTGTTCGAATACCATATTCTGTTGATACTATCATATACACACTTTTTGGATTCACGAGGACACGAAGGAATGAGGAGATCACACTAAGGGGAGGAAATCACATACAACTGGATTTACCATTGTTCTGTAAATGCTAGGTTTGAGCTATCAAAGTTCTAGTTATAATATATCAAATAGAGTAGTAAATCATTCCATTTTAGTTAAATCTAGCTTTCGATATTGCAAGGAAGCTGTGGGGATTGATAGTTTATGAGAAACTATGATTCATTCCTCACTTCTGAGGTAGGATTGAGAGTCTTTCCAATTAGAATATATAGTTGCTTAGATATTTAGGATAAAATCACAACTGCACAGGAAAATAGCCATACCAGGCTACGTTGCTTGTTTTATTCTATTTCTAGATTAGTTGTCCATTTTATAAACATACTAGAGTAGCTACTCTTTAATTTCACTGAAATACGTCATTGAAAAATATAAAAATAGAAGGATGCTTACATAGTGTAAATACCTCTTTTATAATCATTTTATTAAATATTAGTTAAAATTTGAATCATTTTGTATGACAATCATGAGAACCTAGAGAGCCTAGAGAGTATATATTTGAACCCATGGTGCCTCAACCAAAATCCCCACAACATTGGTGATATAGATCAAGATCTCAAGATACTGAGTCTTTCGAGCAACAACAAAATTACAAGCAATTATTGAACAACTGAGAGGATTAAACATCGAAGATGACAAGGCATACATGTTCTGGTCAAATCATCCCAATTATAGATTTCCTTGATAGAACATATGAATGATCGTATAAGGATTGAAAGAGAGAAAACATTTGGTTGCGATCCTTTGGTTCCACAACCTGACACAGGATACCTCCTCATTGATATAGATACTAACTTATGCATTCAAGTTGCCAAAACACCTATTAGGTACTCCGAGAAAATCATACAACTTCTAGTGCTAAACATAGAGGCTGAAAAAGCATACGATTACTGGATAGTTGGAAGAAGAGATTGATTCTTCACATGACCATAACAGGTCCACAACAACCACGCACTCACGGTTGTGATCCCCAAGTCCCACAACCCAACGGGCCTACAAATCAGTTAAGTATTGACACCGGCTTGTAAACGTTGGTATTTAGATCCTCACCACTCCCACCAAATATTATAGTACAGTTCTCCATATTAAACATAGAAGCCAATCAATCTAACATCTTCTGGGCTAGACCAGAAAATCACCCATAGTTCATTACAAACCCACTAAATCACCCATCACCATTTTCATGACCTTGTCTGGAGACATATGCGAAGCTCCCATAGGTCACTTTCCACGTATCCAACAACCAAGAAACGAGTCTCGTGAGCTCGACATTGACTAGAGCCTCCAAATGGCCATTATATCCGAATGAACCATTACACCAATTCAGGTTAGGAGGGCCTTCTTCACTTTAGATTCTATAGATTCCATTATTGTGTATTGAGGATCTAAGATTACCCGATTAGCTTGTATGTATCCATTCGCATTTTAACATCCACCGGTTGTCTCGACATGACCTCGGAGGTTGGGTATAAGGAAGAGGTACTTCTAGATTGCCATGCTCACATGTCACTTTTCCATCGTCTGATCACCCCATACAATGTTATAGAGTCATCACAAAGCACATAATAGTACCGATACAACACGGTTGTAAGTTTTGAACATGACTCATAATCAAACTTGGGTCATTAGCACATCACATCCCTTCTTGGAAGCCTATAACCATGGGGAAATTACACAAATTTTTGGTAGTTCAACACAATCTACAGAACTCCATAGAGTGGATTTTACAGTGGCACAAAGTCCTTAGCACTTCGACATGCATGCACTATACATTTTTAAGTTTGATTAAATTATTCAAATTCTAGACACCATCTACAGTGGTGTCCTAAATTTCAGGAAGTAGTTAAATGTTGGAGGATAACACTAGATTTTTCTCCCTATACTTCTTTCGTATCACCTTTGGTGTGAGAGCGCCAAAAAATCATAGCTCACGCAACTAGTGTGAGATCACCCAAAAAAATTGTTCTTCTATAACACACTCATGATCCTTTCTATGCTCTTTTTCTCATCATGAATCAGGTGCACATGTTCATTTTTCACATTGTTCTAATCTTACATAATTTGTACAAATTTTGATCATATACATGTGTATTTGACTACTTGTTTGTTATTATTTTAAACAAGTTCATCCATATGGGAAGTGGTAGTCAAATTCATCTACATTATTCATAACATTAACAACAACAAAATCAACATAAATAATAGGCACATCAAAACATATATGCATGTGCTTCTACCCTAGGCTCATTTTCATTATCACTTTTTGCAATTTCTCCTCCTTAACATCCACACTTCATATTTTTATCACTTTGTGCTTTATCTTGTCCTTCAAAACACTCTTTCTACATCAATATACATGGTTATCATGTACGTATCTATATCTACTTTATGTTACGAGATTTTCTCTCACCAACATAAAGTGGTGGAAAATGTAGACATAAAATCACACACTTTGGGGAACTATTTAGTCATGATCGCATACTACTTTTCATATGGTTCCTAAGTAAGAAAATTACTAATTAACCCATTTATTTGGCCAACTTTCTTTTCCTTTTGTTTCCACTTTTGGTCTTACACCCTTACTTTCTCAGTTTACCTCTTTATACATTGGCATTTATTATCGTGGACATCAATGCCCAGTTAGGACACCCAGTGTCAAGCACCCTCATCCCTCTCTGGGTGCCCCCTAACCTTAATATGATTTTTTTTCACACTTTTTGGGTCCTTTATATCCATTTGAGCATCTTATATTTTTGGTAGTCATAATTTTTGGGGTTAATTATGAAATTCAAGCAAGGTAATTATATAAATATAAAGTTATGTGATCCTAATATAGGACCAAGCACTAAGCACTAGCTATCACCACCTAAGGTTACATCTATCAAGCATCTAAGATATCCATTACATCCATCTAGTACCATCACAAGGGACACAAGGGCTAGTTATTTTTCATACACTTCATAGAAGGGAATTTCATTTTATTCCATGCAAACATTTATTACATTTCTTTACATCTAGCTTACTTTCTTGCTATCAAGTGTGACACGCGTGAGAGCCACCAAGGGAAAGATTCTACACACACATAAAACTACATTGGTTATGAGATGTATTACAATGCTCATTCATAAGTTCTCCTTTGTGACAGATGAGGATAGTTTGACCCCTTGTTCTACATCTTTCATTTTTAGGATGTGATGTCTCTTTGAGGGTTTTGCAAGTCATTACTTCATTACAAGTTTTTAGTGACTTCGGTGATTATTGTGCGACCTCATAGCTTCCAAAGGAGAACAACATTGAAAACCTCCAGCCCCTTAGAGGAGGTTTCTCAATCATTTCCACATACACAAGCACCCGAAAAATAGGCCTAAGAACCCGTAGGCACCCCGATCCCTCTCTAGGCATTCATGTTCAACATATTTCTCCAAATCTACATTTTCCTCAGCTCTGGTGTGACTGTCAATGCTTCATATTTTCCATCTTTCTAGTTTTTACACCTCTAGGACCTCTACAAACTATCTAAGGTTTCTTACCCTCTCTTTGCAATTAGGATTTCATACTTTATTGCTTAGTTTGCTTGGGTTAATTTTTGTATTTACTTATTCATTTTTATTACTACAATAGCATCAGATTAGGCTTACATTTCCATATTTAGATTAATCAATTAGACCACATATGATACCATTCATATTATTTGAATTAACATTGCATAACTTCTTGTCAACATTACTTGTTGGAGGAGAGGTTAGAATTGTATAACCATCTTCCACAACTTTTGAAATATAAAACCCTAGGGACATGATATTATTCCTCATCTGAGACTCTAAAAATAATAGTTCTCTCCATAAAATAATGGTTCCTTTCTAGAAGAATAACCACTCTGTTGAATCACAATGTTTTTGCTTCAAGGATCTTCTTCAAGTGATAAAACTTCTCAAAAATGACCTACTCTGATACCAATTTTTGGAATCATAATGGACTAAGGGGGTGAATCAATCCTTCAAAAACCTTAACCAATTTCAAATTAACTTGAGATCTCAAAAATAAGCAATAAAAATCCACAAGAACATAAACATGAAGGAGTACACAAGAACACAAGATGAAATTGGGAAACCCTTAAGTGAAAGAAAACTCACTAAAAAATTGTTGATATTACACACAACAAATACTCAATTGAATATTACACATCATAAGATATTTCTTCAATGAGGCACTAACCCCTCAAGAAGCACCAACCTCTAAACCATTGTTGATATGACTCACAACAAGATACTTACATGAATATGACTCATCACAAAATATTTTATAATAATATCATTAAATATATGTTATAACAACGCAACTAATGGTGATCACAAGATTCAGCTCTGAACTCCTTCAAACCCTAATTCAAACATACCTCCTTCCAACTCGCTCAAACTTGGACAAAAATTACTTGTTTTGACCTCAAACCCTTACACACATGCTCTCTATCATTCCTCATCATTTTTCCAACTCTCTTATCTCGAAACAATTCCTTCATACATGTTTCAAACACACACATGGGTCACACTTTTTCCCTCTCTCACAACAAGTGTAAATTACGTCGGTCATAAACATTTATTGATATAAATACATCTTAAAAATTCATAAAAACATTCATATTGGGCCCATGTAGGTCGATTGTACACAAATCCACCAAACAAGCACAAAACAAGATCAAAACTCCATCACTTGGATGAACTTAAAACACAAAAACCATAACCATGATTATTAACACTCCAAAATTAACCAAAAATATAAAATATGATATAAAAACACCATCCATGGTCTTGCACCAATAAAATTTATCATAATTAACTCAAGAAGGCTCATATCCTTCACAAAATAGTTAATTCTAGGAACCTATCTTCACCTTTGGGCTTCAATACAACTCAAAAACAAATAAAATTTGGCATTTATCCACTCATTGTCCTCATCAGGACAATTATATCACATCCATTCAAGATATAGCTCATGAAACATCCATATGTGAAAACCACACCAACTTTCCTCTTCACCAAATTGAATTGCCCAGAAAGTAGTTTTACAAACTCAATTGGTTTACACATTTTATGCCACTTTCAAGACCTCAAAATTCCTTAAATAGTAAAAAAAAATCATCCATATTCACTCTACAACTAAATTAAAGAATAAATCCATTTGTTACATGCATCTTCTAACTCCATTTCCTAGCAAGAGAAATGTTGTCCTAAGAAACAAGAAACCTTCTTCTCTACAAACTGATCTGGATGACCCATCAAATATCATAATTATGAGACAAAACATATATAAATTAAAATACCTCTTAATATTATTTCCATAACATCTTACATTTCCTTCCAACTCCAAGTGGAAGGCTTTAAACCAAGTCCATCTCTGAAAACTGCTTGAAACTGCCCCAAAAATGCCTTATGACTAATCTTCATAAATAGGGCACACTTTTCCATTTATAATAACAACCATGATCTTAAACCATCATGTACATTAATTAAAAATCCCCTACTAAAAAAATCAAATCCTTTGGAAAGCCTTTCCTCAAACTGGAATTCTTAAGAAACTTGCATTTTCAGGTGGGGTTCACTCATCACCACATGCTCTAGCATACCTTTCTGGAAATATGGAGGATTATTATACAATATCAAATCATCATACTAGAAAAAAATCATTTCTGGTCACTTATTATTAATATCTCTCTACCACTTTTGAGCTAGGGCTTCAAGTACACAAAAATTTGTTTACCTTCTTAACATTCATTCATAAAAATGTGAAGATGAAATGACTTTATTATTTTTCTTAAACATACTTAACTTAATTAAAAATCATCCCTGAAATTCACAATTTCCCATGCCAATAAAAAAATTCATGGTGAGCATCAAAAGGTGCAATTCGAGTTGGAAATCACCTTCTTTTTACTGTTTCACCAAAATAACATAACTTGCAAAATATTCTTCAAAATGACTTCAAATTTTGTTCACACCTCTAAGAAACCTATATGAACCATATATAATCATCATCATAGCTCAAATAGGTCTCCATCTTCTCATCCCATCTCATCTTCATGACTAACCCTTTGGTTTTTTCATGGTTTAAGCTAGGGTCAACTGAAATCACACTATAACTCATCATGAAACCTCTCAAAAAGGTCTTAAAAATTTAATACATCATGAATCAATCACCTACATTCATCCATGAGCTCACATGGCTCTACAACTCATCTTCATTACTTGAGCACCTAGACACTGGTCAGATGAGCACCTCAATATATGACTTCAACCTATACTTGTAACCATAAACTCATGTGAGTGGCTAAACACTCACCAAATATGCTCTCCATGTTGTTACCATTATCCTCAAACCAATAATCCACTCAAACCATCGTGCTTCATCTCCTAGGCTAGCTAGGTCACCTGATGAGGCTTGCTAGACCAAACCAATCTCATTGAATCCACTCTTGCCACCATGAAACCATTTGAATATCCATGTCATCAACCTAATTATCATGTTATGACATTTCACCATCATCTCATTTTTCATTGATGATTTTTTACATCAATGAAAACACCTAGAACTCAACATATCAATAAAATGCTGCCCACAAAATTTTACATCAATAATTTGAGGGGTGTTTGGTGAACACCTCCTTCACACAAACCCCATTTTCTCAATGTGTCATGTCATTAAAAAAATTCTCCTAAAATACCCCTTCCCTTGAACCCATCACCTAAAGGGGTTTGTTTGAACCCCCTCGAGCATATTTTACCTTGATATACTTAGAAGAGGGAATTGGGGAATTAGGCTTAAGGGGGCTTCAGGAAAACTCCCTTTGGGTGAACTCCCTTATGTGGAGGCTAGGTAGCATATATGTGGCCTATTTTTTCCTTAATCAATTTGGAGGGAAATTATAGGCCTAAAGGTTCCACTTCAAATGCCACATGTTTAGGTCTAACTGGTGAATTAAATTATGAAAAGTTTCACATAAATTCATATTATACGATCTTTCTAAAACTATAATTTTAAATTTTAAAAATGGGTTTTACTATTTTTTAAAAATATTTATAAGATATGGTATTTTAAGAAATTCATTACGTCTCGTTTGAGACATTATGAAAACTATTAATTCATTTTCAAAAATTCAAAAGTATATATTTTACTAAATTTTTATGTTCTCATTACCTCATGATAAAATAAATAATTTTGAATTAAATAAAAAGATTAATCACCATAAATATTTGTACATATCTAAATTTAATATTATATTCACTAAATATTTATATATATATACAAAAAAAAAAAATTAAATCATCTAATAAATATTCAATTCTAGAGCATATATCTAAAATCTCATTATAAAAAAATATGTTTTGACTACTTTACAAGATGTCATCCCAATGTCGCTCTACTATAAAATAAGAAATAACCTCTAATATATAAGCTAAAAAATTAAAATAGATACATTATAAATTCAAAATTGAACATTTCATTAGTTTACAACATTTAAAAAAATTATGTAGCTTTGTGGCAATTGCATCTTCAATTTCGGTGATTTCAAAATTCATGTGTTTAAAGGTAAAAACATGCGAAAAAAGTGCGAGTATTTTCAAGCGAGATATTATGAAAAGGCTAACCCTAGGAATATCAAATGACCCAAATAATTATTTAGCATTGAAATTAGATTCAATTATTGAGAATGGGAGGGAATGTATAGGTCATCTATGACTAGACCTCACATCCTGACCCTTTCATATGGTTTTTGGGAGAGAGAAACTCTTAAACTAAAAATTGTGCAATGAATATCAATTTTTATTCCTCTTTAATTGAATAATGTTTCAATATTTTTCAATAGAGAAAGGTGTAGACATAATAAATTTATATAATGGATATAGAGATGATGAGATTAGATTCTAAATGTGAGAATTTATCTTGACAATGATATATAAGGTTAAAACTAGAATTACACAAGGATAAGTTACTAGATTTTGTGTCTATATGGATAGCTTTTTTAGTTAGGTATTTTATAAGTAGCTCCATCTATCTATAAATTTTATCTATCTCATGGAATGTGAGGTTTTCTTATATTTGTTTGTGTCTCTCTCAAAATGTTGTATGCACTAACCTTATTAGGGGAGGAAAAATTCTCTTGTAGGATTTGTTTCACCATCTTTTGGTAGTGGCGGGTAAGTGTCTTCCTTAGGATGGGGGAACAAAATTTTGTTGAGAGGAATAAAGGTGGTGAATGGTTTTTTATCACCTCTTCTTAGGGTATATTTGTTTCTCTAAAATTTATAAAAGTGGGAATTTCATGTGTATTTTATTTGGGGTCATTATAATCTTAGCTTGGGAAAATAAAATTCTTTAAGCCCTTGATAGATGTAAAAACTCTAGGGTTTTTAAGGGAACTAGAAAATTGGGATTTTTAAAAACCACCTTATATCCCTCTATCTCCTTTTGGAAAATTTTGAATCAACTAATAGTTTCAACATGATCCAAACTTATCATCTTGGAAAACACTATAAAATGTACACCCTTTTGGTAGGGTTACCTCACAAATTTTAATCTTGAGGATTCTATTTGGTGATGTTTTAGGATTGAACCACAACTCCCATTAAACAAGGATTACAAACATGTAAGAGATGTAAGGGGAAGGAGTCTACAAATACATGTAGAAACAAGTTTACAATATGTCAATCCTTCTTCTCCAAGAGAGGATGAAATGAATCAACATTTACAAGTGCAATGATCGAAGCTTCTTCTCAAGATAGGAGAATACTTAACAAACTTTTACAACATCAATAAAAAATCATACTTAAAATGCAAGAGGATAAGCCTCCCCAAAATGGGAACACCATGCCAAATTTTCCAAAAAATTCTTCCATGACCAAAAGTATTATTTTCCAAACCTTCCACCATGAAAGAGTCTTAAATGCATAAGAGAAAGGGGTCTGGTTTCCTCCCATCCAAATGGAATCATCACATGCCATCTCCACCAAATGGAGGACATGCTAGCCTCCTCCAAGCCCATGGGAGAGAGAATGCACCTCAAGTTTGCAAGTGAGAAAAGGGTAATAATCACACACACACACACACACACACAACACACACACACACACACACACACACACACACACACACACACACACAATATTTCAACACAAAAAAACCAAAGAACAAAATTCACAAGAGGATAACTCCATGTTTTCCTCAAAGGGAAGAGTGGAAAGGAGCCCATAATAAGCCATATTGTGAACCAACCATAGGAAACACTAAAATAATCTTCATAATCATCATACATCTCCTCCTTATCACTCCATCCCAAACTCCAAGCCTCCTCCAAGTAAGGATTTTCAAACCATTTTCAACCATGAGATAGTTTCCTTCAAGGATGGAAGATGAGGTTCAAACCATATGAACAATCATCTTCCACATCAAACCATATGAGGGAGGAAAAAATAAAGACCATCATGGCTTTCCCATCAAGCCATGTGGTGTAAGAGAGGTCTTTCCTCCCTCTTCCCCTATAATTCCAAAATCCACCACAACCATAGGATGGATGGAGAAAATAAGAACAAACAAGATTTACAAAGACACCCACAACAACATGCAAACATTCAAGAAATCCAAAACAATCATTTTCTTTTACACAACATACTAAAACAATAAAAAAATGAGAGGTATGAAGGCCTACCTCAAAACAATATATCCCTCTCAAAAAATCCAATACACTTCAAGCTCCAAGCTCCTAGCTCCAATCTTTCTCCAACTCTCATAGTAAAAATGACAAGAAAAAGTCCATACCCCTCTCCATGAGGAGGTATAAAAATAAGAATAAAACTCCAATCCTCAAAAATGAGAGGGTGACATGTGTCACCCATCTCATTCTCCAACAAAATATTCCAAAATCCCAATAAGACATAAAACAAAACACATTTAGGAAGTAGTCTCCCAAATTTCCTAAAAATCCAATAAGCCAACACACTTCAACTTTTGAGAAAACTCACAAATCAAAATACTTACAAGATGGTGACAAGAGAGGGGTAAAATGGGAGGGAAAATCCCATTTGACCTTGAAAAGAGGCCCCCTACCCATAGGTAGTAGGGTCAAGGGTCCATTTAATGTAAGGGAGACCCCAATGTGAAAAGAGACCCTTACAAATGCCACATTTAGCCCAAATTCGAGATTGGGTAAAGTGGCTCAAAGAAAGAGGTGGTGGGGCCCACCCAAATGATGATTAGGTGGTCCCAAAACCACTAACAACAATATTACTAACATAATAACATCACTAATGTAAGAGGGACCATTAGGTCCTTAAACTAGTTTAGTACAAGGCTTAAAAATTAAAAATAACATAGGTAAATTAGGAATCACCAATGGTGTCCAATGAAATGAATACGCCACATACACACAAGGTTACACAAAATCATGCATGGCTAAAGGACTCACCCAATCAACCACTTGTGTAACTTGAGGTGCAACTCTGAAACCCATGTTCTCATGTGTGACCTGTAATCTGCACACTCAATTCACACATTAAACATACCTGCTTGATAAATAATAATAAATCAAGAGAAATAATCCAATATAATGACAACCAAATCAATCATGGATATTCATTCCAAACTATACAACAATCAATAATTATTTCACTTATGATTGACAATCCAAATCCAGAAAGCAACCAACATCCAAATGAGATAACTATCCAAAATGTCACATATGTTTCTATAGTAGATCAAAACATAGAATTCATCCAAGTTATTCCATGATAACATCCAAAGCAGAATCATCATAATTAATGGTCACAATATGAAATAGATTCATCATTCATCCATCATATATCTAGTAAAATCCATCTAAGTTGCATCCTGTTAGTATCCATAATAGTGTGGGTACAAGAAACTAGCAATATGTATCACAACATTTTATTGGCACAACGTGCCTCAAACACCACCTATGTCACAAGAGTAATTTATGAAAAAACCATATAATGATTAAATAGTATTATATCAATGTCAATAATCCATTAATAATAAGATGAGTCAACAATAAAATAATAAAATGAGGTAAATGGTGGGCACTACATCCCCCTCTCCTAAGATTAGAATTCCTCCTGGAAAATTCATTGGATGAGATAGGGATATGACCTCATGAGGTATCATGTCGTATCATGTGGTTGTTAGTCACAAAAATCATGTCCCACCAATTCAAACTTGGTCTGTACTAAGTGTTTCTCTCATTTAGAGTAATTTAATTAAAGAAAGTTGTAGCTTCCAAGGAAATTTTTATTAACATCATTGTCTAAACCCCTACATGGTCACACGTAAGTGGATGTCCAACATTAAGGTCACTTTAAGGGAACTATATTTTTTTGTCTCAACAAACATGCCTCACCAAATATAACATGGTTCAAAGTCAAGTGTATTTCAAATAGGAGAATATTAATCAAGGGAAATTGTAGCTTCCAAAAATATTCATTTGCATCATCATCTAACTTCCTAAAAAGGTTCCACATAAGTGGATGTACAACATAAGGTCCACATTTAAAGGAAACTATTGATGGGTGAGCCAAGGGAACATAATGGTTTTTCAAAAGGTTATCAAGTTATGCATACTTGATGTGTACGAGCCCACTCTTGAAACCATCCAAGGTGCCACAAATACCACATAAGAAGAGAGCAAAAATTTCCAAGTTTACGTGTGGTTTCACCTTCTAGCTCACAATTAACTTTAAAATTTGGAAAATGGTTCACAAGACTCTCCAAATTGGTCCTAACATCTTGCATTATTCATTAAGGGGTCAAGGATGAAGATTCACATAATACCAAGCATAATAAAGGGGTGATGACTTGATTTGACAATTATTTTTATGTTCACATAGTGATAGTACCAATAAATTGTGGGTGAAATATATATCCAACCATCAAGTTAGGATTGATTTTCTAGTTTGGTTTCAAGGTTTCATAGCATGTACCATTTTCTAGAACATCTCAATTTTGGTTCAAAATTTTCTTTAGAAAACTCATAAGATAGTTTAATTTATTATTGTTTAACATTTTACCTAAGTTTCCACCATGACAAAAATTTTCAAACTTTCTACACCCCAAAAAGCCATAATTCCTTAATGAAACAACAAACAACAAATTTTCAATTCAACAAGACATATGAGAAGTTTTACTTAAATTTTATTGTTTCTTTATCACTATAACCAAGAGAATATATAAATGAGTTAGGAAAACAAAATTCATTCAAAGGGGACATTTCCAAAACCTATCAAGATACTATGTAAATTACAAAATTATAACTTGGATAGGATACAACAACTTTTTCTATTCATACCTTCCTCAAGAGTTCAAGAGGTCAATACACATTTTCCTTTAAGGAAAGGTATAACCTAATGCTTCTCAAAATCTGGAATTTATGTTAACTTTCACTCAACAATTATTTTTGGTCACTAAAGACCCTTTAGGTTAAAAAGAGATGTATATAAATATACTTCTTAACTAGAGGGTGAATCCATTTCACTACAAAGAACTTAAATTTTTCCACCCTATTGAGTGGTAAAAGCAATGGGGCCATGTTTTCAAGAGTACCCCAAAACAACATAGCTCTTGATACAACTCCAAATTTCACATTGCTTAACTAGGATTTATTACATGATAACAAAGGACGTCTTCACCCAAGGTAGGTGGAATGAATAGATAATCATTATTCTTAGTCCTCACAATAAGGGTTACACCATTTATCTTATAATAAGTTACTAAGAGTTTTCTAATGTGAAAGAAATCTTACACAAGAGTCTCCTAAGAGTCAAGTAGCCAAAGGCATATCTAATTTGTGAGACCATTACAACCTTTTATTATTCACATTACTTTCTCATCTAGAACTTAGGAATGACAACACAATGCCTAGTTACTTACATAAGACCAAAATTTAGAGTGTAATCCATATTATATGAATATCACATAACTAAGAATAGTAAACATCACTTATTCCATTTGAAACAATAACTTATGATCACCTCAATTTTATATTTTAAGGGGTAACAAATGATAACATTGTTGGTCAACCAAGGTTGTTCAAATACATATTTGACAGAGTTTTCCCATTTACATATAATTTCATGATTTTATTGTTGTTTTATAAGATTATATAAGTATATATAGTTTAGAAGATCATTGTATTCATCACTATTACACCATATTACTTGTAATTCTATGGGCCAACACTAGCATTCGTATACCATCTCACCCAACTAAGAGAGTGATCAATACTAAGTTATTTTTTTTAGACAGAGAGAGAGAGAGAGAGAGAGAGAGAGAGAGAGATGAGATATTGTTGTTATTTTTGCATAATCATTGTTCTTTATCTATGAGATAAGGTAAGAGGGAGAGGGTGATTCCATGATTTCTACACATAAGTCTTAGTGTCATAAATGTGATTATTTAAGGAACATTATAACCAATTTGAGGAGGGTTATTATCACAAGTGTATACCTTCTAAGGTAAAATGATTTAACCAAGTTACATTGCACCAAAACTTAATAAATGATCATAGTATGAAAATGGGCTTGTCGAGCTCAAGAAGGGTTATAAATAACTTTGATCATTACCAAAGTAATTCCCAAATGTTATACCGAAGGCCTTGATGAGAATTTTAAGTTGTGAAAACCAGATTCATTTTCTAATAGCTCAATGTATTCTTAGTTTACTAGAAGAGGATAAAATAACTATGAAATATCACTTCAAGTAAAACCATCGTATAAAAAGAGACACTAAAAATCCTTTCCCCTTATCATATATTGTTTAGAGACAAGTTAGAGGATTTTACATTAGAAAAAATTTTCATCCAAGTATGCTAAATTTAGAAATACACTTTCAAAAAGAAAGCAAGGTTATAAGGTTGTTTGGTAAATTTTCTTATAAAGAGAGTTATAAAATTGAGATTTGGTAGCGTATATACATGAGGAGTGAAAATTATTATAATTCACAATAATGAAATTTTAAGATGTGGAAGACCATTTTATCTTGTTAGGTTTCTCTACAACAAAGGTACAATTATTTATTTCACGCCCATACCAAAAGGGTTTGTTAGGTTTAAATGTGGTGCCCTTAACATGTGAGTGAGTTTCCCAAGAAATAACGGATCACTCAAAAAGGAAACCCAACTAAATAAAACACCCTAAACATATTCCTTAGATCTAGGGAACAATTCTACACTCTCATATCTGAACACTAATTATTTATTTGAAACAACCATGATTGCGTATGGTGTCCAAAATGACCAACTCATACCAAAGAAATTAACACCCAAAATGCCTCTTAGCATATAATTTTATGGGTCATAAATTCAACCTAAAAACATGTAACACATCACAATAATCATATTATAAAATCTACACCCTCCAAGGGTGTCCTAAGATGTCAAACGGGTCATTAAGACCCAGTTCTCTTGTTTTACAATCTAGCCAAAATGGCTACAAAAAGGGCCTACCAAAAAACTACCAAATACCCAAATGGTAAAACAAACACATCCAACCAATTATCTATTATATAGGGATTCAAACAAGACATACAACACCCAAAACTAGGTGAATGAATCTCAAACTAGAAGCACCTTCTTGGGGCTAACTATTAAAGTTTTGCTATTGCATTTCAACATATTTTTAGTGAAATTGGCTATGAAATGGGTTTCAAAAAGAAATCACAACTCAACATCTCATTCTATCAATATCTATCTATTTATATATATAGAGAATTTGATGCAACTTACAAATATAATTCGATAACCATAACTCTAGTTGTGACCTCATTTTTAGAGCTGATTTATGTGATTGACTAGTTTGTTTTTTGTGACAAAATGACTAGAGGCCTCCAAAACACTTGAAAAACTAGCTCCCAAATCTTTTTTCAAAAAACCAATTGTTGCAATCAATTGAGATGGAAAATACTAAAGGTTAGAAGTGGTAGATTTCAATTTCCTACTAAAGTTCCCTAAACCACATGGGTCAAATCAAAATGAATTTCTTAGATTTCAGTTGTTGTCCCATGCAACAATGTGATCAACAGGGCTCAAAATTCCTTCAACTAAATGATAAAATGATCTTATAAATTGGGTTTAAATTTTTTTGTGACATCCCATGTCACTAGAGAACATGACCATCCTAAACGATCTCCACTATGGGAGCCACAAATCCATTTTGCATGTTATTTTAGGATGAATTTTTTAACTTTTACAAAGTGTTTTAGAATAGATAATTTGAACAAAAATTGCATTCCAATCACCACCGATTGTTCCATTTCTCAAAATTTCCCACCTAAGCTGGTATTCGATAAAAATCACATCCTAAGAGTAGGAACAATGCTCCAAAGTGATTGTTTTAGATGTGTGACATCCAACACCTCGTTACGGCATTTGGAACAACATAGGAAGGAAGTGAATAAGTTTAGTGAAACAATTTTCATCGAATGGAAAATCAAACCAAACCAACTTATTAATCTATTACATGATCATACCCAAAGTGCATCCCGATGTTGGAACCCGAGCTCTGATACCAAATGTAATGCCCCATATTTTGGCACTTCGATTCCAAACTCAAAACCTAAAATTTAGTAATTTTTTTTAATTACATTTATTATTTAATTTTTATTAATATGTTACGATTACCCCTATGGTCCACTACTAAATATTTTAATTAATATACTATTTATTTTCCATTATTTTTTGGGTTAAATACCTCTTTGTTTATTAAATGAATTTTAAATTAATTTTGTTTTAGAAAAAGGATATTCATTAGGCTACCTAAGCCTAGCCCATGCCGAATGTTTATTTATTAAATTATCCCATAATTTTCCCATTTAATTAAACTAAGTGCATTCCTATTTTAATAAATTAATAAACATAAATCATTTGAATTTCCTTATTGGTTTTCTAAAGTTAGTTTCCCCAAATTTATTTAATTTATACCCAGGGAACTTCCCATTACCTATCCAAATCCCCTAAGTTCATTTTAAATTTAATCCCCTAACCCATACATTATATTCCACCAATTTAAAGATGGAGGGTTAAAAATCTAAGCCCTTAGATTGCTTTTATTTTTAACCCTAGATCTTTAGGTATTTCTTACAATCCCTAATCCATCCGTTTATGATTTTTTTTTTACTTTTATTTGAATTTTGTTCCTCCATTTGCACAAGTTGCAGGAGGTGTTTTGGCATGGAAGGTTTGGATTTGGAGCTTCAAGAAGTGGTAGTGGACATATTTTGATGGAGGGAATTTTGTATTTTCTTTTGACACCCTTTTATCTCCATTTCAATAGGGAAGAAATTCTTTTCTTTCTTTTTTTCATATAGATGTATTATTTTTGTATATATATATATATATATATATATATATATATATATATATATATATATATATTATATAATATATTATAGTATATATATATGTGTGTGTATTACACACACATACAAAATCGGTTCGAATAGGTTATAGTGAATCCTAATTGTGCGAGGTATTTTTCAAGTGTGTGGCGTGGGACCATGATGAATTAGGAGTACATATGTGAATGGGAGGGTGTGTGTGTGTGTGTGTGTGTACACACCACGGTTGGGTTACACACATATAATATAAGTATAGGGGGATAGATGCACTATCTCTCCCCCATAATATATATATTTTCTCTTTATTTATTTATGTAAAACAAAAACTGATTTGAAATTTTATTCATAATATTTGTGTAGTTTTAAAATATATATATATATATATATATATATATATATATATATATTTATATTTATATTAAATACATTTAAATAAATTTATTAAGGTTTAAGTGATATAATTTATAAATAACATTTCCATTCAAATTTAAAAGATTTAATATATATATACCATATGTGTGTGTGTGTGTGTGTGTGTGTGTGTGTTTTTATGTATGTATATATGTGTGTAATGACATTCTTTTAATTTGGTTTGAATTTTTTACAGAAATATAAGGACCCAAAACACCATGAAAACTATTTTATTAAAATTCCACTTATTATTTTATTTTAAGAAAAAAACTTATAGGTAATAGAATAATTTTGTAATAATTCAAGAGAAGATATAGATTAAAATCATTCACACTTTTGGGACACAAAATGCAAGAGATTTAAACTAAGAGAAATTTTCAACTATAAGCTTTATTGATTCTTTCATGTCACTAAATTTCTTGAAAATATAAATGGGATATTAAACTAAATTTATAGTATGTTTACTATTTCCTATTCCCAAGTTTAACATAATGAGAGAAAAATTTTAATAAAATAATCTTATTTTTGGTGTTAAAACAAGACTAAAAACTCCCTTATCACTTTACATATATTTTACTAACATATGATAAGAAATGTAACAAAAAAATATGCTTTCTTTATTTCCACAACTCATAAAAGTATGGACATTATTTGTTAAACACAATGAGCTAATAAGTTAAACTCTTTTCTCTCAATACAAGAAGCAAATAAAATAGAATAAGTGTAACCAATTTATTGAAACTCAACATACATCCATTCCTTCAAACTTCATTACAATACAAATGAAAATCAACCTCCTTATCCCATAATCCAAGCCTTACAATAATTTCAAAAGATAAAAGCATAACCAAAATCCCATTAAACAAGGATTAAAAATATGAAACAAATGCAAGGGAATGAGTCTACTACAACATGTAGAAACAAGTTTACAATATGCCAATCCTTCTTCTCAAAGAGAGGATAAAATGACACAATATTTCAATTACAAGGATTCAAGCTTCTTCTCAAGATAGGAGAAGACTTAACAATTCTTAAAAATCAATACAAAATCATTTAAAATGCAAGAGGACAAGCCTCCCAAAATGGGGAACAACATGCCAAATTTTCCAACTTTTTCTTCCATGCTCAAGTATATTTTTCCAAGCTTCAATACCATATGAAAGTCTTCAAAGCATAAGAGAAAAGGGCATGGTTTCCTCCCAACCAAATGGCATCATCACATGCCATCTCCACAAATGGAGGACATGCTAGCCTCCCTCCAATCCCATGGGAGAGAGAGAATGCATGCCTCAAATTTCACAAGTAAAGGGAGACAAAGAGTGACAACACACACACACAAATTTTAAACACAAAACAACCAAAATAACACCAAATTCACAAGAGGAGAACTCCATGTTTTCCTCAAAGGGAAGAGTGGCAAGGATCCCATAATAAGCCATATTGTGAACCAACCATAGGAACACTAAAATAATCTTCATAATCATCATACATCCCACCTTATCACTCCATCCCAAACTCCAAGCCTCCTCCTTGTAAGGATTTTCAAACCATGAGATAGTTTCCTTCACAAGGATGGAAGATGAGGTTCAAACCATATGAACAATCATCTTCCACATCAAACCATATGAGGGGAGGAAATAAAATAAAAGACCATCATGGATTGTCCATCAATCCATGTGGTGTAAGAGGGGTCTTTCCTCCCTCTTCCCTAAATTCCAAAATCCACCACAACCATAGGATGGATGGAGAAAATAAGAACAAACAAGATTTACAAAGACACCCACAACAACATGCAAGCATTCAAGAAATCCAAACAACCATTTTTATTTTACACAACATACTAAAAAATAAAAATGAGAGGCATGAAGGCCTACCTCAAAACAAGTTATCCCTCTCCAAAACAATCCAAGCACTTCAAGCTCCAAGATTTCTCCAACTCTCATAGTAAAAATGACAAGCCAAAATTCCATACCCCTCTCCATGAGGAGGTATAAAAGAAGAATAAAAAAATTCCAATCCTCACAAATGAGAGGGTGACATGTGTCACCCATCTCATTCTCCAACAAAATATTCCAAAATCCCAATAGAAAAAAAAAAAAACACATTTAGGAAGTAGTCTCCCAAATTTCTTAAAATCCAATAAGCCAACACACTTCAACTTTTGAGAAAGCTCAAAAACAACATACAGATGGTGATAAGAGAGGGTCAAATGGAGGGAAAATCCCATTTGACCTTGAAAATAGGCCCCCTACCCATAGGTAGGGTTAAAGGGTCCATTTCAGTGTAAGGGAGACCCCAATGTGAAAAGAGACCCTTACAAATGCCACATTTAGCCCAAATTCGAGATTGGGTAAAGTGGCTCAAAGAAAGAGGTGGTGGGGCCCACAAAATGATGATTAGGTGGTCCCAAACCACTAACAACAAGATTACTAACATAATAACATCACTAATACATGAGGGGACCATTAGGTCCTTAAACTAGTTTAGTACAAGGCTTAACAAATTAAAAATAACATAGGTAAATTAGGAATCACCAATGGTGTCCACAAATGAATATGCCACATACACACAAGGTTACACAAATATCATGCATGGATAAAGGACTTGGCCTAATCATCACTGTGTAACTTGAGGTGCAACTCTAAAACCCATGTTCTCTTGTGTGACTTGTAATCTGCACACTCAATTCACACATTAAACATACATGCTTGATAAATAATAAATTAGAGAAATAATCCAATATAATGAAAACCAAATCAATCATGGATATTCATTCCAACTATACAACAATTATAATTATTTCACTTATGATTGAAAATCCAAATCCAAAAAGCAACCAACATCCAAATGAGATAACTATCAAAATGTCACATATGTTTCTATAGTAGATCAAAACATAGAATTCATCCAAGTTATTCCATGATAACATCCAAAGCAGAATCATCATAATTAATGGTCACAATATGAAATAGATTCATCATTCATCCATCATATATCTAATAAAATCTATCTAAGTTGTCATCTTGTTAGTAATCCATAATAGTGGGTACAAGAAACTAGAAATATGTTTAAATAGTATTATATCAATGTCAATAATCCATAATGAAACCACATATTATCCAAATAGTGCTAAATCAATATCTACAATCTAGTAAATGAAATGAGTTCAATAAATGTAACGATGCAAGAAGGGATGGTAACTACAAACCCATATTTTATATTATTTGAAAAAATTAATATAACCTATTTTCAAAGAGGTGAAGTGACACTAACGTGGAAAAAATGTGGAAACTAATTTTCTTGCCACATCGGTTACCACTAGATACTTATGGTCATGAAAATTTGAATGATTATTCCCATAACTAGTTAAGATTATAATTTTTATGGCC
This sequence comes from Taxus wallichiana var. yunnanensis, assembly GCA_018340775.1. Taxonomy (NCBI): domain Eukaryota; kingdom Viridiplantae; phylum Streptophyta; class Pinopsida; order Cupressales; family Taxaceae; genus Taxus; species Taxus wallichiana. Next base: position 691,644,900 of record CM031238.1, read on the forward strand.
ATAAGTAGTTACAATTGTAACATTGGAAGATGACATGGCCATAACACTTACATTTGTAACCTTTTTAATAAAAAAATACAATCTTTTATAATGCAAACTCACTATATATATATCATCTCGATATTTTATGTTCTTACTAAGCTATGTCAATATTCCTTTTATTCTTTTTTTTTAATTCTTAATTTACGGTTTTCTTACAAGATTGTATAGGAATTTATTTCAAGGATTTTAGTCTTCTTTGCATCTCATTTAAGAAGATTATTGTACTTTTTGTAAACCCAAATACAATAATGATTTTAAAAATGCAATAATATCTTATTCAATCACATACAAACATCAAGAGTTTCTCTCCAATATCTCCGAGTGTTATATTTATTGTAAATCTTTGTCTCACATTTACTTTTAGTGAATCATTGTAGATTACAAGATGATAAAACCTCATTAAATACACTAGAGACATTTCTTATGACCCAAGTCAGATATGCATCTTCAGTACATATCTTAGAATTACTTCTACCACTCAATAAAACCTATTCTATCTAGATGACCATCTAATTATTTTATACCCTTATTGATAGTAGTTCAAAGTTATTTAATATAATTTTTCAAGGTTTTCACACCTTTAAATAAGATTTTATATCAACTCATGAAATTATAGCTATAAGTTACAAATATTTTTTGTGTCAATATGAATTACTTCTAGGTATACTAATAGATATACAAAAAAACTAAAATTAATTGCATCATAAGTAATATTAATATGAATATAATTTTTTTAAGGTATGTTCAACATTAATTTTTTTTTTTATTTTGTTTTTTGGGTGCGAAAATTGTTCAAAAATATAACATTATCATATAAGTTCATTGGGTCCTTATTAGGACATTTATCCAACTAAGATGAAATGATGCACAAAAACAATCATTCAAGTACACAAATAATTAAAAGTTACAAAAATCAAATCTTCACCCTACTCTGCATTTTGAGGATCAACAATAAGCTAAGAATGGTTAAAACTTGCAATGTGACCAATTCTCACTCCAATGGTCTTCATTCAAATAAATTCCCAGATCCAACACTATTCCTATGCCCTACATAATACCATTCCAACCACTAAATATTTCATACTTCATGCATACTCACTTTATACTTACTTATCCCATCATTCCCTTGTAGTTTCTTGAATAGCTTCCTTATTTCACAACATAACATTTTTGTTTTCTGGCTCCACCAATGCTCCCAAAGCCTTTAGAAATCCTAAACACCTCAAAATATCTTATATCAGCTAATAAAATACATTCAAAGAAATTGAAACACCCACATATCCCATTTTCACAATTGTCTCCTAGGCCCTTAAGACAAGGTATTCTTGCTGAGTCATGCATATATATTTCAAGGGCTACCCAGATAATCTGATAAACTTCATTAATTTCCTTTTATCATTCCTAAGGTGTCTACAAAATTTTGAAACCCAACTCCTTCTACAACTCCTACTTCACATTTTCACTTCTTGCTCACAAACCACCTACTAGCCCTATCCCATTATATTGTTAAGTATATCTACACTTTAATGAGATTTCAAGAATCAAGGACTACATTTAAAAAAACCCATTTTATCCCTTTGACTATGTTTTAAGTTTCAAAACCAATTCTAATTCAAAACCCTAGGTCCTTCATTAAAGAATCCTTAGAATTAGTCCTTGTAATTGTACATGGTCCTCTCATGGGAACTATCTTAAAAATAAGGAGTTTTTCACCTATAAAATCTTAAAATTAATCATTAATATGTTATAGAACCATGGCATTTTGATTAGTTCCAAATTTCATGCCCAAATTCCTTAGTTTACTATGTCAAATCTCATTCCTTATCCATGACTTGATCGTGCATCAGGTATCATTGTACAAAACCCATGGATTAAAGAAACTACTATAAGTTCCCTTTAATTCAATTCAAGCCTCCAAATTTTATCTCAAAGTATATTTCAACTCCCTCATGTAATTCCTATCTTACAAGTAGTAGGTCATGATAGAGATAAATGCTTTCATTACCTTGATTTAAATTGTTTTGGAACATGAGTAGGGGTATGAATGAAACCCTCAACATAGGTTTTTTGAGATTGGTCCTACTTAAAGAGTCTTTTCTAAATGTCAAAACATCACTATAAAGGATTCTTGATGAGAGTGTCATACAAAACAAACACTCAACAAATAATCATCCACTTGACAATGTATCAATTCAAAAGTACAGTCACAAAGATAGAAATGACAATTTGATAGCTTGTCAAAGAACACCACAAACAAGATCACTGCTATTCCAAGAAATGAGTATTCACTCACATCTAGCATTATTTTTATTTCCAAAATCCTCCTCAAACAAACACATAGATTATGTATTTCATGGTTTGGTATTCATCCTATCAAATGTCTTCTTATGCCCTTCATCAAAGCAGGGATTGGATATTTCATAACAATTGAAATGCACATATACAAGGACTCATTAACACTCACACAATTGGGATACACATTCTTTTCGAAGAGGATATAATTATTCTCAATAAAAAAAGCTCTGAAATTATCTCAAAGTGACAAGACACGGTATGTAAAACTTAGTTTATCTATGTGTTACTTCACTTCTACATCCAAAATCACTAAGTTCTCCTTCTTTGTAACATTTTCCCCCTTATCCATCTGAGGAATGACCTTTAATATGACTAACTCCCCTTCATATACTCAAATTTCCTTGCATGTACCTACTTCTATTAATGTAACTAACTTCTAAGACTTGTCATAGTTTTCACTTTGTGACTCTTCAACTTCCGCATGTCCTCAAGATTCTTAACTACCCTTTTTCACTAATTTGAGAATTTTAATGACTCATCTACACATAAAGACTCATGAAAATCCCCATACCCTAAGAAGACACTTTAAAACACCTATCACTCTCTAATATGCCTTTATAATTGGATTACATCTTTTGGAGGGAAAGCTTCAATTTGAAATTTCAAACTCTCTCACTCTCAATTCCCTCTCCCTCATGACCACACATGACCAATTTTACCTTATTAACCTTATAACCTTGGAAATTAACATTTTTGGTGTTGATTTAAGATGCCCCTACATCAATGGACATAACACTTACAGTGTAACATATTACAGTTGTAACCTTATCAGTAAAAATATAATCTTTTATGATGCAAACGCACTATACTTATTATCTCAATATTTTATCTTCTTATCAAGCTATGTCAATATTCCTCCCCTTTTACAATTTTTTTCTATTTTATTTAATTGTTAATTCATGGTTTTCTTACAAGCTTGTATAGGAATTTATTTCAAGGATTTTAGTCTTCTTTGCATCTCATTCAACAAGAGTATTGTACTTTTTGTAAATCCAAATACAATAATGAATCATTTGAAACATACATTCAAATACAATAATGATTTTAAAAATGCAATAATATCCTATAATTCAATCACATACAAACATCAATAATTTCTCTCTCTAGAATCTCCAAGTATTAGATTTATTGTAAATATCTCTCTCATAATTACTTTTAGTGAAGCATTATAAGTTACAAGATGATCCTATAACCCTCATTAAATACACTAGATACATCTCTTATTACCAGTTCGAGATATGCCTCTTTGGTACATCTTAGAATTACTTCTATGACTTAATAAAACCTATTTTATATATATGACCATCTAATTATTTTATTCCCTTATTGATAGTAGTTGAGACTTATTTAATTACACATCTTCAAGGTTTTCACACCTTTATATAAGATTATATATCAACTCAATAAATTGCGGTTATAAGTTACAAATATTTTTTTGTCAATGTGAATTACTTGATGGACCCCAATCATTATCATTGGTGTTGCCATTGATGTCAAGTGTCATTGATGGCAAAAAAATGAGCAAAGTGGATAGTGAGTAAGAAACATGAACGTTGATCGGTAGTGTCATCAGGTATAGAGTATGGTTATGGTTAAACATGATGATAGTGACATTACATGATTCAAATGTGCTCAAAAGGTGAATCAGTATCAATCAACATGTTGTCTTAGGAAGCATCTCAAGGATGCATGTGAATAATTTCTAGGTGATTCCATGATATATCAAAGTCATGATAGTGATAGTTGTAGCTACGAGAGAGAAGAGGTTAGGTTCAAATTCATTTCATGAAGCGTGTTTGTTTCTTTATGGTTGTAAACATGTATTCATGGTATATGAGAAGTTTCATTGGTGGAAGACTTTGTAGGATGCATGAGAGTGTGTTCTTAGTGACACGTGAAGCTTATAGTGATGGTGCATGCTTAAATAGACAAGGTGTCTAAATGGAATTGATGAGAAACATGTGTTTCAGTTTTTTAGGATGAAACATGTGTCTTCAAGGCATATAATGGTGTTTCAAAGGATTACAATAGTCTCGGCTTGTATAATTTGCATTCGAATGTTTCATGGTGTTCCAAGATGAATTCAAGAAGGAATCGGATCTCTCGTAAGAAAATTAAGTGAGATAGGGGTCCTTTGGAGAAATTAAAATGGTCGACATTACATTGCTCAATTAATTTACAGTGCCCAAAACTCATTTTCATATTATTCTAAGTGTTCATGAGGATTATATGGAGAAATTAAATTTTTAGTCCTTAGGAAATTTTTGAAGAAAATGAGTATTTTGTGTTTTTAGTGTACTATGGGTATATGGAGTGTGTATGGAACATGTTTCCCAGGAACATGTGTTCCCAAAATGGTTTAGAATCCATAGGTAGTGTAATTTGGGTAGTGCAGAATTTGGAGACCCTGTCAATCAGTTCCTCACATGTCTCGATTCCCGCAAGCTCAGTTAACCCGAAAGTCAAAGAATTTTGGGTGCAAGGAAAATATTATAGTGTAATGTGGGTTGTACGAGGTCATTGGGCATTAAGGGCTTCAAAAGAGCAAGTTACTAATGATTAAAGGTTCCTCTCAAGCTTTATGGGGTTGCAAGGTAAAGGAAACAATTATGTTCAAGTTCAGACATATTTCGGGCAAGAAGGCCCTCCATGGAATAGTTCCACATTTCTCAAGTTTCTCTCAAGCCCCTTTCGGATGAAAAGCAAAGGAACTAATATTGTGCAAATAGATCAAAGGTTTTGAGTGCATAAGCAAATAAGGAACAAGTACCCTAGTACCTCTTATTCCCCGATAACCTAAAAAATCTGAAGTATAAAGGAGTCAAAGTTATATGGAGATGTCAGATATTTCAGGCCCTAAAGACCCATTGAAGACAAGTTCCACGAGGATAAATGTTCCGCACAAAGACAAGTTGATCCGCAATACAAGGAAATGGCTCATTATGGATAGATCGGACATTTCGGGCATAGGTGACCCAAGTGACCCATGTTCCCTTATACCTCCACTTCCTCGAAAAACTAATTACGTTGATTTAGAAAGAGAATGAAGAGTGCAAGAGAAGTGTGATGCGGAAGAACAAGGATGAGATGGCTGAAGTTACCAAGTACCACAAGTGCTCTAATAATATGAGATAGCCAAAATATAAATGAGAAGAGGGTCATAGAGTAATGGAGATAAAGTGAAGTAAAGAATAACCATGCCCACATGGTACGAGTTCCAAGTGTTCCTAATTGACCTAATATATCCGATTACAAAGGAAATAAAATGTCTCAGATAGATGGAGGTGTGGGTGAACTGATCAAGGTGGAACAAGTTCCTTATGTTCCTCAAAGACCCATTTTATCCTAATAACATTGGAATAAGGAATTAAATGATAAAGTGGATTGTAATGTGTTCCAAATAGCCCCTTAAACCCACACTACAATAACTCAAGCTTCGAGATGTCCAAATTTGATGTTCTTGGATTTGTTGGAAAGAGAATTCAATTCTCTAGACATAGAGACAATAAATAAATCATAGAGAACATGTGGGACATTATTAGAGGGTAAAATTATAATGTTCCTTTTGCTTTTTCAATGCATGCCAAAGGAGGTGGAGTACATAACACGCTAAATGGTAAAGAGAGAGTTGATTATATATATAAACCAATATCCATACACAATTAAAAGTAGTTGAAGGGATGAAGAAATAGAGAAACATGGATCCTATCAAGTAGTTGCATAGAGATAAGAGAAAGGATTATCAATGAATATCTAAAGTTAAAGAAGAATATATGAGCCCATATCATCAAATGAATAGTTGATAATTAGACCAGTGGTCACATAGATTTATACAAAGGAAGGGGATATTGTTATCCAATGAATATATTTTAAGAGAGGAGAATGAGAAGCTAGAAGAGCCAAGGTCTTGTGTGGAGACAAGAGAGAAGGTGGAGCTATCAAATGAATATTTAAAAAAAAATTGTGTGTAGGAAGAGAAAGTGACAGAGCCGTCAAGAAAAAGTTAGATGCAATGAATGTGTGAGGGAGAGACTATAGAGAGGTAAATCATATCTTGAATATTTGATATTATGAAGAGTGAATTAGAGAGAAAAATCAAGGTGATCATAATCTATTGAGTGTGCAACAATAATATATATGATCAAATAGTGTTTTATTTTGAGAATAAGCTCATGGGGGTTGTAGCATCCTTGTAGTTAGTAACCTACAAAAGATCGGTGGTGGCTGATTAAATTCAGGGGGTTGAAGCCTCCTCTTAAGTGGGTGTTGTACAGTTGGGAGTTGTGGCTTCTAGGTAAGTTGTGGCTTGTCAAAGACTGGGTGGTGGCCTGGTTAAACTATTGGATTTGTAGCTCCAGATTGAGTTGTAGCTCAATTAGGAAATCATTGTAATTGCAAAGGAAAATTGTCCAAGATAGTGAATTGGATTTCATGGGTTTTTGTCCCAAAAGGGTTTCCCACATTATATCTAGTCTCTATGAGTATTTACTTTTGTATATTCTTCTCACATTACATCTCATGGTTTATGGTGTATGCTTATGACAATTAATTAGGTATAATAATAACATATTAAAGAAGTGGTAATCGATTAAAAAAATTAACAACATTGATTCACCCTCCCCCCTCAATGCATGAAATATCTAACAATTGGTATCGAGAGAAGAGTTTAACTTATGTTAAGCCTAACATCTTAGAGGTGATCCTGAAGAGATAAGCATGGCTAGATCAACTCACAATAAATACAAGCATCAAGATGAAGCTCATGAAAGAGAGGTTGTTGATAGCAATGGAAAGTTGTATCATCTCCATGAATGATTCAGATGATGAATAATATGAGGTTAATCTAGAGGCTGGGTTGGAATGTGCTCTAGAAGAATTCAAAAAGTCTAGGAAGAAGAACAAGAAATTTAAATCCTATCAGGTGCCTATGAGAAGTAAATCACCCTCCTAGAGAATAAATTGAGCAATAAAGATCAAGAATGCAAAGAAAATTATTCTCAATCGAAAATATTATAGATTCCCTCAAATTCGAGAGAAGAAGATATTACCAAGTTGGAAACCTTGGTGATGGATCAAGAAGGTCAAATTAGAAATCATAAAGAAGTGTTGATTTAAATGAAGAAATAACATGTGGAAGAGGTGGAGGAGCTTAAAGAACAAGTTAATCTTATCTCTAAATCTCTCAAGGTCAAAGTTGAAGAGTGTGATAAACTCATCTCATCCATGAAGACACTCCAATATGACAAGGAACAGAAAAGAAAGCTATTGTGAAAATCAACAAAGAAATATAAGATGCCACTCGAAGCATGAAGAGAGACTAAGGACCACGAAGATTGAATTAGAATAAGTGACTAATCATCTTGGTGACTTACAGAATAAATAAAGACACTTTGGTGAAGAAGAGCATGAGAAATGTCATATAACTATTTAATCCAATGTTGAAGAATGTGAAATTATTAAATTCTGATTTAAATACTCTCGAGAGAGGGAATGGAGAAAGAAAAGTAAAGAGAACCGAAGGTTGAATCAATCCATACATTTTTCAAATATGTTCAGAGACCAAGGAGAATGAAAAGGTTGGTCCCATCATGCAGACAAATAGAGAAAATGCTAAGTCGGTTAGGAAACCGAATGCATCCAGGTATGAGAGGAAATTTAATGGATATTGTTTCTCATGTTATGATTTTGGTCACAAGGATGCAAAGTGTAAATGGATCAAGATAGACAAAGAAAATCCATGGAGATATTGTAGACCTAAATTTGATAAAAAAAAAAAAGGATATGTTTTAATTACCATAAAAGAGGCCATGAAGCTAGGTAGTGTTTGGAAGGCTCCAGTAATCATTTTTGTACAAATGAATTTCCTAGAAATAAAAAACATATCATTTTATTTAAATACTTTAAAGCTAGACAAGTATGCAAATAGTGAAAAATAAGCCATATGCTTATCGAAGAAGAAAGTTGATAAATCCAAGCCCCAAGTAGTCTTTAGAAAGAAGAAGATTCCATGGTTATATGAGGTTAAAGAAGCCGAGAAGGACATAAAGGAAGGTATCATTGGCGAGATATTGTAGAGATACAACAACATTTGACAAATCCTAGTACAAATGGTACATTAGTGAGTGTTGATAAAGGAAAAAGAAGGAAGACAAGTTAAGTGTAAACAATGAAGAACTTATTCCTTGATTTGAGTTAGAATAGACGTAACATATGTGTATCTCAGGCATACATTCAGATATTGAGAGCTCAAGAGATGATGAAGTCACACCAAGGAATGCATCCAAGAAGACTGATAAGAGACCTAGGAAAAGGAAAGATAGAATCGAGTCATCATGTCATTTTGATGACTTTCTTTGTTTTGATGAGATATCACAGGATATTATGCTTTCTCTAGGCTTCTAGAAGGTATACATGATATAAAGGAAGCATGGTTTGTTCATCTATTTATCATGGTAAAGAAGAAGTTCAAGGCTTTTGATTGGTTTTAGTTGTTGATGATTGTTATCTTTGACATGTTGTTGATTGTCAAGGTATGTCGGTTTCTAAGAAATACTTTTCATATTCCATGATGAAAAGTATGGAATAGTTGAATTTTTTACTGTATTATTTGTCAAAGAAAAAGGGGATGTTTTTTACTTCATTCAAATGTCTTGGAGTATGAGTAGTATGTGCAAGATGGAAGAGTACTTTGTATGTCCATCAGTGTTGGGTTAAGTTATAAATAAATTTGTATTTCTACTCAATGTGTGAGCTGCCAAAAGTTGTCTTAAGAATGTTTATATAAGGAGTTTTAATAGTTGTATTGTCCTTCTCCATATTTTCAAAGTTAAAAATATTTTATCTCGTAAAGCGCCTAAAAATAATTATGTGGTTGTAAGGAAGCACAAAGGTGTGATATTTTGTTTCTCATGATGCTAGGATCATGTCCTCATGTTTTATATCTTGAAAGATAGTCTTATTATTTGTCAAAAGTTGTTCTTAGCATATGTTTGTCAAGTGGAAGAAGACTACATGCCTATAGAAACTTTTCTAAGAACAAGGGTTCTTCAAAGCATGATACAAATGTGGATGCAGAGAGAACACAAAATGACTAGTTACAAGTGTGTAATTGAGTATTAGATGTTGATACCTACATATGAATGAACAATGATGAGCAAATGAATGCAAAATTCTAGAGATAGTAATAAGAGATGTGAAAGTTGTGTGATAAAAGTGTGTCATGAAGTTTCAAAATGTGAGTTGATTTCTATATGATATGAGGTGGTTTGAATTTATTCAAGGCATTGAATATTCAAGCAAAGGACTAAGATAGAGTTTGTATTTATCTCAATGCTGTCATGATGACTGTACAATGAGAATTCTATGTAACTGAGAAGAGTAAACTCAGAGTTGCAAATTTATGAGGTTATGTCTTTCAAGGTGTCCAATGAAGATTTAAGAGTCAAGTTACATGTTGTAAGGTCTGAGAATGGTTTCTAAGACAAGGTAAGTATCTTACAAAGAGTATCCAAAGGTAATGAAGGTCTTGTAAAGAGAAAGTAAGGAATTATTACAAGGGAAAAGTATCAACTTGTTGATTGAGAATGGTAAACTAAGATGGCATGATTATTGTGAGATAGCAATAAGAGGTTATAAGTACTCCCTAAGTTTAAATATGAAAATGCATGCTATAGGAGTTTTCATAGCCTTTATCTAAAGTGTGTATACATTGGGACAATGTTGTGCAATGCAAAAATGGACTATGACTTGTTGAGATATGTTTGATATTGATTGAAAGATAAGAATCAAAGATCTTTCAAATTGTCTTATTATCGAGCTTAAGGAAATATAGAGGTGTATGTAGCTCTTAATGAATCAATGTGCAAAGTTCTATGTCAGTGATTAAAGAGTTATATAAGCCAAAATATAGGAAAACATGACTGTGTAAAAGGTTAAAGACTAATAATATTGTTGATTGAAGGTGTCTTTGTGCACATGTAAAGTAGAAGTATATGCTACAAATGGCTTGAAGGAACTATCTCTGTTGGTAAATAATGTACTTATAACAGCTGATAGTGTGCATTTTCTTAAAGGAAGAGGATCAAGAGGTAACATGAGCAGAGATATAATGGTAACTATGTTAAATATGAAGGAAATTTTGATGATGTGTACATGGTCTTAGTATTGAAAAGAGATGTTTGATAAGGTTAAAACCATCATAGATGTATATCAGATTTGGAGTACCTAATGGAGGGAAATCAGGCATTCATTCAAGCTCGTGATAAGTTTGTGATGTTAATTCTAGGGGGAGTGTCGGTTTATTTTAATGATCAAATGTTGGCATCTTGTTTTCTAAGTGAAATTACTTATCATCAATACATGCCATATAAGCTAAAAGAAAAGGTTTATACTATCTTGGAAGAGAAAGGAGATGGAAAACATCAAATGGATATTTTTTCTACTCAATGGGAGTCAAAGAAGATGGAATACAATCCTAGGGGGAGCTTGTGGACAAGGAGATCTAGTTGTCGATTCAAGGTAAGAGGTGTGAAAAATATTAGATACATCCAAGGGGGAGATTCTTAGATAAGACTCTATTTATCAAGCCTATCTACATATTTTTCATTGTGTTATAAGGTTTTCCCTTTGTCAATGATGTCAAAAGGGGAGAGATAAAGAATTTTCTCGTCGTAAACCAAGTATGCAAGTGTTTTTACCACAAAATCTTAGATATTTCTGATGTGTTTTCATCAATGACAAAGGGGGTTTTTTGGACTACATTCATTTTCACCAGTGTTTTCATTAATGTCAAGTGGAATTGATGACAAAAATAGTGAGCAAAGTGGAGAGTGAGAAAGAAAGATGATGGTTGATTATTAGTATCAATAGGTATAGAGCATGGTTATGGTTATAGATGATGACGGTGACATTACATGATTTAAGTGTTCTCAAAAGGTCAAACACTATTAGTCAACATGTTCTCTTAGGAAGCAGCTCATGGGTGTATGTGAAGAAGTTCCAAGTTATTCCATGATATATCGACTCATGAAAGTGATAATTACAGCTATAGAGAAGAGGTCGGGGTCATATTCGTTTCATGAAATTTGTTGTCTTCTCATGGTTGTAAACATGTCTTTATGGTCTATGATAAGTGTGAGTGGTGGAAGACTCGTAGAAGGTATGAGAGTGTGTTATTAGTGACAGTGAAGCTTACAGTGATGGATGCATTCTCAAATAGACAAGGTGTGTAGATGGAATTGATGAGAAATAGGTGTTTCAGGTGTTTTAGGGTGAAACATGTGTCTTCAAGACATATAATGGTGTTTCAAAGGATTACAATGGTCTCTCGCTTGTATATTTTACATTCAGAAAGTTTCAGGGTGTTCCAGATGGATTCGGTGTCTCTACAAGGTAAGTGAGATAGGGGTCCACTAGAGAAATTAAAATGGTCGGTACACATTTCTCGGTTGACTTACAAGTCTAAAAATCATTTTCATATTGTTGTAAGTGTTCATGAGGATTGTATGGAGAAAGTAAAATTTCCAATCCTTAGGAAATTTTTGAAGAAAATGAGTGTTTTTTTTTGTTTTTTTGTTTTTGTGTATTGCGAATATATGGTGTGCGGATGGAACATGTTCTCTAGAACATGTGTTCCTCGTAATGGTTTAGAAGCTACATATAGTGTAATGTGGGTAGTGTAGACTTTGGATACCCCACCGATACAATTCCTCACATGTCTCAATTCCCCACAAGTTTGGTCAACTTGAAATTTAAAGAATTTTGGGCGTAATGAAAAGATTATAGTGTAATGTGGGTTGGACGATGTCATCAGAACTAAGGGCTTCAAAATAACAAGTTCCCAGCGATTAAAGGTTTTCCACAGGATTAATTGGGGTGTAAGGTAAAGAAAATAGTTATGTGAGGGTTGGGAACATATTTCAAGCACTAAGGCCCTCCCTAGAATAGTTCCACGTTTCTCAAGGTTCTTCATAAGCTCCTTTAGGCCAAATATCAAAAGAACTAATATTGTGTGGATAGATCATAGGTTTTGGGATTAAAAGGCCCACTGAACATGTACCCTAGTACCTCTTGTTCCCGATAACCTAAAAAAAAAGTTGAAGTATAAAGGAGTCGAGTTGTGCGAGATGTCGGATATTTTAGTCCCTAAAGACCCATTCAAGACAAGTGCCATGAGTATCAATTTTCCCACAGACAAGTTGATATGCAATATAACAAAATGGTTCATTGCAGATAGATCAAACATTTTAGGCACGGGGTCCAAGTGACCCATGTTCCCTTATACCTCTAGTTCCCAAAAGTGGATTAAGTCAATTTAGAAAGAGAATGAAGAGTGTGGGAGAAGTGTGATGTGGAAGAACAAGGATGAGATGGCCCAAGTTCTCGAGTACCATGAGTGCTATGATACCCCAAGATAGTTGAAACATAAAGGAGAAGAGGGTCATAGAGTTATGCGGATAAAGTGAAGTGGATTAGAACCATGCCCACATGGTATGAATTCTAAGTGTTCCTAATTGACCCGATATATCTTATTACAAAGGAAATAGAGTGTTGTGAATAGATGGAGGTGAGGGTGGCGATCCAATGTAGCAAAAATTCCTTATTTTCCTCAAAGACCCACTTTATCTAAATAACACTGGAATAAGGAATTAAATGATAAAGTGATTGTAATGTGTTCCACACCTCCCCCTCATACCGCACTATGATAAATCAAGCTCCAAATGTCAAAAATTGATGTTCTTGTATTCGTTAGAAATAGAATTCAATTATCTATACATTAAGATGATAAAAATACATTTTTGGGCCAAATATAGATCTAAATCATAGAGAACAAGTGGCACATTGTTAAAGGGTAAAATTGTAACATTCCTTTTCTTTTTCAATACATCCAAAAGGAGGTGGAGTGTATAGCATGCCAAAGGGTAAAGAGAGAGAGAGAGAGAGAGAGTTGATTTTCTATATAAACTAATTTGCATGAGTAATTAAAAGTAGTAGAAAGGATGATGAAATAGAGAAACAAGACAACATATCCAAATGTTGCGGAGAGACAAGAGAAAGGATTATCAATGAATATTTTAAGCTAAAGAAGAAGATATGAGCCTAGATCATCAAATAAACATCTTAATCGCCAGAGTCACGTAGAGATTGCTTCAATGGAAGCGGATATTGTTATCCAATGAATATATATTGAGATAGGATTATAAGAAGCTAGAAGAGCCAAGGACTTATGCAGAGACAAGAGAGAAGGTGGATCTATCAAATGAAGATTTAAAAAATCATAGTTGTGTGCGGGAAGAGAAAGTGATAGAGCCATCAAACAAAAAAATAGATGCGATAAATATGTGAGGAGAGACCAAAGAGAGTTAAAGCGTATCTTGAATATTTGATATTGTGAAGAGTGAAGTAGAGAAAAAGTAAGGTGATCATAATTTGTTGAGTGTTCAACAAGAATCTATATGATCAAATAGTGTGTTATTTTTGTGACTAAGTTGTTTCTTAGCTCATAGGGGGTTATAGCCTCCTTGTAAGTAGTATCCTAAAAACTATCATGGTGAATGATTAAATTTAGGGGGATGAAGCCTCCTGTAAGTGGGTGTTATATAGAATTGGGATTTTAGCTTCTAGGCAATTTGTGGCTTTGTCAAAGACTCGGGTGGTGTCTGGTTAAACTATTGGATTTATATCTACAAATTGAATTGTGGCTCAATCAGGAAATCATTGTAACTAAAAAGGATAATTGTCCAAGATAGTGAATTGGTTTCTCGTGGGTTTTGTCCGAAAGGGTTTCCACATTATATTGGTCCTCTATGTGTATTTACTTGTGTGTATGCTTCTCACATTACATCTCATGGTTTATGTTGCATTATTATTATAATAAATTAAGTATAACTTGGTAAAATATTAAATAAGTGGTAACCGATTAAAAAAATTTAACAACATTGATTCACCCCACCTCTTAGTTCCTTAAATCTCTAACATTACTTTTAGGTATACTAATAGATATATAAAAAAATTCAAATAAGCTGCATCATTAGTAATATTAATGTGAATATAATTTTTTAAGGTGTGTTCAACATGAATTTTGTTATTTTATTTTGTTGTTTTGTGTGCTAAATTTTTCAAATATAACATTATCATATAAGTTCATTGGGTGCATATTAGGACATTTATCCAACTATGCTGAAATGTTTTCAAGCTCCTTGTTTTGTATAGGAGATAGGATTTTTGGATGGTATTATTTCCTTAAGAAGCTCTCTTAGCACATCCCAAGTTGGATATTATACTGTGTATAAAAAGAGGTTTTAAGTAACCTAATGAGGGACTCCCAATGTATAACTATGTACCACACTTTTTATTATTTGTACCTCAACAAAATGTGCCTTTATACAAAACACTAATTGTGTTTTTATGTTGGTCGTATTTGTTGTTTGTATAAAAATCTAAAAATTGGGACATATTTATATTCTTTCACAAATGAAATGTTTGTTTCTTGTACAAAAATATTTAAAATTGGAACTTGTGTTCTTATTTTGAAAGGGAATTTATAATTATTTCATAATTTGTATCATTGTGGTGTGTTTTTTTTAGCTATATATTATTATGAAGGGAAGGACTCAAGAAAACATCCCAATACCACTTGAGACTCCTACATGGACACTTTTTGTGAAGGAACTACAATGTGAAGAATAATTTTGTACAAAACTATTTATAATTCATATTTTCAACCATATATATCCAAATCGCAATGGCCCAAAGATAAATAATAACTTATTCAAATATTCAAATTCAATTATCCTCATACAATGTTTCTTTCTCAATTCAAACCATTCAAACATACTCTACAGAGGCTTTGACTAAGTTTATGATAGTGTGTAACATGTAATTTAATATAAACCCATACATAAGTTAATACAGATTGGGATTAATGTTCCACATCCTAAATTAAAGAAACAATGTACAAATAGAGAAAAAATATCTAGGGTGTTAAGATATTCATTGGTGGAAAAAAAAATAGAATAAACATTTGATATTGATGTAAAACATTGTGGCTCTTGAATATTATTAAGAAAAGTAGTAAAAATTGAGATAAATAAAGTCTAAAAATTATATTTTGATAAATTTATTGATAACACAAATAGTACATTCTAATCAATTTTATGATCTACATTAAATCAATTTCCATGTTTTAACGGGTAAGTAGGGTGATTCTAAACATTTATCCAACTTAGAGAAAATAGAGAATTTTATACGATGGAATAGAAACATAAAATATAGAAGAAGTATGATCACAACAGAAATCCAATAAAAGAGAATCAATATAATGAAAAATATTTTAAATACAAATTTTGAAAAGAGAACAAGTAATACTTAAATCTCTCGAAGCTCAAGAAACTCGCCTAAGTAAAGAATTTTTAAAATATGGAGTAGGTCAAGAGGATATTAAATCTCTAGAATTCATAAGATATGATGAAAAATAATAATAGAGGAAGAAGAATAAGAAATAAAGTTAGAAGATAAAGAATAAGAATAAATGGAGATAGAAGAGGAAGAAGGATAGGATATGGAGGTAGAAGAGGAAGAAGAAGAAGAAATGGAGGTAGAGGAGGAAGAAGATGAAGACATGGAGGTAGCAGAGGAACAAGAAGAAGATATGGAGGTAACATAGGAAGAATAAGAAGAAAGGGATGTAGAATAGGAAGAAGAATAATTATTATCTCCACATGAAGGATTACCAAACTTACACTATATGGAGGATATGGACGAAGAAGGATTTTTTTCTAAAATTTAAGAAATTGAGATCATGTCCATAAATACCATCAAGGCCCAATCAATGGAGATATTAAAAAAATTCTAAAAAATATTATTTGTAGAGATCAAGTAAGTAACAAGACTTTTTGAAGTAGAGATATGGTCCATGTTTTTGAGTTATCAAGACTTGATTTGAAAAAATCTAATAACATTAAATATTCCATGGTAAATAAATTTATATAATTCTCTCAATGTTATTGGTAGTTTATTTTATAGTAAATTCCTTTATGTAACACAGATCTATTTTTGATTTCCTTAGTGGGTCCAAAAACAACCAAAAAGCAACATGTCAAAGAAATTATAAATTCTCTTTGTAAATTTAGAAGAACTATAATAATGTATTTGAAAAATAAGGTTGAATTGGATGATAGTGTGGAATATAATTGGGCATTGATATAGAGGGATCCTCAAAGAAATGAAATTTCTAATGATATATAAGATACTATTATTGATTATTGGAAAATATGTATTCATTTTTCTTCTAATTCTAATATCACTTTAAATATTAGGGTTACTCAGGGTGTTTTACATAAATAACATCCAAAACATTTTTATGATAAACACAAAGTGAATTTAATAGAAATTTATAAGTAGACCATTTAGACACAAATATCTGGAAATGCACATTTGAGAATTTGAATCCACCATACGTAAGAATAAATATAATTTGTGACACATGTTTTTTCGTACTCATATAAATTTTAATCTACATATTTCCATGTTTTTAAAAATAACGAGAAAATGGTAGTAGATGGTATGACCCCTCCATGTACAAGGAAATTTTTAACTCTATTCTTTGTCACAATATGGATGATGTAGGTGACCAATGTTGATTGCATTAAAGAGGATTACACAAAATGTGGAAATTTAGCAAAGCTTTAATAAGGCATCTAAAATAAATCATCGACTAGAATGTTGTGTGGAATAGGTTTGAGTATGAAATTTAAGCTATAAATTCAGGAAAGGAATTAAGGAAGATTTCACTAAATGAATATGAAATTATGGGTTGTGATTTTATGGAAAATTTTTGAAAAAAACCCATATGTAAAACATATCCATGATTCAAGTTGGAAAGCTTCAAAATTTCATAAATATAAGAATTGTTTCCTATTGATTATATTTTGTTATTAGTTGAATTTTCTTAGAATGATACTTTTAGTAAAAATAGATATGGAGCAACTACTGATCATTCATACCATGTGACCATAATAGTGCATGTGTCTTATATGCATGCATAAAAATATGTTAATGGTGGGAGTTAAAGTAAAATAAAAAATTGAGTGATTATAAAATAGGTTCATATTAATTAGTTATGGTGCAATGTTGTCACCAAATCACTGCACCCTCTAAATGGCTAGAATGTAAATAGGACATTCGGTGTGATTAGGACACATGGGATCACCTATCAAGCTATGGGACTTGGGCTCAAGGTGAACCTCCGAGAGAAGGCCAACTTCCTCTTCCTAAACTAAGTGTTGTACTACTCCTAGTGTAATAAAAAGGCTATCTAGTCCTATCCTAACATTTTCATGCCCGGTTCTAGGAAAGAGATTTACAGAAATGAAACTATATTAGGGATGGTGATGCACCAAATAAAGGGTGTTAACAGACTTGGGAAGCGTTAATTTGAAGAGGGTGTGTGCACCACATGTCAACTTCACCTATTGCTGACTTAGAGAGGTACAGAATACCATAGACTAAGATACGTATGTTCCCTTTGTTAAATTTGATCGAACAAAGCAATATATCAATTTCAGTGAAGAAGGATGAAATCAAGAAGGGTGAACGGACACCACAACTCAACCGCATGCAATAATCCACCACTTGATAAGAATAGAACTCCAAGAACCTACAATAGAAACGTGAACTTGTACAAAGTGTCCTCTGCAACCATGAGAAAAGGAAAAAGAATTATAGAAGGATGAAAAGACCGATATTAGTCACAAAACACACTTTTTTTGCTTCAATAACGTGCACAATGCATCATACATTTAGAAGAGGCAATAGTTTCCATTACGAGTCTTGAAGAAAAGGATTGAAAGTTCTCTTAACACACAAGGACAACTTGCGAAAGAGAGGACCCTTGAAAATTGCACTTGCCTAAGATGTCTATCTTTCCAACCTATTTGACCTATTGGAACCTACTTGTTGGAACCCCTAGTAATGAGCATCAACTTACATTTATAGAAGAAACTGAGAGAGAAGGGAGGAGTCAAATTCCTTACTAAATTGAAGGGACATGATGTATCATTTATTACAGTCAGTTGAACCACTTGAGAAGGTTCCATCATGTGCCATAAATTATCAGGTGACCTAGTCTTCTCAATTGATAAAAAGAATATTTAAATAAAATATTTAAATAATAATAATAAATATTATTATTAAAATAAAAATATTAATTTAATTGAAATTAAATTGTGGGCCCGCATTGAGTGGTTCCGCATCGAAGAGAGAGAGAGGTCCATGTGAATGGGTCAAAAATAACTCAACTCTCGGAGCCAACCACGAGAGTTGGTCATGAGTTCCTCCAACGAGTCTTCTCTCCATCGCGCAACTAAGCTTCCCTTCACAAGCTATCAAAATGTTTCGGGCATCTTATCTCCACATTTCCATTCTCCATGAGGATGTTCCCGCTTCTAAAATTTACATTCTTTGAATCCTTTGTGAGTTGTTCTTCAAGTTAGGCCTAACTCAATTCGGTGTCTCCAATCTCGGCTCAACTCGGTTCAACGTCGATTCTTTAACACATCAACCTACCCTTGTCACCTCACATATTGTCCTGGCTGCAATGAGCCGACCAAGTTTCTCGCCATGTATTGGCCATCACCGAATAACATGATTTCTTTCAATTTCTAAAACCATCGTGCTTCGACCAAAATCACCCGGCCTTAACTCAGCCCATGAATCCTCAGTGATTTGATTCTTCTAATTGAGATTAACATGACCATATTACTTAAAGGCTCATTCAATGTTTGAATGACTCATCTTCTGTATTAACCTTGAGATATTTTGTGGCTCGGCAAACTTTCCATGTATCAAATGACCTATATGCCTAGATGTCCCAAGTTGATCTTTGCTTATTTTCCCTAAATTCACTTTCATGCACACCGACATAGTTTGTCCTTCCATCGCATCCACCAAGCTATGTTGACTCATTCAATTCATACCAACTAGCACCCTAACATGGACCTAGATCCCATGTTCGATCTCCCAAGTGGCTCGTTATATCACGTCATCCCACGCTCGTTTATACTCATGCAAAGTTTACGAGTACCTTCTAACTAGTTGGAGGCCTACCTACTGTTGCACTATAATTCGAATCCTCAAACATTTTTTCCTTGAATCGGTGAGAAGATCCATATTCATTGACATTCTCTAGGTCATGGATCGATGTCGAACCCTCTACTAACTCCTAACAAACCTTGACTCGAGCCCACCTTTACCTATGCCACGGCCTACAATATCGTCTTGATATATCACTTCACGGGGCCCATTTAGTCAAATGCCTCTACAAACCATGTTTTGAATTTTCCACCATGATTCATCTCTCAACCCATCAAGCCACCTCCTTTCGAATTTTCTATGACCACGCCATTTGAAGGGTTCACATCAATGTTACAACTCTAAGTGTGATCTCAAGCTTCACTAATTGACTTGGCTCTTCTTGACATATCATCCCTCGAGCTCTTGGCATAATGCATTTTATTTGAGCCACCTCATTCCATTTCGGTGAGCCAAAAATTTAGATCACTCGGCTCTCCATTTTAGTTGGATTCCTACTTAGCTAACTAAGCTCGGTATGATATTTCCATTATTTGCGTGACCAAGCCTAAGATTATGAATCAGTCCTTGTATCTCCCTTGATCCACCTTTCAACTTGTTATGGCAATCTCAGATCCACTGGTCCATAAGATCAACTCTCCTAAGTTCATATGGTTGATGAATGGCTCGCCTATCAATGTCTGAGCCGAGTTTTAAGCTATGTATTTGCCACTCATCTCACAAACCGAAACCTACATATGAGTGTTAGCATGGTCAAAAATCACCCTAGCATATCATTTATTTGTCATGCATGGCACGTAATGTATTTCTCATGGCTCGACAATCGATTTGAACCTAAAAATCTTGTTCAAATCTTGCTTTCTCTGTTCGATCACCAAGCTATGAATTTATTCTAGAACAATGACTTACTTTTCACAAAAATATTTTCATATCGCTGTGCACCATTATCATCATCCATCACCATATAACTCGGTCTCACCAAAAACTTTCCTCGAGCTCGGGAAATGACTAGCCATCTTATTTCAGTTTGCTCAATCACTCGACCGATTCTCATGGTGAATTAGTAATCAACTCATACTTTTTCTCGGTGCGGAAACTTTATGATGGCTTGCCATTACAAAGTTTCCACTATGGCCACAAACCTTCAAATTTCCCCAAGTTGACATTATTCCTCTTTGTAATATGCTTGTTGGCATGATCCCTCGGTGGGCTAGAGCTCTTCGATGACACTATATCATTTGATTTCTGAGAACTTCTCCTTTGGCTTGCCAAGTAATTATTCCCACTTGGTGATGAGGATGAACATTTCCCATATGAAAAAGTTGCCTTGGTTTAACATACCAACATCCCCACCTGGAAAAAAACCCTCGAAGTTCCCCGATTATTATGGCTCAAACACATTGCCCTACAAATTTAGTGTGGCCCTAGCTTAGTGTTTTGAGCTCTTCCCCTAACTTGATGTACTCACCATATCGAGCCCATCTCCTATCTGACTCGAAGCTTAACTACTGGATCCTCCACATAGTGAACCGCTTCATCCTTTCGATATCCAAGCTCAACCTCAACCATCACCTTAGAGTTGACTGATATTTGATTTTCCACAAACTCATCATGATCCTAGCGACTATGCCCCTCACTTGATCGACACAACCCGAGCTCCACATCTGCATGGCTCGCCATCATCTTGCGTAGCTCGGTTCCTTGAGCTATTTCATTACCCCCATGACCAATCTCTTAACTGAGTGATGTTGATCACTTAGTCTGGGCCGAGTTGGCTCCATGTTGTGTGATTTATCTCATTCATGATCCCCTTCACATGGTCATTGAAACTAGCTCCATTGAGCTCCACTTTATCTATGAGGCTTGAGGATTCCATCATCTCGTATCATGTAATGAAAATTACCGCCACTATTCTCCAACTAGGCTCGACACTTTGAGCTCACACCACCAAGTTTCTCTGCCTTGCCAAATCCTGAGCCACATACCTGAGTCATTTCGGTGGTTCCTTCGATGCTTCATACTCATGGTGTGAGATTGGCTCGTCATTTACCTTTTGCGACTTGGGCCATCCATCAATGTGTTGCTCCTTCTTATAATCTTTGTGCACCACTCAATTTGATGAGCTTACAACTTAACTTGCTTGAGATTCACCAACGGTGGCTTGCTTGTCTACTTCTCACACTCTTCAAGCCATTAGCTTATACGATGATTCAGGGCTGTGAAAATCTTTCCTTGCATTTACTCGGCCCTAGATCCGAGCTTCCTTCCACATTACTTTAACTGAGCCCCTCCTTTTTTTCTCTATGAATTTTGAACTCAATACGCACGAGCTCCACATCATGTTTCAAACCTTCTCCAAGCATCTTTTCTCTTCATATTCACAAGCTTGTATTACGAGTCCCCACTCCTAGGTCGATTTGGTTAATCCGGCTACACTATGAATTTACATTTTAAATACCTCGGCTCTATTGGTGAGTTTTTCCCTCAAGAAATGACCTAGCCGAATTACATTCAATTGAGATCTCGAGGAGGTCTCCTCCGAGTTGTGTCATATGCCATGTCACTATTTCCTATCATCCTCTTTAGACTTGTCACTGAGCTCTCGATAATGAGTTCCTTCTACACCAAGCCGAGCTCATGATACGAGATCCCTCCCCCCAAAACAATTTGATGCATAACCTTTAGAAAACTCATCACATCATGTTAGTCAACTCGTCAAGTAGCTCGTTGAGATGCTCAGTGAGTCATTTGGGTTCAAGACCCTATTAGATATTTTCACATTTATCTCCATAAAATTTTGAACATCCTTGAATGTGCTTGAACCATGAAGATCATGAAATGAAAAAAAAAGACCCTTTAAATGTGATTAGTTAATTTTTACCACCTATGCCCTCGTTAGCTAGAAGTGGGTCAGTACAGACAATTCTTCATATCATGCAAAACTTTAGTTTTCAAAACCCGGAAAGGGAAAAACTAACCCATGATGATCTTGAATACTCTCAGAACACTATGAATGTTCTTAAAATGTAAAATTTTGGTTTGTAGGCCTCCAAGTTCTTCGTGAATCCCTCTTGATTCAAAGGTACAATTGTTCCCATTGTTCAATTTTTCTCCAAGGGGAAAAATTGGATAACATTTTTGGTGACCTCTCGGGGATGATTGCCTGCTAAGCATCATTCTAGTAGCCTTAAGTCATCCATTGGGTATGGAGTCTATATTGGAATTCTAAAAGTGATATGATCTTCTCGATATATCCTAAAGCATCTTCTTGGACATTACCAATCTTGGACCTCCCACGAAATGCTAAGCATGAAGTATCTTTGAAACTATTGAATGCTTGTCATCTATGGAACACTGTAGAATTTTGAATGAGGCATATCATGAAAATCTTATGGAAAATATTAACCTTATTTCTTCCGGACACATCAATGATGAAACAATGTGCAACAACAACACAAAAACATAGCAACAAGGAAAGAAAAATAATAGCAACACACAACAATGTGCATAAGCACTTGGAGGAAAACACCTAACTAAATTGTATATGGGTGGAACGCTTCTCAAAAAAAAAGCTTTGAGATGTATCCCATTCACATGAATGGGTAGTTCTTCTCCATTGAGCCTAGATAGACAAAATGAATTCACCTCTTTGCAACTCGTGATGATGTATGGCCCGCTCCAGAGAGCATCAAATTTGGCGTGCTTTCCTAGCTTGGCCCTGTCTTCATCCCATTTGAGGACTAGATCTCCCTCTTGAAAACTCCTGTCAGACACCTTCTTGTCAAAATATTTCTT
Organism: Taxus wallichiana var. yunnanensis; assembly: GCA_018340775.1. NCBI lineage: Eukaryota > Viridiplantae > Streptophyta > Pinopsida > Cupressales > Taxaceae > Taxus > Taxus wallichiana. Next base: position 691,668,180 of record CM031238.1, read on the forward strand.
AACTGGTTGATATTGCTCCAAAGTCTTCATAGCCTTGTTCCGTACTTCCTCTAACTCCATGATTTCATCAAATCTTACTATCAGAGGATCACTCTCCATAACTTAAAGTTGATGAGCTAACTCCAAAGAAGGTAAGTCGAGGAGAGCGAAGTTTTCTTCTCTTCCATATACAAGCACGAAAGGAGAATTCTCTATGGCTCTTTTAGGTGTGATCTGATCTACCCATAAGGCGGTCTTAAGCGGGTATGCCAAGTCCTCTTATTATTTTCCATCGTGTGCTTAATAATCGTTATGAGGTTTTTTGTTACTAGAATCATCCAATATGTTTCCTTGTGGATAGTAATTGGATGAATTCTTGAGGTAGACCCCATTTTCAACATCCCATTCACTCAACTTCATACCAACAAAATCCATCGCATTTTATGAAATGACTATAAAAGGAACACCGAACCTTGTCATTATACCTTCCAAAAAATCTAGAACTGCCTTTTCATTGCTCTCTTTCAATGCTACCACCTTTGTCCATTGAGTAAAATAGTCTGTTGTAGTAAGGACCCATTTATGTCTATCACTAGATTGAGGGTTAATCATTCCAATGAATTCCAACCCCGTTGATCCACTTGAATTGGATGTAGTGGAAGAGTTGTCATCTTCTACTTTCTTGTGAAAAGGAACACTCTTTACATCTCCTTACCCAGAGATGGGCATCTTTGAACAAATCGGCCAATAGTAACTAGCTTGCATGATCTTGGTAGTAGTTGTTCATGTAGAGTAATGTCCTCCGGATAGGCCATTATGACATTATGAAAATCTTCCAATATCTTACTCACCTATTTCGGTCTTACGCACCAAAGGAGGACATTGTTCAAATCCTTTTCAAAGAGAATGTTATCTACCAAAACATATGGAATAGATTGAAAGAGAAAGTTTGCCTTTGGTTTTTATCCATGTTCACAAGATATACCCCGAGAAGAGGAAATTCTTCATTTTGGATAACCAAATCAACTTGAACATCACTCTCATCAATTTTTAGGAGCATCGTATCCTCATCGCCCTTTGATTCCATGTCTGCGCAAGTTGTTGACACAAAACTTTACCTCCGAAAAGTTTGGTAACCTTTATATGTACATCATACTCCATCACCTTCATGATCCATCAACGCGCTTCGTGTTCATCTCTTTTTCAGCAAAAACTCCTTGACACTTGGATGAGACACCATCGAGATAAATTTTGTTGTTGGACAACATGTGCTTAAATTTCTTCAAATATCAAATAACCGCAAAGACTTGTTTTTTAATGAATGAGTATTTGAGCTCATTGTCTTTGAGGGATTGTGAGAAAAAGTAATTGGCTACTCCATCGGGTCATCTTTTTTTGGTTGAGGATCCTTGAAATGCTCTCTTAACCTGCAAAAGCATAAAGTATAAAGTCTTTATCAAACACAGGAGTCACTAGCGTGGGAGCTTGAGAAATTTCTGTTTTGATTGCTTCAAAGCTCTCTCATCCTTCTTTTGTCCATGAGAATGGCATGTTTTTATTCAGCATGGTTGTTAGTGGTTTAGCCAATGTTGCAAATTGAGGGATGAATCTCGCATGAATTTTATGGTTCCTAGAAAATCGGAGGCCCTTTCTATGACTTGGAAGAGATAAGGACATAATTGAATGAATCCTAGTTGGATTGATTGATAGTCATTCAACTGAAACAACATGCCCCAATAACTTTCCCTCATGGACTGCAAAAATACACTTCTTAGGATTAAGTGAAACCCCAAATTCTCTACACCTTCAAAAACCTTCCTTAGATGTGTGATGTGATCATTTGCATGCTTAGAATATATAGTTATGTCATCTAGGTAAACCAAGATGATATCATTGATTAGTCCTTTAAATGCCATATCCATGGCTCTTTGGAAAGTAGCCCCAACATTGGATAATTTGAATGGCATTTTGTTGTAGGCATATGTGCCCCACTTGGTAGTGAAATCTATTTTGAATTGGTCAGATTCTTGGACTAGGATTTGATTATAACCTAATATCCATTGAGCAAAGAAAATATTTGAGCTCTTGCCACCGTTTGAAGGATCTGATCCATTGATGGAAGAGGGTAATGGTCTTTCAATGACACATGATTCAAATCCCTGAAATCTATGCACAACCAAATCTCTCTGTTCTTCTTCCTTACGGAACCAGATTGGATACCCAAGAGGAGTGCTTGATGGGGAAAATAATATAGGCCTCGATGAGTTTGGTTAGCTCTTTTCTCATTAGTGGCTCAATTTTTGGATTAATCGGCCTCTGTTTTTAGCGAACTAGCTTGGCATTAGGATCTAATTCGATGGTATGTTGTGCTAGACCTGGATCAAAACCATGCAAGTCTTTATATATCCACACAAAGATGTCATGATACTCTTGAAAAATTTTGATGAAAGATTCTTTCTCTTCGAAAGTACACACTTTTCCAATCTTCAGAAACTTTTCATTTGGAACCTCGACTTCCTCAAAATCCTCTTCTTTGATGACCACGTTAGAACTTTTTCTTTTGGCTTGATCATCTAAATTGAAAATGGATTCAGAGTGACTAATATTTTTGGTATTTTATTGCTTTTCAATTGTATAATTTTATCAACATATGACTCTCGCAACCTATCTGATTTCTTCCAAAGCAAACTATGCCTCTTCCTATAGAAAAGGACAATTTGTTTGTCACTATCAAACACTTTCTAGCTACTCACATTATCAGGGACTACAGGTCAAACCACCATTTTGAAAAATTTCTTTCCTTCTTTCATGACATCAATGGGTATGTCGTATTGCAAGATAATTGGAGCAAGCCTATCAACATCTTGATTTTGATTTCTAGGAACTGCATGGATTCTGAAAGCTTCGAAATCTTCAACCAAGTCCCAGAATCAGTTCTTGTATGATCTTAAGAGATCATTCTTGGATGCACCACATGAAATCACTTGATGGAACACAAACTCACTATCTCCAAAAATAGTAAGGGCTTTGATCCCCTTCTTTTGGGCTAGTTTAATTCCTTGCATGAGGGCCTCGTATTCAAAGAACATTGTTAGTGCAACTAAACTGCAACCAAAAATATGAGAAGTATTTATCTCCCTCTAGAGAAATCAACATAACACCTGACACACCAGATCCATTCTTACTTCTTGATCCATTGAAGAACAATTGCCACAGTCCTTCTGAATCGTTTGGTGTTTTGACGAGTTGTGGTATGATTGTATCTTCTTCATGAATGTAGTATGTACCCAATCTTGTTTCTTCCAAAAGTAGAAAACCAGCTTCTTCTTCTGCCAACACATTAGTGTAGGGATCATATTGATGATATCCACTTACTTCATCTAGCATAGTATTGAGGACTTCTTCAACGAGAGTGGTCGGTTCATGATCAACATCTTCTTCTTCCGGATCTTCGATGGTGTAATTCCCATTTATAGGACTGACAGTGTAGGATTTTACATGATTGTGGTAGATTGGTTCCGCCCTTATAGTCACTTTGGTTTCTTATCAAGTCCGAGAATTATATGTGACCAATCGGTGATAGATAAGCGCCCATCTTGGCGGTGAAATCTCGTGATAGGCGAGATGGTAAAGAGAGGAGGAAGATCAATGACTGATATGTCTTGTGTGAATGACAAAATTGGGCATACATGGATGATAAGTTGAAGTCCTTTGATAACTCCAACGGATCTTAACAAGCTGTTCCATACATCTCGAATAACTCCTCTTGCAATTGGTGTATATTGTATACCTAGTAAATCTGTAATTTGTTTGGGCATGACTGAGCTACTGGCACCAGAATCAATCATGCGATTATGCACGGTGGTCACCGATGATCAGGGAAATATAAAATGGTGGCGGTTTGTTTTCTTTAGGAATAATTTTCCCTTTTGGTTGACACAAACTCATAGTATTTGTTGCTCCATGACTTGATGATCCACTGGTTATACCAAAATTATTCAAAGTTTCTTGCAACAAGTTTCTTTGAGAAGGAATTAAGAGTGCGTCCCACATAGTAATGCTCAGGTTGGTTTTCTTCATCTATTCCACTATGTTGAAGGGAATTTCTCCTAATTTTTGACATTTCTTTGAGCATTAGGATCCTCCTTTGGAAAATGCTTGTTGGGTATTGTGATGCCTGATGAACTTTCTTTTTTTGCACAGCTTGGGTATTTCGACAGTTTCTTTCCCACATCTTTATCAACTGCCACTTGTGTCTAAGGCTGTGAAGTGGATGTTTGATCAGATTTGGAAGTTTGAGGTTCCATTGCTCTCTTCTTAGAATGATTGTTTTCCACTACTGATTAGGAATATGTATTCAACCCGCAAAATCTTCGCTTGCTAATTTAGCAAAGTGGTTTCTTAAATCTCCTATGGTTGATCTACTATTTCTTGCGTACATGGGTTCTCTATTTTCTTAGAAGGGGCAGATATGCTTTGAACCATAAGGTCCTGGCCAAGAACTCCATTTGGACAAAGATTTTGATTGTGGGGTTGAGAACAAGGGTAGCACCATTCGTAGTCTTGGACTAGATTTTTCTGGACAGGTACAATGGCTCTAGATGAACTAGCAGCAAGAGGGTTCCGAAATTTCAAAGGTTTGACATTCACAGCTTGATTTTGCAGCTTGATTGTTCCCTTGAAAAGGAGGATGGTTAGCCTGATACTGCTGATTTTGTGGCTGATATGGATGATTGTATTGAAATTGTTTCCTCTTAAGTGCAACAAGCTCGTTTCCAAACATTTGCAGCAGTGACTTGAATTCAAATAGATCATTTGAAGAGGTAGGGGCATACTGAGATGGTTGATTATAGGCTGCCAAAATAGGAGCAATGTGTTGGTTGGATATTTTGTCAAACCAAAATATGAGGTTCAACCACGAAGACATGGGATTAAATCCCTCCTCAAAGACAGTGTGAGGTGCACCTGTTTATTGCTAATCTAAAACACATAAATAATATATCTGATATTCACACTAATCTAACCATTGGGGTTGGGATGAAATCCCGAAATCCACATTCACACGATTCAAGGATATTGCTTTCGTAAGTGAAATAGGTTAGAAAGCTATTACTGATGAAAGAATCACGGTAGAAAAGAAATGGGAGAAACGTATTTTCTTTCGAGTAAACTGAGAGCACGAAATAATCATACGAGTTTTAGATCACGAGATATAGTGTCAAGAGATAATTAGAAACACTTTGAGATTCTATACAAAGAATAGCTTTAAGATCATGAACATAAGAACAACTTTGTCTTAAATAAGATATATTTCACAACACAAAGTCTGCAAAACAATATCAACTTCCTATTCTTCAAAATGATTGAAAGAAAACACAAAAGTTTTCTCCTTTCGATAGCCTCTTAATGCTTCCAAAATTCTCGACCCTTTTGAATGCACGGGCATCCCTTATTTATAACAAAAGGAACTAGAGATAAAGCAGACGAGATCCTAAAGAGTAGCATGTTAGCTGGAGTTTCGATTTTGCATGACTCTCACGCGAGGAGATCAAGTCAAAGTATGAATTAAAAATATGACAAAAGCGGAAATAAGAAAAGACATGTCAATCTAAAAATAGAAATGACATGGGACGTTGGGACTTAATCCGAATCATCATCTTTTGCTTCTTCTTCTTTCTTCCTCCAGTGAGGCTGTTTGTTACTGAAACTCTGGAACTTCCGAATAATGCCTTGCATTTCATTCTCATCAGGCGCAGTGGAATGATCATTCCACATTTCGCGAGTTTCATGAACATCCTCAGCGGTCTGGGAAGTTTCTTGATCCTTTCTTGAGCTTTCTTAAGGCCTCTAAAGTGTGCTCAATCCTTACAAGCCTGACCCAATGACTTGAGTCAAATCCGTGTACGGAGTTCATCTTTGAATAGATTCTGAACTTGTTTGAAAAGATCATCTGCGATAGGATACTGAGTTCCCAAGCTGACACCTTTGGACAAATCTTTAGCAATTCTTCTTCGAGATCACTTTTCCCATCGATCAATTTATCCCTTGATTCTCTCAACTTGCTGCGAGGCTTCGTTGAGGATCTTTACTACGAACTTGATGGCCTTGGTCGGTGAAAGTGTTTATCGTATGTGGAAGAACGCCTTCTTCTACCGAGAGATGTCTTTGGTATTTGCTTTAGCACTTGGAGAGCTTCACAAGTCAAATCAAGCATCCCGATTTCTTGAGTGAATTCCTCATCCATCTTCTCTCCTTCCTTTGAATCTCCCCAAAGACTTATGAACTTTCACCACGTCTTGAATTACTTCCTTCCCTTGTTGGAGCAACTTTTGGATCCATTCATCAACCACCCTTCTTTTTTAGCAATCTTCTCAATCGTAGGCACCTTGATGAGAAATCAAATCCAGCAGAATCTGAGAAGAAGATGGTATGGATTCCGGGGGTGTTGAGAGTTTAATCAAAACCTCTGTCATTGCTCCACTTTTTCCTTAAGCTCATTCTGCTTTGTCCTTTGTTTCTTTGACTTTTGCACAACACGTCTATGGAAACCCGTGCATCTTGTTGCGCTCCTTCTGCTTTGTCACTTTCCTAGAGCCACCTTGGTTATCGATAATCGAAGCTATTATATCCTCTCTAGTTTTGTCGGTGAGGGAGTGGCGATCTCTGCGAACTTATCTCTGAAGCATCTACCAAAACCCTTGAAAGCTGTTTTGGGTTTCTTGGCTGATTTCGCGGTAGAAGCCTTAAGTGAGCTGAAATCAAAGGTGGTAGAGTGCAATCACTTTCCTCTTCCTCGGAGTTTGCTCGAGTAACCATTGTGGAGTATCGGAGAAATTGCCAATGTTGTAATGCTTGGTATTCTACTCTCGAGGGGAGAAGATTCTACTATTGGGAGGAGCAGCGAGCCAACGTGGTAGTAGGTGCGATGAATAGAGGCACGAGGTTGTGGGGAGTGTTGGTGATCACTTGGGTTCAAGCAGAGAGAGGGTGAGAGCCGGAGAAAATATTGGCCATGCTTGAAGAAGTGGATGGGGAATGAGGAGGCTGAAGTGGTTGTTGAGGGGAGGCACTGATTCGGTTTCCAAAGCCTTGAATACGAGAGATAAGGTCTCTCCGGTTGAGCGATCAGCAAATGGTGAAGTCGAGAGTGGCTTCCTCCTTCTTCTAAATTAATCTCCCTATTTACGGTGGTGTTGGTGATTACGGCACTGACCACCGTTTGAGTGGAGAGACAATTGAAGAGATTTGTCTTTCTTTCTTCTTCTTAGGAATCCTGATTTTTATAGACCCCAGAAGATTCTTTGTCCTTTTTCTTTTGGGAGGGCCCCACCTCCGTTTCAGCCAACTTTGGAAACTTGTCATCTTTAAAATTCATGCCCCAAGAAGAGAGCCATTTTTGGTGCGAGCAAGAATGAGAGCCGACCTATCGTGATAGAGGCTTTTATTTGGCGACGACCAATCAATAGGCGGGAAAACGTGTCGATCTTCATTAAGCCCATCATAGGACATATCAACACACTTTCATTGTCGGTTGTGCCATCGGAAAATCGAGAAAGCTCTAGCGTCGAATCTCATTAATAGTTAACCTACTATTATCTTTTTCTGACTGACTATGACTTCGTTACGCGAGATCCACCCGGATATCCTCAATGTCGGGCTGTGCGGATGTTGGGCTCCATAGGTTCTAAGTACTCCTCGGATGTCAAAACCATCCCGAGACTTCATATGCTTCTTTAATTTCTCCTGGAGTTCACATTCAACATTTTTAGCCTTTGCCTTTGTCGAGCAAGTATATCTCCCGATAGAAATTGGGAAGGATCTGCTTTGCCTTATGCTTGCTCTGTTGGAATTTGTGAAAATCCAATATTTGTCGACCAATTCTATTAGTATCAATCTATCCCTGGATAGCGAGGGAGACGGAAAGGCTCTCCGAGTACATGACCGTTCGAAGGTAGGTAAACTTCTTGAGCGTAAGAAGATACATCCCCATTTAGATACCTCGGTCAAGCTTCGTCGTCGATACCCTTGTCTTTCTTAGCCACAGGTTCGGTGGCGAGATGTTCTCGTAGAAAAAGGCGTCATTCACCCTCTAAAATGATCCTTGGACCCCTTCTTTGTTATTTGAGGATAATACTTATAAATGGGTTTGTCGTTACTGCTTCCTTTAGTATCCGGTCCAGGATAGCTCCTCATCAAATTCTTTGCATAGGCCACATATGAGAACATATAAAACTTTCGGTCGATAAGACCGTCGTCATCGAGTCGATCTCATTGCGATAAGGGTTCCCGATCGATCCCTTGTTGGTTCTTCTTGATGGTGACCATAAAGCGATACATCCATCCATGAAATAAATTTGATTCCGGCAAGCCAAAAACCCGGCTCAGCAGGGTGATAATGTCATTGATTTCTTGTATGAAATCACATCTAGGAATAGTTCTTGGAAATCTAGATATTACTGGTTTTGCCTTGACCAAGAACTTCTTATTGACATCCTTAATGCAATTTTCCTAGTTACTGTCCCAGGCCTTCTAAGCCGACTTGATATTTAGGTCCCCATACTCCTCGAAATTAGGTAGTTTTAGGAGATCATCAAAATAAGCTCCATCTAGTTTGATAACTACCTCACCAGCCTGATTCCTTACTGAACGAGAAGCCGAGTCGTAACTGGACGCACAAGCCAAAACAAACTCTGGACATTGGGCAGACATGGGAAAGCTTCTTTGCGAGGGCAAGCCACTTTATTAGCTAAAGCCATCATCCATGGGGTTTGAGAAGAACTCTTCACCCTATTCCAAAAGTCGTCCATATCTATGTTGCCAAGTTCGGTATCCACGATATCATAATTACAATCAATATATGATGGGGATTACGGTTTCTTAAATTTGTACTTCATCTGCTAGACTTCTCGGCCTTCTCTGAGATGGACCGAGGGTCCAACATGAAGAATGTGGAGGAGAAAGACTCGGAACTCGAGGTGATCTTTGTTCAAACTGGAAATCCCGATTGGTGAATGATTTGGAAGAAGAGAAGAACCCGACACGCTTTGAAGAGGATGTGGAAAACCACGAGAACCCGACAAGTTTGATCTGTCGGAACTTTGCAAAGCCCGACACTTGCTTTTGATGCGGAAGCAGGCGGAAACCCGGCACTCACTTTGTTAATGGCGGACACGGAGGAAACCCGGCGCCCACTTTTGATGCGGAACCGGAGATTCCCGGCACTTCTTGTTGAGGTCGGAATGTTGAAACCCGATACTTCAAGCTTCCTTTATACTCCGGGCCTTTGAATCTGCAAAGCAGTCTTCAAAACCGAGAAGCAAAAACAAAGTCTTTCTGTATTTCCACATATCTGACTTCCTTTCTTTTTGTTATTCATATTCCATACATCATGCATATAATTAGAATTTTGGAAGAAACAGACATCAATTGATAGTCTCAAAAAGAAAATAAACCCTAAAAACCCAAAACCCTTTCCAAAACAACACGAAAGAAGAAGGAAGAAAACCTTCAACAAGCTGGCAAAAGAAATTGGGAAGAAAATACGCATGATCGATTCATAAAAATCAAGAATAAAGAAGGAAGAAAAATACCTTCGATTGAGGCAGGTAAGATCGAAAACAAGCGATCAATCGGGATGCGAGTTTGCGGGTTTTGAAAGCGGAAGAGCATGCGAAAAATCCACGAATTAAAAATATGAATGGTAAGAATGACGTGGAAATCGGCGTATTTATAAGAAAATTAGTAATAAATACACTTCAGCTCAAGCGCGTGCCGACTCACCAACCATTCGGCATGAATGCCATGTCGGCATGTTGGAGGGTCGAAAACCCGACACGAAGAGATTTAGTGCATTCGGGTTTGGGTTTGGAAAACATAGAGCACAAAACATGAAGTGCTTAGGTCTACATAGCCCGAAAACCCGAATACAAAAGTTGAGCGGACTTGGGAATCGGAGAACATGGCGCATAAAACATGTTTTGGATCATGGATGTTAGATGCTTTGGGGTTAGAAAACCCGAATCAAAGGTCTTCTCAATCAAGGCGGGTTTCGGGATTTGAAGTCGGATGTCATAAAACATGTTTTAACTTATAGTGCGTTCGATCGTTGAATTTCCGAAAACCCGATTTCAAAGGATTTTTTCAATACAAGGCGGGTTTCGGGATTTGGAGGTCACGCGACACAAAGCAGTTTAAACTTAGGTATGTCGAAATTTGTTGGTAACCGAAAACCGATTTTCTTTAAAAGAGGCCATAATGCAAAATCACTTGAAAATTTTGTAGGGGTTATCCGATCGTTTTGTCGTGAACTCAAAGCGGGGATAACGGTGGCTCGATTGGGGACTTTCTTTGTGATACCAAAGGAAGAGAAGAGAATCTCGGAATCTCGCGGGTCTTATTCAATGGGCTACGGGGTCGAGAGAAGAAAACCAAAACAAAACAAAAGCGAAGAAAGAAAGAAAGAAAACCAAAAGCAAACACACAACAAAAGCAAAAATATATACAATGAGAGCATCTTGCATTAATGGTAAACGACTTTAGATGTTGTCCTTTGAAAGCAAAGGAGTAACCCTCCATCCAGGATATGATAGAAGGAAACTATTTTCACCATTGACTCGTGGATCTTGAAAGGTCCTTTCCATAAAGAATCAAATTTTCCATGCATTCCTTTACTGTTCTCTCCTTTTATCCCAAAGCAACACCGAGGTCTCAATCGGAAGTTGCGTTGCTTTGACTTTTTATCGAAAATCTTCTTCACCTGCTACGATGATCTGCTATACGATCAACCACCTTAATTCACTCTTCTTCTAGCTTTGGTTGGTACATAACCCTCTTTTCGATAGAATTAAAAAGCTACATCTTGACCGCTTTCGCAGCTGTAAGTAAGGTGATTCTCTTGAGATAGGAATTTCAGCATCGATCCCGTATAGCGGCTGAAAAGGGGACATCCCTATGGCTCGCTTTGGAGTGATCCGATCAGCCCACAACGCATCATCTGATGCTTTGTGCCATGTCCTCGATTTTCATCTACTAGTTTCTGATTATAGTAACTTGATTCTTATTCTTTGGACTCGACTTGCCCATTGCCACAGGGATAATAGTCGGATGAATGAGCGAGTAATGCGAATCCATAGCGAGAGAATTCTGTTAATTCATGTGACGAGAAGTTAGAGGCATTATCCGCTACGATCTTATGAGGCACACAAATCGCGATTATGTTTTCTTTCGGGAACTTGCAAACGGACTTGAAGTTGCTTGCTTGATTGAGTGCGGACCTCTACCCACTTGGTAAAATAATCATAGCGATCGGCACATAGTTGTGTCCGACCTTTGGAGGAGGATTCAATGTTAGATAAAATCAATCCCCCATTGGCGAAAAGGTTCTTGATCACCACGAGGCTTGAGAGGAAGAGGCTGCTTTAGCTTGGGACGACCAAGCGAAATGTTGACAAGCTTCACATTTAGACACCCATTCTGCTTGAATCCCGGAAAAGAGTAGGCCGATAATACCTAGCGTAAGATCTTATATCTTTATTCTGAGAGGACGAAAAATGTCCTCGCATCTTTAGGCTATGAAAGGATTCTAATAACTTTTCTGTTGTGATTTATCGACGCAGCCTTGAGAAGACACCATCGATACCTTTCTTGTATATTGCATTATTCCACAAAAGGTATTTTGCAGATCTTAACTTGACGGTCCTCTTCTCTTTTTGATTTAAATGTGGAGGGCATTCACCATAAGTTAAGAAGAAAGCAATGTCTGTGTACCATTCATCGGTCGTACTCACAAAAAGCACCATAGGCAGCTCGGAAGAAGTATCTTGATTCTTCTCACACTCTGCTTCAGCATGATTCTCTGCAATCAATTGACACAGGCCTCTTCCTCGTACCAACTTGGTAGGTTTGATGTCCAAGTCATACTCCTGAACCTTAGCAATCCAAGTACCTCGTTGGCTTCCCAGCTCTTGTTGAGTTAGAATGGATTTAATGGCGATGTATCGGGAGCGAGAAGCGAGTATGAGAATTCAGCACATAGTACGAAATGCTTCATCGCTCGCACCACCGCATAAGCATGTTTTTCAATCTGCGACATCTTGATTCATGCTCTTTCAGCGGACAGCTCATGAATGCGATAGGAGCTTGATGCCTTCTCCATTTTCTGCATCGGGATCGGCCCGACCTTTGTGTGGCGAAGCATAGCTATACATGATGAAATCTTTCTTGAAGTCTGGACATACTAAGGCAGGAGCACAAGCAAGCTTTGCCTTTTGATTTCTTCAAATGCGAGCTTCCATACTATACTCCATCGAAATGGAATTTTACCTTTCATCATTCGAGGATATCCTTGGTTTTGTCAAGCAAAATCAGTACAAATCTTCTCAAGAAATTAACCTTTCAGAAGAAAGAATGAACTCTGTTTTACTTGTGGGCAAGGTAAGGCTCGAATAGCCTTTACCCTTTGCGGGTCAATTTTAGTTCCTTCTCTAGTCACAATATGACCCACAGACTTTCCTTACTGTAACCCGAACATGGACTTCTTAGGATTCAACGAAATCCGTGGCGTCTGCATCTTAAAAGTACATTCTAAATGACCATAATGATCACTCGCTTTTTAGAAAAAAGGTCAAGTCATCAAATACACGACTATGACCTTGCCCATCGGATCTCGAATGCTAGATCCATAGCCCTACGAAAAGTAGCTCGGCGTTGATCGGGCCGAATGGCATCCTCACTGTAAGCAAAGGTACCCCATGGGGGGTCGTGAAAAGCTGTCTTGTGTTGATCTTGTGGTTACCTCGACTTGATTATATCACGAAAACCCGTCGAGCATGGATAACATTTCCGATCGATTCTGAGTTTGTAATACGATCCATGATAGGCGAGGATAGTTATCCTTGGCGAGGACTGATTTAAGTTCACGGAAGTCAACACAAATCGGATCTCGCCATTCTTCTTCTACTGGCGGGAACAATGTTTGCAATCAGTGGAGTGATGGATTGGGAAAATAATTCTAGCATCTAACATCTTGAATTTTGCGAGGATTGTCCACTGAAATCTTCGGATTATAATGTCTTTGCTTACATGTCATACGGCTTGACATCGGGCTTGAGGAATCTTATCTTTGTACATCTTTGGGCTTGAAAGATTTCAAATCTGCATAGGACCGAGGCCAACACATCGATGTATTTCTTCAAAAGCGAAGTGAATCTTACCTTCTCTTGAGGAGAACAACATTTACCGATATTCACCATCAGGTTGATCGGATGAACCTAGATTGATTTGATCTACTTCGAGAGGAAGAAGCTCCTTGACTTGCCTTTTGTTTTGGATAAAGCGATCATGCTTGTCAAAGCGAGACCCTCCGGAGAAACCGGACCTTTTGGTATCTTGTTGCCTTTCATTTGGATAAATTCACCATCGACCTCTTGATATGGCTCTGAAATAGTTTCACGAAAGGCTGATTCGAACCTTCAAAATATAGCTCACTTTGAAATTGTCGGCCTTTTCAGGAAAAGCCCAACACTGTTGATCATCATTGAATACACTTGCGGTGAGTTGCATTATACGGGATGCTAGGGCGGTACACAATCTCGATAGAGTACGTGTCTTGCTTGAACTGAGGATGAGGAAGAAGAAGAGATGCAGATACGGCCAAAGAATCAGCCTTGTCATTATAATCTCTTAAAAGCGCCTTAATAGAAAATGCATCAAAGCATTATATACTATCCCACACTTTGTTCTATAATGCCTCGGCCGATCATTTTCACTGATATATACCCACGACTGATTAACAATCAGCTCGCATCCCACGAACCTTGAGATTCTGATTCCCTTACATGCGGCCAATTCTAATCCTAATAACGGGGCTTCATATTGGCCGTGTTGTTAGTATTATCAAATTGCAACTTATGGTGATGGGAAAATCTCGGAGCTAGGAGATATGAGAACAACACCGGCGCTTTGATCCGAGAGGTTGGCAGCTACCATCAAATTCGAGCGTCAAATGCATTGGGATCTTCCTCTTCACATCTCTGATAGGTATCTCGAAGCCATGAAATAATTCCCGAAGCTAGCATCTTGAAAAGAATCGAGCCTTAGGATCATCGATTTAGTCACCAAATACTTTACTGTGCGGTTCGGGATGAAGAACTGTTGAACCCCTTTGGTGGGATCTTGGCTTTGGTCCGATCCATACTAATCTCTCCTCAGACATCTTTACAAAATCCTCTCTACCCAAGAGAATACCATAAGCCGCGAGGGATATCGTCAATGACAGAATAGTCATTTTTACTCTCTTCTCGGGAAGGCAACAAATGCAAGTGTGCGTCCTTAATTTGACCAATCGGAGGGACTTGTTTAGTTTCCATGGAATAGCACCGTCCATATGACTTAGTCAAAGTAAGCCCGAGGGCATGGGCCACTTTGCGGGCATAACATTATCGAGAGGCCCCTGAATCGATGATGCGATTCTTGAGTTTAAACCCATTTATTAGTAGAGACAAATAAAATGGTTCAATCTTTCCTGAGGAAGAAGCAGAGGTCAGATTATTCTGAGGTGTGGGTTGAGTAGGATTTGGAAGGAGACCTTTTGAAGGTGATGGAATAGCCGCTTTACTTCTGATAAACTTGGCCAGCTTTTCAAACTGTTAGGATTTGACTGAAGGTATTCTGCTTCTGACATTTGAATTTTGGTTCTCTTTGCATGATCAATAATATCAAAAGCAGTATAAGAAGGAATGATGGTAGGTTCAGTTCTAATTACATGAGCTTGTCTTTGAGGCAGCGATCTTAGGGAAGGAGAATAAGGAGCAGCTTGTCTTTTTAGTAACCTCTCTTTCGGTTTGCACCGAAATAGGGGTACCCCTCTTATTTATGGATATGGGAGGTTCCTTATTCTTCTCCTTAGTATTTTAGGAGGCTTTACGGGAACTGAGATTGGGCCGAGTGAAAACAGCAAATGATTGACCATCGGCTCACATTCATCTTCATCATATTCAAATAACCAATCTTTGGAGTCGTGGTGACTCATCATAAGACTCATCGGCATATCACGAAGCTTGAAATCCTCACGGGAATCTTGTTCTTGGTTCATCATCTTCTTCAATTATTTCCCTTTTTGCATTAACGGGCGGAGCTTGATTGCTAACCTCGGTTGAGCGAGGAGCTAACCGTGGCCTATCTCTAGCAGTAGGTACACCATTGTTATTAAAATTCCATCTAGGATATCCCGATATGGAACATTGCTCACTCTTTGAGACACTTGCTTCTTTAAAGCAATCAAATCATTAGCCATTTTTGAAACATAGAATTGAGTATTACCTTGAGAAGAACCTTGATTTTGATTTTGGGTATATCTTTCTTGATCCTTAGGCTAAGATGAGATCATCCTCTATTTGATGTAGCCGTTGGTAGCGTAGCCAAATCTGGGATAGCAGGCCTTCGTAATAAAAAGCTTATATCGGGAGGTTGAGCATTGATGAAAAAGCATTTTTGGTTTTTCGAGTGAGTCTGACTATTTGGAATCTTAGGATCAGCTTGTTGAACTTAGCCACGAATTCCCGCATAGGTTCATGCGATTCCTTCTTCATATCGTGGTGAGCTAACAAAGCATGAGAATCTTCAGCTGGTTTGAAACGTGCTTGAACTTAGTCGCATGGTAGCCCGTTTGGGATGCATGCATTTGGAAGGTGATAGAACCATTCAATTGCTTTGCTCCTGCTGACGTTTCAGCGAAGAGTCGAACGGAGACATCTTCGTGGGCCACTCGAGGACACCGCATGCAACAAAGAAAGATGCGATGTGCTCATCGGGATCTTGCTTTCCATCTCCATTGAACTTGGGAATATTTTACGAGATCACGTGGTAACTCATTGATGGAGGAGTCGAGAAGAGGACCAATAAGCGCACCCCAAGGCGCGGGTTGAACCGCCATCCTTACGAAAAGAGTGCGTACGAGGATCGAGTATCGGGACAAAAGTAGTGCACGACAAGTTGCGAGATGCTTCCCGTTCTTGAGGATCGGTTTCTCGAGCAGGCGAAGAACTTGGTTCGATTAGAACAATTTGTTGGGAGAAAGGCTGAAATTATCTTTGTTGCGGTAACTCGAAGAGTGGATCAATTTCACCTTGAGCTCGGCGGGACCAGTGAAGATCTTCTGGCGAGCAGGCGAAAGGAGATCTTATTAAAAATAAGGCAAATATGGAGTGGAGTCGCGGACAGGAGGATAAGCTTTATACTATTGATCCGTATTTCCCAGTGAGTCGCCAAAAGCTGTTGGTTGGATATTTTGTCAAACCAAAATATGAGGTTCAACCACGGTACATGGGATTAAATCCCTCCTCAAAGGCAGGTGCTGCTGTTTATTGCTAATCTAAAACACGGTAAATAATATATCTGATATTCACACTAATCTAACCATTGGGGTTGGGATGAAATCCGAAATCCACATTCACACGATTGAGGATATTGCTTTCGTAAGTGAAATAGGTTAGAAAGCATTACGATGAAAGAAGCACGGTAGAAAAGAAATGGGAGAAACGTATTTTCTTTCGAGTAAACACGAGCACGAAATAATCATACGAGTTTTAGATCACGAGATATAGTGTCGAGATAATTAGAAACATTGAGATTCTATACGAAAGAATAGCTTTAAGATCATGAACATAAGAACACTTTATCTTAAATAAGATATATTTCACAACACAAAGTCTGTAAAACAATATCAACTTCTATTCTTCAAAATGATTGAAAGAAAACACAAAGTTTTCTCCTTTCGATAGCCTCTTAATGCTTCAAAAATTCTCGACCCTTTTGAATGCACAGGCATCCCTTATTTATAACAAAAGAACTAGAGATAAAGCAGGACGGATCTAAAAAGTAGCATGTTAGCTGGAGTTTGATTTTGCATGACTCTCACGCGAGGAGATCAAGTCAAAGTATGAATTAAAAATATGACAAAACGGAAATAAAAAAGACATGTCAATCTAAAAATAGAAATGACATGGGACGTTGGGACTTAATCCGAATCATCATCTTTTGCTTCTTCTTCTTTCTCCTCCTCAGTGAGGAGCTGTTTATTCTGAAACTCTGGAACTTCCGAATAATGCCTTGCATTTCATTCTCATCGGCGCGAGTGGAATGATCATTCCACATTTTGAGTTTCATGAACATCCTTTGGCGGTCTTGGGAAGTTTCTTGATCCTTTCTTTGAGCTTTCTTAAGGCCTCTAAAGTGTGCTCAATCCTTACAAAGTGACCAATGACTTGAGGTCAAATCCGTGTATAGGTTCATCTTTGAATAGATTCTGAACTTGTTTGAAGAGATCATCTGGTGATAGGATACTGAGTTCCCAAGCTGACACCTTTGGACAAATCTTTAGCAATTCTTCTTCGAGATCACTTTTCCCATCGATCAATTTATCCCTTGATTCTCTCGACTTGCTGCGAGGCTTCGTTGAGGATCTTTACTCGAACTTGATGGCCTTGGTCAGGTGAAAGTGTTTATCGTATGTGGAAGAACGCCTTCTTCTACCAAGAGATGTCTTTGGTATTTGCTTTAGCACTTGGAGAGCTTCACAAGTCAAATCAAGCATTTGTCGATTTCTTGATGAATTCCTCATCCATCTTCTCTCCTTCCTTACGAATCTCCCCAAAGACTTATGAACCTTCACCACGTCTTGAATTACTTCCTTCCCTTGTTGGAGCAACTTTTGGATCCATTCATCAACCACCCTTCCTTTTTAGCAATCTTCTCAATCGTAGGCACGATGAGAAATCAAATCCGGCAGAATCTGAGAAGAAGATGGTATGGATTCGGGGTGTTGAGAGTTTAATCAAAACCTCATCATTGCTCCACTTTTTCCTTAAGCTCATTCTGCTTGTCCTTTGTTTCTTTGACTTTTGGCACGGCACGTCTATGGAATCCTTTGCATCTTGTTGCGCTCCTTCTGCTTTGTCACTTTCCCTAGAGCCACCTTGGTTATCGTAATCGAAGCTGTTATATCCTCTCTAGTTTTGTCGGTGAGGAGTGGCGATCTCTGCGAACTTATCTCTGAAGCATCTGCAAAACCCTTGAAAGCTGTTTTGGGTTTCTTGGCTGATTTGTGGTAGAAGCCTTAAGTGAGCTGAAATCAAAGGTGGTAGAGAGTACAATCACTTTCCTCTTCCTCGGAGTTTGCTCGAGTAACCATTGTGGAGTATCGGAGAAATTGCCAATGTTGTAATGCTTGGTATTCTACTCTCGAGGGAGAAGATTCTACTATTGGAGGAGCAGTGACCAGCGTGGTAGTAGGTGCGATGAATAGAGGCACGAGGTTGTGGGGAGTGTTGGTGATCACTTGGGTTCAGCGAGAGAGGGTGAGAGCCGGAGAAAATATTAGCCATGCTTGAAGAAGTGGATGGGAATGAGGAGGCTGAAGTGGTTGTTGAGGGAGGCACAGATTCGAGTTTCCAAAGCCTTGAATACGAGATAAGGTCTCTCCGGTTGAGCAATCAGCAAATGGTGAAGTCGAGAGTGGCTTCCTCCTTCTTCTAAATTAATCTCCCCTATTTACGGTGGTGTTGGTGATTACGCTGCACAACCACCGTTTGAGTGGAGAGACAATTGAAGAGATTTGTCTTTCTTTCTTCTTCTTGGGAATCTGATTTTTATAGACCCCAGAAGATTCTTTGTCCTTTTTCTTTTGGGAGGGCCCCACCTCCGTTTCAGCCAACTTTGGAAACTTGTCATCTTTAAAATTCATGCCCCAAGAAGAGAGCCATTTTTGGTGCGGCAGAAGAATGAGAGCCGACCTATCTGTGATAGAGGCTTTTATTTGTGACGACCAATCAATAGGCGGGAAAAGCGTATCGATCTTCATTAAGCCCATCATAGGACATATCAACACACTTTCATTGTCGGTTGTGCCATCGGCAAATCAGAAAGCTCTAGCGTCGAATCTCATTAATAGTTAACCTCTTATTATCTTTTCTGCATGACTGCTGAACCGTTACGCGAGATCCACCGAGATATCCTCAATGTCGGGCTGTGCGGATGTTGGGCTCCATAGGTTCTAAGTACTCCTCGGATGTCAAAACCATCCGAGACTTCATATGCTTCTTTAATTTCTCTGGAGTTCACATTCAACATTTTTAGCCTTTGCCCTTTATCGAGCAAGTATATCTCCCGATAGAAATTGGGAAGGATCACTTGCCTTATCTTGCTCTGTTGGAATTTGTGAAAATCAATAGGTGTCGACCAATTCTATTAGTATCAATCTATCCCTGGATAGCGAGGCGACGGAAAGGCTCTCCCAGTACATGACCGTTCGAAGGTAGGTAAACTTCTTGAAGCTGTAAGAAGATACATCCCCATTTAGATACCTCGGTCAAGCTTCGTCGATACCCTTGTCTTTCTTAGCCACAGGTTGGTGGCGAGATGTTCTCGTAGAAAAAGGCGTCATTCACCCTCCTAAAATGATCCTTGGACCCCTTCTTTGTTATTTGAGGATAATACTTATAATTTGGGTTTGTCGTTACTGCTTCCTTTAGTATCGGTCAGGATAGCTCCTCATCCCATTGCTTTGCATAGGCCACATATGAGAACATATAAAACTTTCCGGTCGATAAGACCGTCGTCATCGAGAGTCAATCTCATTGCGATAAGGGTTCCCCCGATCGATCCCTTGCTGGTTCTTCTTGATGGTGACCATAAAGTGATACATCCATCCATGAAATAAATTTGATTCCAGCAAGCCAAAAACCCGGCTCAGCAGGGTGATAATGTCATTGATTTCTTGTATGAAATCACATCTAGGAATAGTTCTTGGAAATCTAGATATTACTGGTTTTGCCTTGACCAAGAACTTCTTATTGACATCCTTAATGCAATTTTCCTGGTTACTGTCCCAGGCCTTCTGAGCCGACTTGATATTTAGGTCCCCATACTCCTCGAAATTAGGTAGTTTCAGGAGATCATCAAAATAAGCTCCATCTAGTTTGATAACTACCTCACCGGCCCTGATTCCTTCTTGAGCGAGAAGCCGAGTCGTAGCTGGGCACAAGCCAAAACAAACTCTGGACATTGGCGGACATGGGAAAGCTTGCTTTGAGGGCGAAAGCCCTTTGTTAGCTAAAGCCATCATCCATGGGGTTTGAGAAGAACTCTTCACCCTATTCCAAAAGTCGTCCATATCTATGTTGCGAGTTCGGTATCACGATATCATAATTACAATCAATATATGATGGGGATTACGGTTTCTTAAATTTGTACTTCATCTGCTAGACTTCTCGGCCTTCTCTGAGATGGACCGGTCAAGCATGAAGAATGTGGAGGAGAAAGACTCGGAACTCGGGTGATCTTTGTTTCAAAGCTGGAAATCCCGATTGGTGAATGCCTTTGGAAGAAGAGAAGAACCCGACACTGCTGAAGAGGATGTCGGAAAACCACGAGAACCCGACAAGTTTGATCTGTCGGAACTTTGCAAAGCCCGACACTTGCTTTTGATGAGGAAGCAGCGGCGGAAACCCGGCACTCCTTTGTTAATGGCGGACACGGGAGGAAACCGGCGCCCACTTTTGATGCGGAACTTGGAGATTCCCGACACTTCTTGTTGAGGTCGGAATGTTGAGAAACCCCGATACTTCAAGCTTCCTTTATACTCGGGCCTTTGAATGCAAAGCAGTCTTCAAAACCGAGAAGCAAAAACAAAGTCTTTCTGTATTTCCACATATCTGACTTCCTTTCTTTTTTGTTATTCATATTCCATACATCATGCATATAATTAGAATTTTGGAAGAAACAGACATCAATTGATAGTCTCAAAAGAAAATAAACCTAAAAACCCAAAACCCTTTCCAAAAAACAACACGAGAAAGAAGAAGGAAGAAAACCTTCAACATGGCAAGAAATTGGGAAGAAAATACGCATGATCGATTCATAAAAATCAAGAATAAAGAAGGGAAGAAAAATACCTTCGATTGAGGCAGGTAAGATCGAAAACAAGCGATCGATCGGGCAATGCGAGTTTGCGGGTTTTGAAAGCGGAAGAGCATGCGAAAAATCCACGAATTAAAAATATGAATGGTAAGAATGGCGTGGAAATCCGGCGTATTTATAAGAAAATTAGTAATAAATACACTTCAGCTCGGCGCGTGCCGACTCACCAACCATTCGGCATGAATGCCATGTCGGCATGTTGGAGGGTCGAAAACCCGACACGAAGAGATTTAGTGCATTCGGGTTCGGGTTTGGAAAACATAGAGCACAAAACATGAAGTGCTTAGGTCTTACATAGCCCGAAAACCCGAATACAAAGTTGAGCGGACTTCGGGAATCGGAGAACATGGCGCATAAAACATGTTTTGGATCATGGATGTTCGATGCTTTGGGGTTAGAAAACCCGAATCAAAGGTCTTCTCAATACTGAGGCGGGTTTCGGATTTTGGAAGTCGGATGTCATAAAACATGTTTTAACTTATATGCGTTCGATGCGTTGAATTTCGAAAACCCGATTTCAAAGGATTTTTTTCAATCTGGCGGGTTTGGATTTCGGAGGTCACGCGACACATAAAGCAGTTTAAACTTAGGTATGTCGATTTGTTGGTAACACCCGAAAACCCGATTTTTCTGCAAAAAAAGGCCATAATGCAAAATCACTTGAAAATTTTTCAAGAATATGTTACATTGAGTAACATGAGTTTTCCTGTGTAAAAGGGTAAAATTTTGAGTGCCGCAATGGTATGGGGTCACGTTAGCCAACGAAGAGGATTGCTTACATTGAAAGGGGGCAACTTGATTTCGTGACATAGTAGAAAAAGTTTGATTGTTCCTTGGTGGAGTGAACCTTCGTATGGAGGAGTTGAATGACCCCTACAAGATAGAGTTGCAATTGGTGATGTTGAAATACCTCTTCGTCTTCTCTTTGGAGGAGACAAGGAAAGTTCGATATGTTAATAATTTCCATGCTTTGAAAAATATCTTGTTTGAATTCTTCACATAAGTTAACGCACTAAGATTTGGAATCCGAGAGATATAGAGTCACTGTGTACTTTCACTTGTGTAAGTGAGAAGAAAATTACCAACTCTTTGTCCCACTTTGGGCAGCAAAACTTTGTTGTCACCAAAACACCGCAGCCTCTTAATGGCTAGAATGTGATTAGGACATTCGGTGTGATTGGGACATGTGGGATCACCTCTCAAGCCGTGGGACTTCAGCTCAGGTGAACCTCCGGAGAAGGCCATCTCCCTCTTCCTAAACTAAGTGGTGTACTACTCCTAGTGTAATAAAAAGGCTATCTAATCCTACGCTAACATTTTCATGGGGTTCTAAGAAAGCAATTTGTAGAAATGAAACTATACTAGGGATGGTGATGCACCAAATAAAGGGTGTTGCCAGACTCAAGAAGGGTTAATTTGAAGAGGGTGTGTGCACCACATGTCAACTTCACCTATTGCAACTTAGAGAGGGTACATAATACCACAGACTAAGAGACATGCGTTCCCTTTGTTAAACTTGATCAGATAGAGCAATATATCAGTTTCCCAATGAAGAAGGATGAACTCAAGAAGGGTGAATGGACACCACAACTCAACTGCATTCAATAATCCACCACTCGATAAGCATGAGAACTCAAAGAACCCTGCAATAGAAACTTGAACTTATATAGTGTCCCCAAGCATGAGAAAAGGAAAAAGAAGTACAAGGAAGGATGAAAGGACCAAGATTAGTCACAAACACACACTTTTATTACTTCAATAATTTACACAATGCATCATACATTCGGGAAAGAGGAAATAGTTGTCATTACAATCTTGAAGAGGAGGCTTGAAATTTCTCTCAACACATAATGACAACTTGTAAAAGAGTGAGGACTCTTCAAAATTACACTTTCCTAAGATGTCTAACTTTCCATCCGATTTGACCTATTAGACCCTACTTATTGGAACCCCCTGTAATGAGCCTCTAACTTACATTTATAGAATAAACTGAGAGAGAAGGGAGAAGGAGTCAAATTCCCTTCCTAAATTGAAGGTACATGATGTATCATTTATTACAGTCGGTTGAACCACTTGAGAAGGTTCCATCATGTGCCATAAATTTCTCGCCGACGTAGTCTTCTTAATTGATAAAAATAATATTTAAATAATAATAATAAATATTATTATTAAAATATTTAAATAAAAATATTAATTTAATTGAAATTAAATGGTGGGCCCCGTTGACCAGCCTGCATCGAAGAGGGAGGGGTCCATGTGAATGGGTCAAAAATAACTCAACTCGGTGGTTGCCTCATCGAGCCAACCACTAAGTTGGTCATGAGTTCCTCCAACGAGTCTTCTCTCCATCACCATGACCAAGCTTCCCTTCATGAGCTATCAAAATGTTTCAGGTGTCTTACCTCCACATTTCCATTCTCCATGAGGATGCCCCCGCTTCTGAAATTTACATTCACCGAATCCTTTGTGAGTTTTTCTTCAAGCTAGGCTTAACTCAATTCGGCATCTCCACTCTCGGGCTCAACTCGGTTCAACATCGAGTCTTTAACACATCAACCTACCCTTGTCACCTCACATCTTGTCTCAGCTCCAATGAGCCGATCGATTTCCTCACCATGTACTGGACATCACCGAATAACTCAATGTCTTTCAATTTCTAAAACTATCGTGCTTTGACCACAATCACTCGACCTTAACTCATCCCACTTAATCCTCAATGATTCGATTCTTCTAATCGAGATTGACATGACCATATCACTTAAAGGCTCATTCGATGTTTGAATGACTCATCTTCCACATTAACCTTGAGATATTTTGTGGCTCGGCCAACTCGACTATATCAAATGACCTCTATGCCTGGATGTCCCAAGTTGATATTTGCTTATTTTCCTTGAGTTCACTTTCATGTACACTGACATAGTTTTTCCTTCCATCGCATTAACCGAGCTATGTTGACTCGGTCCATTCATACCAACTTGCACCCTAACATGGACCTCGACCCCATGTTTGAGCTCCCAAGTGGCTTGTTGGATCACATCATCCCACGCTCGTCTATACTCATGCATGGTTTTTGAGTACCTTTTAACTAGTTGGAGGCCTACCTACTGTTGAACTATAATTCAAATCCTCAAACATTCTATCCTTGAATCAGCAATAAGATTCATATCTATTGACAGCTCCATGTCATGGCTCGATGCCAAACCCTTTACTAAATCCTAACAAACCTCAACTCGAGCCCACCTTTACCTCGTGCCATGGCCTACAAGATTGGCTTGATATATCACTTCACGCAGCCCATTTAGTCAAACACCTCTATAAACCATTTTTAAATTTTTCACCATGATTCATCTCTCAACCCTTCAAGCCACCTCCTTTTGACTTTAATACGATCGCGCCATTTGAAAGTTTCACATCAATGTTACAAATCTCGGTGTGATCTCAAGCTTCCATTTGATTGACTCGAGATCTTCCCGACATATCATCCCTCGAGCTCTCGTGCAATGCATTTTATTCAAGCCACCTCATTCCAGTACGGTGAACTAGAAATTTAGATCACTCAACTCTCCCTTTCGGTTGGATTCCTAATTAGCTAACTGAGCTCGGAATGATATTTCCATTATTTACGTGACTAAGCCTAAGATTATGGATTGGTCCTTATATCTCCCTTGATCCACCTTTCAACCAGTTATGGCAATCTCAAATCCACTGGTCCATAAGCTCACCTCTCCTAAGTTCATATGGTTGATGAATGGCTCGCCTATCAATGTCTAAGCTAGTTTTAAGCTATGCATTCACCACTCATCTCACAAACTGAAACCTACATATGAGTGTTAGCATGGTCAAAAATCACCCGAGCATCTCACCTATTTTTCATGTATGGCCTGTAATGTATTTCTCATGGCTCGACAATTAATATGAAGTTGAAAATATTGTACAAATTTTTCTTTCTCTATTCGATCGTGATTTTGTGAATTCATTCTAGAACAATGACTTACTTTTCACAAAAATATTTTCACATCAATGCACTATTATCATCAGCCATCTCCATGTAACTCGGTCTCACCAACAACCTTCCTCATAGCTCGGGAAATGACTCGCCATCTTATTTGTAACCACTCAATCACTTTGGATAGATTCTCATGGTGAATTGGTAATCAACTCAAACTTTTTCTCAACGTGAAAACTTTATGATGGCTTTCCATTACAAAGTTTCCACTATGGCCACAAACCTTCAAATTTCCCTGGTTTTACGTTATTCCTATTTGTATTATGCTTGTTGGCATGAGCCTCGGAGGGCTTGAGCTCTTTGGTGACATTATTTGTTCGATTTTTTGAACTTCTCCTTTCGATTTCAAGTAATTCTTCCCACTTGGTGATGAGGATGAACATTTCCCACATGAAAATGTTTCCTTGGTTTACCATACCAACATCCCCACCTAGAAAAAAAACCCTCAAAGTTCCTTGGTTATTATGGCTCGAGCACATTGCCTGCAAAGTTGGTGTGGCCCCGGCTCAAGATGTTTGGAGCTCTTCCCCTAACTTGATGTACTCACTATATCAATCCCATATCCTATCTGACTCAAGCTTAACTACTAGATCCTCCACAAAGTGAACCACTTCATCCTTTTGATATCCTGAGCTCAACCTTAACCATCACCTTAGAGTCGATCGATCTTTTTTATTTTCCACGAACTCATCGTGAGCTGGCGACTATGCCCCTCACTTCGATCGACACAACCCGAGCTCCACATCTACATGGCTTGCCATCATCTTGAGTAGCTCGGTTCCTTGAGCTATTTCATTACCCCCATGACCAATCTCTTAACTAAGCGATGTTGATCACTTTAGTCTTGGCTGAGTTGGCTCCATGTTATGTGATTTCTCTCATTCATGACCCTTTCACATGGCTGTTGAAACTAGCTCCATCAAGCTCCACTTTAGCTGCGATGCTTGTGACGAGTCCATCATCTATATCATGTAACAAAAATTACCCACCACTATTCTCTAACCAAGCTCGACACTAAGCTCACACCATCGAGTTTCTCTACCTTGCCATAAATCCTTAGCCACATACCCGAGTCCTTCCAAAGGTGGTTCTTTTGATGCTTCATACTCATGGTGTTAGATTGACTCACCATTTTTCCTTTCGCAACTTGGGCCATCCATATATGTTTTCTCCTTCTTATACTCTCTATACACCACTCGATCTAATGAGCTTTCAACTTAAGTCACTCGAGATTCACCGATGGTGGCTTGCTTGTCTAATTCTCACACTCTTCGAGCCATGAGCTTATACGGTGATTCGAGAGCTGTGAAAATATTTCCTCACATAGACTCAACATTAGATCCGAGCTTCCTTCCACATTACTTTAACCGAGCCCCTCCTTTTTTCTCTATAAATTTTGAACTCAACCGCACTGCAGCCCACGTCGTGTTTCAAACCTTCTCCAAGCATCTTTTCTCTTCATATTCACGAGCTCAGATCACAAGTCCCCACTCTGGATCGAGTTGGTTAATCCGATTACACTCTAAATTTATATTTTAAATACTTCATCTCTATTCAAGCGAGTTTTTCCTCAAGACACAACCTAGCTTGAATTACATTTGATTGAGCTCTCTCATGAGCTCTCCTCCAAGTTGTGTTATGTGCCCCGTCACTATTTCCTCTGTCCTCTCTTTAGACTTGTCACCAAGCTCTTGATAATGATTTCCTTCTACACCAATCCGAGCTCATGATACGATCTCCCTTCCCCCAAACCAATTTGATGCATAACCTTTAGAAAACTCATCATATCATGTTAGTCAACTCATCGAAAGCATTTCGTAATTTTGCCGGTAAGTTGTTTGGGTCAAGACCCTATTAGATATTTTCACATTTATGTCCATAGAATTTTGAACATCCCTAAATGTTCTTCAAGCATGAAGACCATGAAATGAAAAAAATACCCTTTAAATGTGATTAGTTAATTTTTAACACTTGTGCCCTCATTAGCTAGAAGTGGGTCCAGTATAGACAATTCTTCATATCATGCAAAACTTTAGTTTTCAAAACCCCGAGAAAGGAAAAACTAACCCATGATGATCCTAAATACTCTCAAAACACTATGAATGTTCTTAAAATGTAAAATTTTGGTTTGTAGGCCTCCAATTTCTTTTGTTAATCCTCTTCAATTCAAACGTATAATTGTTCCTCAATTTTCAATTTTGCTCAAGGGGCAAAATTGGATAACACGCAATACATGGTAGATTTTATTTAGCTCATTGTTTTGAAATTTTCTTAAAGATTATCATATCAACATCAATGAACTGGATGTGGTAAAATGGATGTACAGAAAGTTCAAGTCATTAAAATCATTCAATTGGTTATGACATATACATTATAATAATAGTTTACAACATTTTCAAAAAATAGTTGGAGAGTGGACATGGAAATGAGGGTAATGATGGTTTAGTTTCTTGTAGCAATCATACAATCAAGGATAACAAGGAGTTCCAATTCATAATGCCTATGAAGTTTTTGTTTGGTGCAAGTCACAATTTGGTGTTGTTGAAAAAGAGTAGCTCAAATCGCCCATAATATTCTTTTGGAAAGTGAAAGGTATTTCATTCCAAGAAAATATTTATTCTTTGTTACTTATTTTTTCCAATGTCATTGACCACTCGATGGAATATAGTTGTAGAAGTATTGTTAGTGTGAGGTATTTTCATCAAGTGATGACCAAAACTCAAAACACCCTCAAAATATTTAACGAGAGATGTTATTCATGTATTTATCAGCATTTCCTACATGGAGATGAAAATTCAAGTTTATGTGAAAGCATTGCTAATCGTGGTGCAAGAATTAGTTAGCTATGTAAATAGAATCAATCCTAACACTAATAGCCTCAATAGAATTCCAAAATAACATCTATGCACCATCATGCTAAGATCTAAACAAGTAGTAAACATTAACACTATGTATTAAAACCTTGAAAATAGAACCTCAAGCCAACATGCTAACATTTATTATTCTACTCTTTAGAAAGATAAATCAATGAAATGGACCTAGGTAGATACTTTAGCTATCAAAGGGTTGATAGTTGTTTCTTGATCCAAGAGGATTAAGGATGGAGTTTCATCAAGTCATGGCAACAAGGCCTTTCTTGATTAACTCCATTGATATTCACAAAATAGCTTGGATGATTGAATGCAAATGGATGATGCCTAGCTCCACTCTAAGGAAGAATTCCCTAGGATGATGAAATGGATATAGTATAGGCTCTATGCTCATTTAGTTGTAATTAGAAAGGTAGGAGGAGGGATCATTATATATACCAATGGATAAAATAATCTCTACATCCCTTTACATGTGGGATAATAGAGAGGTTGAGTTAGTTGTGGATAAGGAAGGTTTAGGGAGGTTGATCCAACCTTAGAGAATTTAATTTGTCCTTTAGTGACTCATGGGAGTTAGGGGTGCATATAATTAATCAAAGGTGATTAATTAATAAGGAGATGAGCCTATTAGGCTAGCTTAGAAGAGAATTAACATGATTTAGGGGATAGGAAGGATTAAATTAGATAAATGAAAGTTTATTTATCTAATAGAGGAGGAAACTTAATTAATTAGAATTAATTAATTAATCTAGATAGAATGGGGTTTAATTAATGGAAGGTCGTTAATCATTGTTTTTCCTTGATAGAGGGTTCGTTTAACTAGTGTAATGTAGTTAATTGATGACGACAGAAGATAAAATGAATGTCATTTGATAATTTGTCATCAAATTGCTAGGAAGAGTATAATTAGTGCAATTTAAGTATTTAAATTTCTTGGGATAGATTATAGGTGTCTACATTTACCCCTCTTTGGGGTGGCATAAGTGATGTCACTTCAAATATAGTAGACAGGTAAAAATTTTGAAGGGGTAGAAGAAAAATTAGAAGAAGTGAGAGATTCCCCTCGACCGTTGATGGGGTGATGAAAGAAGGTGATATATGATCGAAAAAGATGAGAGAAATGGAAATAAAATGAGGGACAAGATGCCCCAAGTGTAGGAAAAGAATGGGTATGGGAAGGATGATATAGAAGAAATATGAAGAAAGGGAGAAAAGAACTAGCCTTCACCCATTGCATTGGAACAACTTTATTATCATCATATAGCCAAAGATCTACATCATCAGTCCTTATTAAAGATATAAGCATACGAAAACGCATAAGATGACATGAAAATCCATAATACAAAGCTATTGTCCCTTGATAAAAACCAACTAACTAAAACACACAAAATGAAATACAGACGAGAAGTAAACAAGCTCATTTAAACAAATACACATACTTAAACCAACAACGGTCAAGATTTGCTCCAAAATGTTTTTGTTATAAAGTCGAATATCCCAAATGTTCATGATTGAAGACAAGGGTTAAAAATTATTCCAAGAAAGAATATTTGTGAGGGAAAGTGATGGAGGACACAAATGCTCCAATGATAAAATGATGTGCGCCATTTAAACAATATCAGTGGCAAACCGAATGTGCCCTAGAATACCAACGAAACAAGTAGGCTAGCTTTTTAAATGGTTGTACAATTGATGATCCACAAGTTATGTGATTTATGAACACGTGAATATTGTAATAAGATATAGAGAAACACCACACACAAGACACGAGTTTTAGCTATTTTGGGTTATTTACCTATTTTTGCAAATATTTGAATTTTTACAATTTTAGGATTTAAAACGGATTTATTTAATTTTTAGAGTTTTGACAAATCATTTTAATTTTTATTGATTTTTGCATTTTTAGATTTTTAAATTTTGAGATTTTGAATATAGAATAATTTGGAAGAATCGAAAGAGTTTCCTAGAGCAAAATAAATGTCCATGGAGAAGAAAGAAGCATTAGGTGGCGGTACTACCTCAACGTAGCGAAAAATTAATAGAATAATTATTCATTGGAGTGTGTAGAAGAAGTGATATCACCTAGAAGTAATAAAATTGTCCTAGGGAGAAGAAGCGAGTGTTAGGTGGAAAATAATGCCTCAACACGGCAAAAAATTAAATAAAATAATTATTTAATAAAAATAATAATTCACAAAGTGAGTAGAAGAAGGGTTGCAATGAGAACGGTGGTCCAAACATGCTCTCAAGGCATCACGGTCGGTGAAAACAACTAAATATATGTCACATGGAGAGGGAGGTAAATCATTACGATCGGGTTCATTTGTTACAAACCTCTGTCGAAAGTTACCGCGAGACCTCTGAGAGTGAAAAATATGATGGTGAGAGCACGATCCCGTAGGAGATGCACCGATGAGTCTCGGGAGTACATCCGCATCATGCGACAATGGCCCATTCAAGAGTAGCTTAACCTTTCCCTTGTATTTTTCATGCATTTATTACTCTATTAATTATTTTCTTGCCTCTAGTAAAATTATACATGTGCACCCTGGGGCATGTACGCACCTCAAAACTATGTGCACACACATGCATATGTCACATCCAACCAGCATGTATGCATAGGAACCATCAAGTGTGTGCAAGCACTAATAGATTTCTATACACATGTACCTATGCACGTACGTCAAAATGGCCGCACAGCACACTAAAGTAGGCACACACATGCACAAAGTGGGTTATCTAGGATGGAAATGCATGCATGAAGATGTGTTTGTAGGCACCTGTGGAAGGTTCAAATATGTACTATGTGTGCATACACTAAACACATGTGCATACGCCCAAATGGGCATGTTGGTGCTAAAAAGGGAAAAATTTCCCAACATAGAGAAAAGATAGGAAGAAGAAAAATGAGAGGAGTGATTTATAAAGCGAAACGAAAAATTAGTAAATGGTAGGAAATAGAAGAAAATAGGAAAATGTTAGTGCCTAACATGGATTGTGTTGTGCGAGAGATAATTTTTGATGTTGTAGTC